>CAUYUJ010000314.1:343780-473780 GCA_963575745.1 Prorocentrum cordatum
CGCCATAGGCTGCGAAGGCGCAGTTGGCACGTGTGAGGGATTCAGGCTTGCATACTGTGGGCCGCGGCCGCCAGGGCCGTCGCCGCGGTGGCCAGCGGTGAGCTTTACCCCCCGTCTCCCCCCCAACAATGCTCGACACCCGCCACCCCCCGAAAAGTTTGTGAACGAAATCGTGGCGCGAAAGAGGCGCTGTGGATCAAAGGGCGTGGGGCTATGCAGTGCGACGCATGAGACAAGAGGCAATGTGGCTGAGCTCGGCGCTGCGGGCCGTGGCCACCCTTTCGCCGAGGTGGCCGGCGGCATCTGTATACGGAGGGAGGGGGGCGCATCGTGGCACGAGGCGTGTGTGCGCGGGGGTTGCGTTGCATCTTTGGGGGATTTTGTCTGTCCCGTCGCGCCGCGATCCGCGTCGAATCCGCGTCGACTCCGCCCCGAAGCCGTGGGAATCCGCGTTGAACCCGCGTCGCATCACTCCGGTTACACGGCGAAGTCCGCGCCAGCCACGCGTTCCTCACAGGGGTGGCTTGCGTGCTGGAGGTGCCGGCAAGTTGGAGGGAAGAGGGCAGAAACAGAACGATAGAAGTAGGCAGCCAGTGGGGAGTGTCATGTTGGGCGAGTACTTTCAGATGCCTAACTGATGGTAGGTCCTTCGTGTCGCTGCCTCCGAGGCCCCACGACGGTCGGACTAAGGTGACACCAGGCAGCCGCGTGAAGGGTCTCCATCAGTTGGCGGCGATCCTGACCATTATGGATGAGAATGTTGCAGCGGGTCTGGGAGCATAGTGTTATCGCAAAGCCAAAGGTATACGTCGCATGACGTGTGTCCACGGGCGAAGCGCGTCGGTCAAGTAGCATATGTGGGTGATGATCCCACAGCAGTTTTTGGGGCCTTGTATTTCCGTGGGCCCACTGCACAGCACAGCCTGCTGTAGTTGTGCTGGCCGCAAGTGCTGTGCTGTGTGATGGCCGGTGAACTGCTCGTAGCGGTGGGGAACTGCAGTTGCCAGGGAGTGGTGGGAGACGCAGAGAGCACGTTGTCGTTGCGGCCAACCGTTGCATCTGCTGGTGCGCTGTGCACAGTGAGGGCGGCTACGTGGTAGAAGGGTAGTAATGAGAGATGGATGTGGAAGGGAGCAGCCGGCCGCTGGTTGTGTCTGCTGTCGTAGAACAGCAGAGCTGTACAAAATTGCGGGAGGTGGGTGACGCACCGATGGGCCGCCGTTCAGTTGGTCCCATCTTGAGGCGTGTGCATCAGTGGTTGTGGGTGGTCGGGGGGAGTCTCATGATTCACCTGGGTGGTCGGCTGCTCGGGCTGGTAGGCGTGTGCACATGGAAGCCATGTTGCCTATGGTGGCTCTTCTTCGCTTGGGCTGGCGGTGTCGCTTGGCAGCTGTTGAGGTGGCGTCAGGTTTTTGACCATGGTCTTGGCGGCGTTAATGGCCTGATTCGCAGCGTAGTCCAGGTCGTCGCACCCGGGGTCGGCCACGTATTCGCTGTCGTCGTGGTTCGCATTGGTGTCGGCTATCAGCGGTGGATACCTCGTGTCGTCGATGTCGTTGCCCGTTGTCTGGATGCTGCCATCGGAGATCATGATGTGGGTTGGTGCCGGCATCCGCTGCGTAGCGTCGGCGGCGGTCACCAGTTATGCGTGCTTCTGAAGGTGCTGGGCTCGTCGTCGTCCTCCTCCTCCTCCTCCTCCTCTTTGTCCTCCTCTTTGTCCACTTCGTCAACCTCCTGAGGGATGCTCGCATCCGACTTCCAGCAGGCCGCCGCTCGCCCTCTGGGGCGGGCGGTCGCGGCCAGGCCCTCGGCCGAAGGCGGGGGCCTTTCGTGCTTCCGCCCGTGGGCAGCGGGCGTTGGCTGCCCGAGTGCGCGTCGGGCTTCGCGGCGCGCTGGGCCGCAGCATGCCGCAGCTCAGCGCTTCGGGCCCGTCTGGCACTCAGCGGTTTTGACTCTTCGGCGGGCCCCATGCTGCCGCGCCGTGCTTTCCCTCCGGGGGGACAGATCTGCGCAAGCACGCGCAAACGCATGTTTTCATGAAACTGTTGGGAAGTATGGGAAACGGAGCGGAAGAGGGAAATCCAGCAAATATGGAAGCCATAGCCAGAATCCTGGAAAGTTGCCGATTTGCTTGTGTCTCCCTGGGTCCCTTTCTTTCTGCAGGGGGGGAAGGAGGAGGAGGAGGAGGAGGAGGAGGAGGAGGAAGAGGAGGAGGAGGAAGAGGAGGAGAAAGGAGGAGGAGGGGGGGAGGGGGAGGGGGAGGGGGGGGGGAGGGGGAGGAGGAGGAGGAGGAGGAGGAGGAGGAGGAGGAGGAGGAGGAGGAGGGAGGAGGGAGGGGGGGATGGAGGGAGGGAGGAGGGAGGGAGGGAGGGAGGAGGGAGGGAGGAGGGAGGCAGAGGGAGGCGGGAGAGACACGCCTCCGCGCGCGCCGCCGCTTGGCTCCCTGGGACCGCGGGGCGTGGCGCGCCCTGCGGCCCGGGCGGCCTGGCACCCCTCCCCCCCTGGCGGGGCCGTGGATGCCCGGGTCCAGCCATGCCTCGGCGCCTGCCGCCGTCCGCCGCCGCCCGCCGCCCGCCCGCCCGCCGCCGCCGCCGCCCGCCGCCCCGCCGCCCGCCGCCTTGCCGCCGCCGCGGTCGTGGTCGTGGTCGTCGTCGTCGTCGTTGTAGTCGTCGTCGTGGTAGTCGTCGTCGTCGCCGCCACCGCCGCCGCCGCCGTCGTCGTCGTCGTCGTCGTCGTCGTCGTCGTCGTCGTCGTCGTCGCCGCCGCCGTGGTCGTCTTCGCCGCCGCCGCCGCCGCCGCTGCCTGCTGTCCGCGGGTCGGATGCCGAGGTGTCGATGTCGTTCCCCTTCCACCCGTCTTCTCTTCCCTTGTTTTAGGGGCTGCACTATATGCACGTGGCAGGTAAGGAAGATATACCCCCAAGGGTGTACGATCGAAGATGACGATGGCGGATACCGAAGGTTTGGGATATAAGTATCGATTGGCACGCGAGCAGATCGGAGCGAGCAGTATTAAACTGATTGTTATTGTTGTAGTTTGATAGCAAAACGAATATTTTTCGTTGACGTCCCCCTGCAGTGCCCAGTTTGTGTTCTCAATTGAGGTGGCCTTCCCTTGGGCTTGCACCCTTGGTTCTTAGAAAGGAAAGCCTTGAGCCTCCGACTGGGCTGCGGGCCCCCGAACTGCAACACCAACGAGGACATTCATTTCAAGACTGTTCGTTCCGATCTGCTCGCATTTCATCCAACACATATATCCCTTACCTTCGGTACCTGTCCTGTTCGTCTCCGATCGTTCTCTTTTGGGGGTATATATTCCTTATCTGCCACGTGCATGTGGCGTACCCCTTAAAACAGGGGGAGACAGGACGGATGGAAGGGGGAACGAGAAGGATGGAACACGAAAGCGATTCGCAGGAGGGGGGCTAGGAGCCAGAAAGCCCGTGGCAGAACAACAACAACGTCTCCCGCGTGCTACTTCCCCAGAGATTATTCAACATCGCGCTCTCGCGCGGGACGCCCTTACAATGTATTCAGGAATCGCGCCCTCGTGGGGCACTTCGTCGCAACGTCTTTATACGCCGCGCCCGCGACACTCAGGAATCACGCTATCGCTTTGGATGTCCTCGCGATCTACTTGGGAATCGTGCTATCGCTCGAGATTTCCGCGCGATTAATGCAGGACTGGCGCTTCAGCGACCCGCCCCCTCGACCCCGCCGTCTGGGCCCGCCCGACCCGCCCGTTAGGGTCCGCCCGCCCGACCCGCCCGTCTGGGTCTGCCAGATGCTTTCTGCTCGTAACCCCCTCCTGCGAATCTTTCTCGCTCTCTCTATGTCTTTATCTCGTGCATCCCCGTGAAAAAAGTGTTTGGCAAAACTGGCACAGGGATGTAAGCCGAAACGATGTTGAACCAGACCAGGCGGGGCCCGTCGCATCAAGTCACAGCCGCCTGTCAATGTTACGGAAGAGCGTCTCGTCTGCGTTGCGCGGTGCATGTGAGCCATCCGACTGTGGGAACAAAGCCGCAAGGCAGAACGTGGAACCGCCCAGGCCAGCGGCCTTGTGAAGGATTTAACTTGGAAGAGCACCCGGGCATTGAGCGGCATCCGCCTCCCAATGCTGCTACCAGGCACGCAAGCCAAAGTACGGCATATCTGATCTGGCCCATGGTGCGCGCCTGCGCACGCTGCCAACAGTGAAAAGCGAAAATCACTGAATGATCCTCTTTTGGCGTTGCCGTCTGCAGGTTGTTCAACGTGCTCGTCTTGTTGATTGTGTTATGACTTTGGGTGTGATCAACTCTTTGTGGCGGCAATTTCGTTATAGCGTCGGCAACCTCTGCCGCTCGGGCAGATTGAATGGGAAACGCGCGATCCTTGAGAAATAAAATGGCGCCTGGACGGCTGCCGTGGTCTGTCCTGGCTTCCCTGGGAGTGCAGGGGGGGGGGCGCGAGGGAAAAGAACATGAAGGTGCGAATAAGGAGGAAAACGAGGGGGGAGGGGCAGGAGGATTAGAAGGAGGAGACGAGTGAGGATCCTGATGATGTTTCGGCGGAGGAGCGAGAGCTAAGCGCCAAGCAGTACCCAGCGACGCGGCGAGAACGCATGTCGTCTTCGTCGTGGTCGCCGTGGTCGCCGTGGTCGCCATCGTCGTCGTGGTCGTCGTCGTCGTTGCCGTCGTCGTGGTTGTCGTCGTCGTCGTGGTCGTCGTCGTCCGCCGTTCCTGGCAATAACGGCTCCGTTCTGGGCCTGGGGCCCAGCCCCCGCCCGTCGCTGTCGGACGCAACTCCCTATTGAGCGGGAGCGGGTTCACTGTGAAAATGCACTCGTGGCGGCAAATTGTCGATGTCTGGCGAAACTACTTAACGATTGGACGCGGGCGGGTTCACTGTGTAAATTCATGTGCGGGACGTGCTTCCCGTTGCCCAGGGACCCTACTTAACGATTGGGCGGTGGCAGGTGCGCACGGGGCGCACTTCGCACGGGGCGCACTTCGCACAAACTGGCGTGCCCTGGCGTGCCTTCTTTGCGATTTTTCCCGCGTTTCGCGCATGAGAAAAGATAACGGGAAGCATCAATCGTAAAATGGAAAAACAGTTTCAACTTTACGATGGATGTCTCCCGTCTCATTCGTTCACGCACCAAACGCGGACACAAAAACCAAACCGTAATGTGGGCACGCCCGGGTGCGCCACTTTACGCGAGGTGCGCTCTGTGGCTGAATTAGCACACTAAGTCCGCACCCGCCCGATCGTTAATTTGGATTACCGGGCAACCTAAACTGCATCCCGTGTGTGAATATACCCGGCAGAACCCACACCCCGCCGGATCGTCGACGCGGTTCGTTGGACAGCGTCTCATTGGTCCCGCTGGTCTCGTCAGTCCCACGCGTCCCCCGAGCCTCACATGTCGCGCAAGTGTCACAAGCCCCGCAGGTCCCGCAGGTCCCACAGGTCGCGCAGACCCCGCGGCCCCCACAAGCCCTGCAGGCCCCGCGAGGCCCGCAGGCCTTGCAGGTCTTTACAGGGCTGGCGTTTCGCGCAGGTCCCACAGGTCTTACAGGCGCCCCGCAGCTCCCACAGGTCTCGCAGGTCGCGCAGGTCGCACACGTCCCAGAGGCCCCGCAAGACCCACCGATCCCGCAAGTCGTCCAGGTCCCGCGTGTCTCCGCAGGTGCCACAAGGCGCACAAGTCCCGCAGGGGAACGCGTCTCACACGTCCCGCAGGACCCACAGGGCGGCGCGCTAAAAGACGAGAGGGAATCGCGCAGAAACCCAACACTCACGCAGAATTGCCCATCCCCGCGAACAGAGTTTTTTTTTAACAAAAGACAGGCACGGAAGCCGAAACGATGTTGAACCAGACCAGGCGGGGCCCATCGCATCAAGTCACATCCGCCGGTCATTGTTACGGAAAAACGTTTCGTCTGCGTTGCGCGGTGCATGCGAGCCATCCGACTATGGGAACGAAGCCGCGAGGCAGAACGTGGAACCGCCCGCTCCAGCGGCCCTGTGAAATATTCGTTTGCTGTTGTTGTTGTTGTTGTTGTTGTTGTTGTTGTTGTTGTTCTTGTTGTTGTTCTTGTTGTTGTTGAACATTATTACTTCTAAAGAATAATTATTGTTGGGACCCCTGGTGCACGGCCCCCTCGCCGCGCCTAGGCCGCAGCCATGTTTTCATCATTTTCGTGAGGAAGTCTCCGGCAAAACGGGTTGGTCCGGATCCGGTTGTTTTGTTCCCCCCCGCTTTCCCTGGCAAAAAACAATATAAAATGACATTTCTTGTTCTAAGATAACCACATTTCAAGAATCCATTGCAAAAAATAAGGTAAAGTGGACATTCGCGCGCGCAAGACGGAATCCTTCCAAAACCTGAGTGTTCGTAACGATTTTAACATAAAAACATAAAAACAAAAAACAATGGTTTTTCAAAAAAAAAAAAAGTGTCAACATTTCATCCCGCGCGCTCTTGCGGATTTGTAGGAAACCCAACACTTTTTAAACATTTCTGTCAAACGGGCTTTTGCGAGCAACTTTTTCACGTGCTTCGAACTTCTCCAACAACGGTTGCGCACCTGCCAGGGCCATCATCCCTGTCAAATAATACCATGCGGGACACATTCGTTTTTTCTTCGCGCGCGCACGCCGAAATCTTCAAAAACCATTGGGTTTCTTAGGAATTTTAGCACCGCGCAACATAAAATCATACGAATCGCACCGTAGGTCCTCGAAAAACATCTGTACGAATTTTCAAAATTTCTACCCGCGCGCGCTGTCCGAATCTTAAAAAACCAATGGTTTTTCAACATTTATGTTACACGAGCTCGCGCGAGCTACTGTTGGAACAGGGGGAAAAGTCGTATACTAAGCTAGCGTCCAGAAAATGTTACCACAACAAGTCACTGTACCCATGCGCCAGTGTAGTAGCCACGGTCGTCCGCAGGCCACGAAGTGAAGTGTCCGAACGTCATAGGGCGGGAAGCTGGGTGTGGGTGGTGGCGAAGAGTCGTTTGGAAATGTGGTAGAGCTTGAACCGGCCCCCCACAAAGTGGGGGTATTGGCGGGCGTCGTATGCAAACCCTGGCACTGGTGAGAACGGAGTGTCCCCACGTGCTAGTAATTGTTGTTGTTGTTGTTGTTGTTGTTGTTGTTGTTGTTGTTGCTGTTGTTGTTGTTGTTGTTGTTGTTGTTGTTGTTGTTGTGGTTGTTCTTGTTGTTGTTCTTGTTTTGGTGTGGAGCGGGCGCGGAGCCCCGCCCCCCCGAGGCCCCCTTCCGGGGGGGGTGTTGAGTTGCTGGTTGCTTGGGGGTTTCTGCATAGCAGTCGCCAAGGAACCCTTCGGGAATCGATGGGAAGTCTTCAGGAACCTTCAGGAATGCCTCGGGAATTTTCGGGAAACCTTAGAGACGACCCGGAATCCTCAGGGACTCCTCTGGAATCCTTTTGGGATCCCCAGGGATCCGAATAGGGAATCCCTAGGAATCCCCAGGGAAGCCTCCGTAACCTTTTCAGGAAGCCCGAGGAATCCTTCGGGAATCTTTTGGGATCCCCAGGGGATCATATAAAATCTTTCGGGGCTCCTTTTTGTGAATCTGCAGGGAATCCGTTGAAATCCTTGGGGGATCTCTCGGAATCGTTAGAGCATCCTGTGGAATCCCTAGGGGATCCTTCGGAATCCCCAAGGATTCTTCAGGAATCCATCAGGAATCCTCAGGACCCCCTAGGGATCTTGAAGGATTCTCGAGGAAACCAATGCGAATCCTTGAGAAGCCTTTGGGATCCTTCGGGGATCAATTCGGATGCCCCGACTCCTGTAATCCTTATTGGATCCATCGGAATCCTTAAAAAGCTGAGGAATCCGACAGGAACCTTCAGGGAACCTTCGGGAATCCTGTTTGGGACATGCTAGGGGATGCGTAGGAACGGCGGCACGATCGGCTTCACCAAAGCATGCGCTCAATAAGTGTGTGTCGTCCCGAATTCGGCGACGCGCGCGCCCAGAAATCTAGAGCATGTGCTCGGTGGCATGGGTTTCTGACCATACCGCTGGGGTAGCGATCTGCTACAGGATGGTTGCACTATATGGTCGGACGCACACCTCTAAGGAGGACACATGAGCAACGTAGAAAACGGGGTCGTCTTCACACTTACATTGGCTCGCAAACTGCCCGCGTCAGCTCGCGCGTGAGCGCCCTCGTCTCCAATGTGGCGCGCCGCGCTGGCGGCCCGCGTAAGCCGCCGTCTAAGGTCGCTATGCCATCTCGCAAAAAAACCTGTTGTAGATCGTCGCCCACATCGTCTAAATTAGCCGGAATGCAATATCCCCAAACAGGGTTTTTAAACGCACTGCTGTTTCCAAGGCCGATTGCGTGCCCGTCCAGTGCGGGCTGGCATGGCATGCTAGAACATGATAACATGATGTTTGCACATGAGAGGGCGGAAGGCAGGGCGCGCATGACGGATGCTGAGGCGGCAGAAACGACGACGGCGGGGACGGGGAGGCGGAGGCAGAGGCGCAGCAGCGGGAGGCGGGAAGAGGGAGGAGGGAGGAGGGAAGAGGAGCCAGGCGGGAAGCGGGAAGAGGGAGGCGGGAGAAGGAATGAGAGAGGTTGTGATTGGAACCCCTGTGCTACGAAACGTCTCAGGTAGAACGGGCCAAACCATCTCGCGCTTAACATCTTCGAGCTTCGCATTGCGAGGATGGCTCAAGCGAAACGGGCCAGACCACCTCGCGAGGGACATCTTGGAGCTCAGTATTTGAAGGATGTCTCAAACGAAACGGGCCGGACAACCTCTTGCACACGTTCTGACAAGTCCACGTCACATTCGTTTCCCGTTAGGTCCTCTCCTGCAACTCCTTTCCTTCTCCCTCCTCCTCCTCCTTCTCCTCCTCCTCCTCCTCCCCCTCCTCCTGCCTGCTCCCTCATCCACATCCTCCTCCTCTTCCTCTTCCTCCTTCTCCCTTCCATCTCCTCCTCCTTCTCCTTCTCCCCCTCCTCTTCCTCCACCTCCTCTTCATCCCGAACGGCATCTCGGAGCCCAGAGTTGCGAGGATGCCTCCAGCGTAACGGGCTGGACCACCTCGCGCGCAGCATGTCGGAGCTCAGAGTTGCGACGATGTCTCGGGCGAAACGTGCTGCGAGGAAGTCTCAGGCGAAACGGGCCGGACCACCTCGAGCGCGGCGTCTCAGAGCTCCGAGTTGCGGGGGCCTCCTGGGGCCTCCTGGGCCTTCTGGGGACCTCCTGTGGCGTCCTCCTGGGCCTCCTGTGGCCTCCTGGACCTCACCTGGGGCTTCCTGAAGCCTCTTGGGGCTCCCAGGGGGGGATATCTAACATGTGGTGGCCGTCTGGGCTGGGCGGGCCACAAGAGCAGGAAAAATCAACGAATCGACACCGGATGTGGATTAACTTGACACGTTCTGATAGGGGGCCTCCTGGGGCCTCCTGGGAGCCTCCTGGGAGTCTCCTGGGGACCCCTGGGGCCTGTCCTGGGCGTCCTTCGGCCTCTCCTGGGCGTCCTGTCTTGGGAGCCTCCTGGGGAGCTCTCTGGGGCAGGGTCCCAGGAGGGATATGTAACATGTGGTCTTCTGGGCCCCCAGGCTGGACCACCTCTTGCGCGGCATCTGGGAGCTCAGAGTTGCGAATATGTCTTGTGCGTAACGGGCCGGACCACCTTGCGCACGGCATCTCAGAGCTCAGAGTTGCGAGGATGTCTCAGGCGAGACGGGCCGGACCACCTCGCGCAGGGCATCTCAGAGCTCAGAGTTGCGAGGATGTCTCAGGTGAAACGGGCTGGACCACGTCGCGCGCGGCATCTGGGAGCTCAGAGTTGCGAGAATCTCTTGTGCGAAACGGGCCGGACCACCTTGCGCACGGCATCTCAGAGCTCAGAGTTGCGAGGATGTCTCAGGCGAGACGGGCCGGACCACCTCGCGCAGCATCAGAGAGCGCAGAGTTGCGAGGACGTCTCAGGTGAAACGGGCCGGACCACCTCTCACGCGGCATCTCGGAAAGCAAAAGTGCGAGGATATCTCAAGTGAAACGGGCCGGACCACCTCTTGGGCGGCATCTCGGGGCTCAGAGTTTGGAGGATGTCTCAAGCGAAACGGGCCGGACCACCTCTCGCGCAGCATCAGAGAGCGCAGAGTTGCGAGGGTGTCTCAGGCAAAACGGGCCGGATCACCTCGCGCAGGGCATCTCAGAGCTCAGAGTTGTGAGGATGTCTCAGGTGAAACGGGCTGGACCACGTCGCGCGCGGCATCTGGGAGCTCAGAGTTGCGAGGATGTCTCAGGTGAAATGGGCTGAACCACCTCTTGCGCGGCAGCTCAGAGCTCAGAGTTTCGAGGATGTCTCAGGCGAAACGGGCCAGACCACCTTGCGTGCGGCATCTGGGAGCTCAGAGTTTGGAGGATGTCTCAGGCGAAACGGGCCCGACCACCTCTCGCGCGGCATCTGGGAGCTCAGAGTTTCGAGGACGTCTTAGGCGAAACGGGCCGGACCACCTCTCACGCGGCATCTGGGAACTCAGAGTTTGGAGGACGTCTCAAGCGAAACGCCCCATCCCGGACAGCTCAGAAACGAGAGTTGCGAGGATGTCCCAGGCGAAACGGCCCGGACCACCACATTTGTTTGAGGGCGTCTCTGCTTTGACTTCCTTCGGCCGGAGGTAGCTTCTATCAAAACAGCACCCCGTTCAGCGAGCTGCTTGGGGAATGATGTCCTTTTGCGTCCCAGCCCGAGGCGCCCACAGTGGGCGGCGCGGCCGTTGCCCCTGACGATGGCAGCGCCCCGGAGGCGCCGCGCGGCGTCGGCTGGCGTCGGTCGGCCAGCGTTGATCGGCCAGCGTGGGCTCGGCAGGTCCAGACCTCCTCGGGCCATCAAACATCGTGACGAGAGTTTTTTTTGGGACAGAGAGGCGACCACGACATCGCTTGAGTGACCCGTGCAATCCGTGACAGGACGCGGCAGAGACGGACCGGTGATTTTATTTACAGCAACATCCCAGAAAAAAAAAACAAAACAGCAAACAAAAACATCGTGACGAGAGTTATGTTCTTCGAAGTGTGCTTGAGGGCCACATTCCAGAAAGAACTTCGAGCACCCCGAAAAGTATCGAAACAGTGTCTGCCCGACTCGTTGGCGAAACTTTGAACGAGTACCGCCTCCCAGGGCCCGATACGTGAAAACCATCCAGTTTCAGTGCTTGGTGCTCGAGATTCTTGACGCTTCGCGGATCCCCACCAGCCACATCCTAAGCGACAAGCACTACGAGATGTCGGAAGCGCGCTACGGAGACGGGTGGCCCGACCCAAACACCTTTGTCACCCCTGGGAATTTGTGGAGCAGGTGCACTGGATCTTCCTGGGACTCAAGTCACCGTGTGTATATTGAGCGAAGGCCCTGGCCAGGCTGGAGGCCCGTTCAACCCTTGGTATCCCAAGACGGTGTACGCTCACTCCCTGGTCTCGTGATCCCAGAAGACGCTTGCACGTGCCCACCACCTACCCTCTCTGGGACGACGAGCCAACGTACAACTGCCCTGGAGGTACCAGGTCCGACCCAGAGCAAATGAGGTCGCACCTGATGGACACACGTGAGGCTACACGGACGGGCCTCAGACAGTCCGACCTCGGTGGCGTGGCCAGAGCGCTAGCAAAATCGACCATCGGACCACCGCCTGCTGCGCCTGGGCAACCTACAGACGCCTCGGATGGACCTTTACCTCCGCCCCCGCCGCCCCACCCTCCGCCCGCCTGGGACCAGCCCAACCAGCAGCGAAGGGTGATGCCGTCCAAGGAAGTAGATGCATCACCAGCAAGCCCGTCGGAGCAGCAGCTGGATGATTCGTTGGCACTGCAGGCGGCCGCCGACGTAGCCAGTCTCTACTCTGTGCCCCTGGACTCTCCGCCTTCCAGGGTCCACCCCAAGGCGGCGCTAGGGGACCTGCCCGAGGCCGTTCGACTCCCCTCACAGTGGCCTTACTCTCTTCAGGATCGTGGGCAGACACTTCGGAGGATCGCCTGGGTGGAAAGCCAGGCCTCGGTCGAGACGGTGGACAACAGAAAAGACTCCACACGCGAAGACCTGGCCAGGAAAGGTAGCTGCGCGCTCGGCGTCCGCGTCACTAGGATCGACGCTAACTCGGACCTGGGCGACCTCGACACCTTCCGGCTACGCAACGCGCTGGACCTTCCAGAGGGCAAGGAACTCTACCTGCTGGAGTGGCCCTCTAAGTACAAAGTGGCATCCAGGACCCACGAGGGAGACAAGGAGGGCAAAGAACTGTACATTTCTGTCACGGGCCCCACAGTCGACAAGATTGCTGACGTCACGGTCTGGTGGCCCCCCTCCCTGGGCGGTGCCATCCACCCAAGAGACGCCCAAGTGCTCGGCCTCAGCCCGTCCACCAGGTACCCCTCCGACAGGTGCGTAGTGCTGTACAACAGTGGAAAGTGGGGACCTTTCCACGAAGACGAGACCAAGGCGAAGCGCCCCCCAAACGAAGACGCCCCCTGGTATCGAGTAGACGAGGCCCCCTCCGACATCCAGTTCTGGCGCCAGTGTTGGGCTCTCGCCCAGATCTACCACCTCCGACAGAACGCCGCGGATCTGTTCGCCCGCCAGCTGTCTCCCCTGACGTTCCTCTTAGCCTTCTTGCACGCCCCACGTGCCGACCGACTCGCGGCCGACGACCTGAGGGGCACCAGCGCAGTGGGCTTGAACCTGAGGGCCAGGGCTGCCGTCACCCTGGGCTGCGACGTTCCCGACGCCGACCACACTCAGGCTGTCCGATGCGGCCTCCTACAACAGGCACCCCCGCTTCCCCTGGGTTTGAAGGCTTTCTCCGATGACGAGATCTCGGACGCGACAGGTTCTGTCCTCCAGAGGGTGCGCCCCGCTCCCAGCCTGGATACCTTCCGCGACAGGGTGGACAAACACAAGCCAAACAGCGACGCGATCAGGGCCCTTCAGGCCACCTTACCTCACCACGCCGTACTGGTGCACGGGCCCCCTGGGACAGGCAAGACCACCTTTTCTGTAGCTTGTCTGGACATGTGGGGATGCTGCCTGCGCCCGGGGCAAGCAGTTGCGTTGGCAGCCGGCTCGAACGCAGCGGTAGACCAACCAGCCCTGGCGATGGCCGAAGCACATCGGCAGTGTCGTCTCGAAGTTCGTGCGCCTGGCAAGGAAGGAGCGCGTCAACGAGGCACTCGTCGACCTGACACCTGGGGGCCATTACAAGAATGCCCGCGGGGAGTTCCCGTTCCAGGACGGGGGCAAGAGCCAGGACTTCAAGCCCTACAAGGCGAGCCTGCTACGAGACGCCAGGGTAATCATGTCCACGCACGAGGCGGCCGAGGCCCTCGGACAGGAAGACAGCCCCCACATCGTCCTCCTGGTAATCGACGAGGCTGGGCAGGCCACGGAGCTTCACGCGCTCATGTCTATGGTAAACCTGGTCAACAGCGGCGGAGCCCTGGTCCTGGTGGGCGATCCGAATCAGTTGCCCCCCTACGGTTCTCTCCAAGCTTGCGAACGACCTGGGGCTCTGTGTTAGCATATTTGACAGGATGTTTCACGCGCTCCGCGGCCAAGACTCGGCTGTGGTCCACCTGTCGATCTGCTACCGCATGCGTCCGCAGCTACTCGCCTTTCCGAACGCAGCCTACTACGGCAAGGACATGACGTCTGGCATCATGAACCCGCTCAGGGACAGGCCCATCGTTGAAGGCATCCCATGGAGAGACATCACACCCTGGGAACCCGGGCGACTGGCTGAGCTGGCCACTCTCACCGGTTCCGACGAGGACGACTTTCGCACGACCCTCAAGCAGTTGGACCCTCCGCAAAACGGAGACAAGCACCGTTTCTTGCTGGTCGGCACACCCTCCTGGGAAGTAACGTTTAACCTCCAACCTGGCTGCGCCAACCTCCCCGAGGCAGCACAGGCCGTGGACATCGTGCGGGCACTCCTGCCCGAGCTCGAAAAAGGCACCACCGTCAGAATCGTTGTCGGCTACCAGCTCCAGACGGCCATCCTCGTGGATGGCTGGCCGCAGGGTCCCCGCCATCTGCGGTGTCCTGCGGAATTCCAAGGGTGGCAAGAAGGGGAGGTCAGGCAAAGGGAAAGGCAGCGTTGCTCGCGACGGACAAGACACCCCCGGCCCCGGACCCGACCCTCAAGAGCACACGGTGGACGTTCACCGGTGGGAAACCGTCCTTTCGGGAGGACCGCAACGCCCAAACAGCCATCGGCACTGCTTTCCCTGGACTCAGGCAGGTTGCGGGCGAGCACATGAAGAGTGGGGCTCTCGAGCTCACCACCATCGACTCCAGCCAGGGTGGTGAGGCGGACATCGTAATCGTACTGACTACGAGGAGCAACGGGAGTCACAATTGGGGCTTTGTCGACGACGCCAAACGCCTGAACGTGGCAATCACTAGGGCCAAGCGGAACATCCTGATGTTGGGAGACGGGCGCATGTTCGCCAATGCCACCTGGTCCCAGCTGCGCGTGCTCTCTGAGTGCGGGCGCTTGACCCGCCTCCGGGTTCGATTCGGGGGCAGCGCCCCCGCTGGCCACAGGAGATCCCTGGTCATCGACGAGAGCTTTGACCCGCTGCCCGCCCTCGCCACCTGGGTACCGTCCCCTGTTGCCTGGAGCTGCGATGCAAAGGGGGAGAGCGGGCGAAACGAGCTAGATGCGGCCAAAAAGAAAAAAGCACGCGACGCCCAGGCGAGCGGTTTCGCCGAGCGCTACAACACTCCCCTGGATGAGGACTTCGACTGGGACTCCCTGGGTAAGCTCATCTCGGCCGGTCTCAACGAGATCCTCTCGACGCCTGCCTTCCACGTGCTCATCTATCTGGTGGCGGGACTACACCCGCACGAGTTCTCGCTGGCGGAAACACCGCGACAACCGGGCAAACTCGACCGCAAGGCTTGGTCGAACCTGGGCTTCCTGTTCGACATGTCCCTGGGACTAGACGCGACCAATCTAGTCTACAACATGCTCTGGGCTGCCATTGCGTGGGCGCTCGGCCTTGGCACTCCCTGGCATGACGCGAACTACGCAATCCACGACGACTCCCTTCCACCGGTGCCGCGCGTCAAAGGAAGGCGTGTAACACTCTGTGGGCGGCGCCAGTGCACCCCCAAGGGGCTCTTCCGACAGGTCCCCCAGGCGTGGAGCGCAGCAACCAAGGATTGCTGCAGGCACAGGAAGCACCCTGGAATGGCTGGCCTACAGGAGATCCTCCGTGGCGCTTTCGACGACCCTAAGCGGGACCAGATCCGTAAGGAGATTATAGACACCGACGGCCTCCCCATGGAATCCTGCAAGGCCCGGTCGCTCTTGGTCGTCATGATGCTAATGCTTCGCGAGCCACGCGTGTTCCTGTGGCCTTTCTCTCACGCAGAGCAGACCGGGGATGTCATCGAAGCCATCCTGGGTTTCTGCGTCCCCTGGCAAGAAGCGCTCCGAGGGTTCCGGCACAACTTTGCACGAACCTGGGGACTCACGCTAGACGACCTAGCCGACCTCCGCGGTCGCATCGAGGCAATCCTGCCCCACATCTCCAAGCTCGTAGCGGTGGCGCACCACCGCCCGGAGGCGCGGGCAGCCGGCTGCCCGCAGACCTGGAGTGAAATGGACAGGCAGGACTTTCAGTTGAAGGCGCTGATGCTCGTCCTCGAGAAGATCGTCCCAGCCGCCTCCCTGGCTCCCCTGGGTACACACCGCTGCTCGGTGTGCGCGCTTCACGTCGCGCTTGCGGGTTCCGACGCCTCCCTGGGTGACGACGACCGGCTTGCCGGGCTCGCTTACATCGGCGGCGGATTCGCATTATCCAACACCGACCTCAACGCCCCCTTGCCGCCCACCCCAGCCCCAGGCACCAGGCAGGACCCTCCGCGCATTCCCGACGACAGGCTGACACCCGAGCAGAAAATTTGCAGGTTCAAGTGCGACAGCTGCGGTAAGGACCAGCTACGCTCCACCGATGGCACGTGTATCTCCGACGACGCGCGCCTGATGGTAGCACAGAACACGCCCCAGGCCTACCTCAACGGTGCGAACATGGGATGGCACTGCGAGACCTGCTGGATCCGATACCTGGAGGAACAGGGCATTCCAGCACCAACCGGCGCAACAATCGCCGACAAGGTCAAGGAGCACGAGCAACAGAGGACGGGTGCCGCAAGCGACGAAAAGGCGGACGCTCTCCCCTCCCTGGGTCACCTCCCACTTGGCTATGGATGCAGCCCCCAGGCGGACACGAGTTCGCTGTCGGATCTCATCATGACGCCGACCGGCATGCAGATCCCTGAGCGCGCCAACACCACCATTCCCATCCTATGGATCAGAGACGAACGGTTCGGCCTCAAAGCTGCGCAGAGCAAAATCTACTCCGCTCGGTGCGACACATGCCCCCCAGGGGCTCCGCTCCTCGTCTGGAGCACAGGAGCTCCTCCCCTGGGCTGCCTCATTTGGAAGCCAGCGGAGGGGGTAGGGGTTCCCGAGCAGGCCGGACTGCCTCCCATCGAGAGGCGAGCCATAGCGGGCCATAGCCTGGTGGGGGCGCAGCTGGAACGCCACCTGGTGCTGCCGACGCTGCCTGGTCCCCGTATGGAATATCGGTCTTGCTACCCTGGACCACATCCTTGATAGGGACTTCAGAGCGCTGTGCCCAGCCGAGGCCCCTGTCCTCCCGACGCTCAACAGCCAGATAGGAGCTGAGGTGCCAGTGGACATATTCAGCTCTCTCCCATGGTTAGGCGCTGACGCCAAGGCCCAAGATCGCTTCGCCAAGGCCGGAGCGGCAAACCTCCCTGGGTCTAGCGCCACGGGTGGTGCGGCCTCCGCTGCCGAGCGAGCCCCCGGGTCGCTAGCACAGCTCATGGAGCTCCTGCCAGAGCTGCCAGTCCCGCAGGGCCCGCTCCTGGACAGCAGGGATGTCAACAACCCCACGCTGAGCCCAGACGACCCCAGGAGCGGACCGGGCAGCGGAGACGTGTCCGTGCAGCGACTCCTGGTAACCTACCTCCGGGGCTTCCACCCTGGGCTGGACTACACCTGGCGACAGTTCTGTCTCACTAACCGCGACAGCAGCATCCCAGAGCCTAGGAGCGACGAAGCCTCCTGGCCGGGCGGACGTCTGACGGAGTTCCTCAGGACGGCGTACGGCGAATGCATCCCCTAGGATTGTGTCCCGCTCAACCAGCCCTGGGAAGGCAAACGGCTGGCCGCTGCGCGGGTCGTCTCCCGCCTCACCAACGGCGAGAAGCTTAGGGAGTCCTGGGAGAAGCACGCCTCGATCCTCGCCCCGGCGAGTGGCCTCAGCCCTGTCAGACATGAAATGGGCACACTGACGAGTTTCCTACTCAGCCTCAGCGCCGACGCCCTGGCCTCGACGACCATCACTTCCCTGGCCGAGTCGCACGTGCAGACCATGAGTGAGGACAGACCTAACACCCCTACGGCGGCCGACGCAGACAAACCCTTGGGTACGAGAGACGACGACTCGCGTCTGGGTAATTCGGACCTGCCCGACCACGCTGCCAAGGACGAGAGCGGTGAAGACGAGATCCCTCCTACGGAAAAGGTGGAGTCACCCGACTTTGGAAACCCCCACGAGTCTCCTCCTCCTGTATCATGTTCGGGCTCTGCCACGGAGGTCGACGACGACGGCCCTGGCGACGAGGCGCCTCAGCGGAGCCCATCGGCAGACAGCTCGGAACCCAGCTCTGCCCGCGACCCGATTGCTGCCTGGGGTGGCCCTGCCAGCGCCGACCAAATTGCCAGTGAAGCCAGGGGATCATATTACGACGAAGTCGCCCGCGACAGGGGCGACGCGCGGAGTCGTCGTCCCCCACTACGCAACCCACAGGTTCCTGGACATAGGCCTACCTACCCTCGTTCAGCGGAGCGACATGCACTCAACCTGCTGACCGACTCGCATGGGGGCCCCAAGTACAAGGTCTGGCTGGGCACCGTGGACTTGGAGCGCCGCGGAGAGCCACCCGCCAAACGCCCCACCAGGCACCAAACGGAGTTGGGTGCAGTATTCTGCGCTCTGTGGACCGCCTACACGCAAGGCATTCGGCTCCCTGGATCCAGGGGGCCCAAATCAGACCCGAGGCTGCACACGGACGCGACCATCAACGAGTTTTTGGACGACTGGAAGGGCTGCGGATACAACGCCTACTTGATGGACACGAGGTTCGACTACCGCATCGATTGGACCAAAGTGCGGGCCGAGCACCTGCGTCACACCCGGCCCGACGGCCAGGGCAAGGGCAACCACCAGCAGAGCAGCTGGCGCGACCGATCGACAAGCTCCTGGGACACCTGGGGCACCTGGCAGAGCGACTGGGGCGACGGCTGGCACGACGACCGTTGGCAGACGGGAGGCAAGCGTGGTGGAGGCAGACCGGGCGAGCGTGGGGAAAAGAGGCAGCGATGGGGAGACTGAGCTCCCTTCCCACCCATCCCGCCACCTAGGCGGACAGATATTTCAACCTTAATACACACTTAGAGCGGCCTTCAGCTGCCTCTCGTTCTCTCTCAACCGTGTGGCAGCCTCGCTGCCTCCCTCCCTGGTTCACACACTTCCTGCCTTTGGGCCCAAGTGTGTCGACCAGCAATGCCATCTGCATCGCAGCGCGGGGGAGCGCAGCGCGCAGACCCTAGTTGGCCCCTGGCCCCGCTGTAATGGTTCTCACCTGTGGCCCGAGTGGTCCCGTGCCCGGCTACGCTGCTTCGGGGCCGACCGAGGGCCACTCCCGAGACGCGCTTATAATCCCTGGGTTTCTCTATCAAACAGCGGGCCTTCAGCTGCTCCTTCGACGACAGACCCGCCTGGCGGCATCCTGCCGCCCCTCCTGGTACGTGCACTTCCTGCCTTTGGACCCAAGTGTGTGTGCCAGCAATGCCGTCCGCATTGCAATCGCGTGTTGCGTGTGGCCACCGTGGCCCCTGGCCCCGCTGTAGCTGTTTTCACTTTGCCAGGTTCGGCCTGGCCCGCAGCTATGAGACCGACGACTTGGTGGTTTTCGCCCCGTCATGCTCAGATCTGCGCCTCTACTCCCTGGGCTTCCCAAGTTACTACGACCTTCAGCCGTGCATCTCTACCTTTCCTGGGAGCGACCCTGGGCTCGGACCCATCGTCCTTGGGTCACGTGGTGTTCAGGCAGTCCTTTGACGTGGGTCGCCCCGCCGTTGTGGCGGAATGCCCGCCTGGTCCGCTTGCACCGTCCTCTGACTGGGTCGCTGACGTGCTCCCATTGCTGCTTGCCGCGGTTGGCCGTGTTGTGCCACCCTGTGGACAGTGATGCACTCGGTCTCCTCCTCATCGTCGCTCCCACGCGCAACCTGGTTGTGCGACCACTCACTGGGACTCTGTGACCGTGAAGGACTTGCTGACGTGGGTATACGGCAGCGTCGTCCTCTACGAGCGCTCTCCTCTACCTGGCGGTGCGTGGGTTGCGAGGCGCTGGTTGTCACTTAGTCGGTTGGTGCACGCCCACTTCCGCTTGACCGTGTGTCCCTCGCCAGGTTGGATGCTTGTGTACTTCTGCACTGCGGCACACCATATTTCTGGTCTCCTGCGTGCAGGCGCATCTCTCAGCAGTTGTTCCGAGGTTGCCCCAGTTGTCTATGACCTCTGGCTCACTCTGTCAGCCGCCGGATGCGTTTTTCTGAAGCTGCGACGGTTCGCTGGCGCTGTCAGAATTCCCCTCCTTGCTGGACGACGTCAGCTACGCTTTCGGTCTGCTCATACCCGACAGACACCCTGGGCTGACATTTCTTGCACGGAGATTGGTTCCCACCACCATGCGATTGTCGGTTGTCACGACGCACGACCGCCTGGCCTCTCAGACGCCCTGGGTTGCTGCTTGCACCGCCGCCTGATCCGCCGCCCCCGCGCGCGCCCGGGTAATTCGTCACGGCCGCAGCCCGACCGTGACCCCTCGCCGCCGGCGCTTCCGCCTGCGGCTGTAAAAAAAGTAAAAAACATATCCCCACCAGCCCATCCAAAAACGATGCCCAGGCGATTGCGGTGATCGGGGAAGTGAGGGAGCATACAGAGTAGCAAAGGGCTGGGGGACCCGTCTTACCCAAGAGGGCGAGGATGGAGGAGGAGTCGGAGCAGGATGAGGAGGAGGAGGGGGAGGAGGGGGAGGAGGGGCAGCAGGTGGGAAAAGTGGGAGGAGGGAGGAGGGAGGAGGGGGAATAGGCGGATGATGAAGAGGAGGGGGAGGAGGAGGAGGATGAGGAGGGGGAGGAAGAGAAGAGGAAAGGAGGAGGAGGAGGATGAGGCTGATAAAGTGGAGGAGAAGGAGGAGGAGTAGGCCGACAAGGAGGAGGAGGATGATAAAGATGAGAAGGAACAAGAACAATGACGTGCACAAGAGCCTCCTAGGATGTCCCTTGGAAATTGTTTTGGAGTCCTCTTGGAACGCCTGGGGGGTTCTTGGATGCCTCGGGGATCCTCTTGAGGCCTCTTGGGGGTCTAGGGAGCCTCTTGAGGGCCTTTTGGGGACCTCTTGGGGCCTCCTGGGCGCCTCTTGAGGCCCTCTTGGGGCGCTCTTGGGGCGCTCTTGGGAGCCTTGGGAGCGCTCTTGGGGCCATCTTGGAGGTGATCGATCAAAGGAAGGGGGTCCCCCAATTAGCGTCCCCCCTCGGGAGCCTCTAAAATCGCCTCTTGGACCCCTCTTGGGACGCTCTTGGAGCGCTCTTGGGCGCTCTTAGGGCCGTCTTGGGGCCATCTTGGGCCCCTCTTGGGGCCCTCTTGGGCCCTCTTGGAACCATCTTGAGGCCTCGAGTGGCCATCGGAAGCGAAAAGGCTCTTGGGGGGCCTCCTTGGGAGGCTACGTGGCCAATTGGAGTCGTCTGGGGGCGGTCTTGGGACCTTTTGGAGCATCCTCAGGGCCATCTTGAGGCGTCTTCGGCTGTCTTGAGCCATCTTGGAGGTCATCTTGGGCTCTCCGAGGCCCTCTTGGAGCCATCTTGGGCCATCTTGGACGCTCCCAACTACCAGCGACCCCCCCCGTCCAGGTCCAGGGGAGGGGGTTAGGGGGAGGGGTAAACCCCTCCCCGAAGGGGAAGAAGGGAAGATGGAAGAGGAAACTCCCTGAACCACCTACGCCCAGAGGGCTGGTGGGATTGTTCTGGTGATCAAGGCGAAAGCCGGTAGGAACATCATAAGACGAGGGGCTTTTCGCCAATTTCGGCCTCCGGGGGCCCTCACAGGGTCTCGGCCTCCGTCGAAAAGCGACTCAGGATGAGACACTGGTTCCGGGGAGTGGGTCGAGACTTCTGGGGGTCGACGTTACGAAGAAGACCGTGGCGTCGGAGGCCTGGGGGGCGGCGGCGGCAGGCGGCACCTGCCGGCGGAGGCCGCCAGTGGCTGGCTGGCGGGTGGGGCCAGCGATGTTTTGCCACGCTGTCGCCCGTTGCCGCCTCGGTGCCGCCTCGTGCGCTGGGTGGCTCTGGCGAGGCTCCGCCACATTGCCGCCCGCTGCTGCCTCGCTGCCGCCTTGGCGTGGCGGCCGGCGTGGTGGCCGGCGGCCCGCGGCCGCCCAGCGATGGCACTCCATGCGCACACGTGCGTGTTGGGTGCAGCTCCCTGCGCGCGTGCGCGCGCAAGCTCAGAGAAGCGGCCCTTCCCGTTCTTGTCCGGCGAGGTTCCCGAGAATGGCGATTTCGCTTGAGATATCCTCGCAAAAATGAGACCTTCGCGATATCGCGCTGAACAATAACAAGCGTCTCGCTAGAGACATCCTCGAAAATCTGATGGCCGCGAAATTCAGCAATCTGTCCAAACTTGCGTTTCGCCTGAGAACCCCTAGCCGCAATGAGGTGTCGATGGATGTGTATTATTACCTCTTGTTTTGAAAACTAAGTTTTCGCTAGGGACGTCCTCAGAAAATGAGCGGCAGCACGCCGGACCAGAAAAAAGAGCACGGCAGAACATCTGCATTCCGTTCAAAAAATGAAATGTTCTCATCGTTTTGACTTCGTTCTTGAAGTGTGCTTCAAGATGAAGAAATGAGAGCCCACAAAGGACTTCAACATGGCTCCAAGAGCGCCCTGATGACTGCCGAATCTGAAGATTTCGCTAGGGACATCCTCAAACAATGGAAAAACAACAGCAGCTTTTTGAAAACTGCCGTTCGAACATCGTCTTGGGATCGTTCTTGAAAAGGTTTCCAGACGGCCCAAGGCAGGCTCCTAAAATGACGATTTTGCTAGGGACATCCTCAAACAAGAGATGTGTGTGACATCGCATTGGCATCGTTTTTGATGGCATCGAAACAGCCCCGAACGAGCCCCAATATGACTCCAAGAGCGCCCTCGAGATTCCTCAAAATGCGCATTTCGCTCGATACATCCTAGAAACATGAGTTGTCCGCAACACCGTCTTTCACACAAACAAGCATTGCGCTTGAGACATCCACCAAAAAATGAAACCCGCGAATTTAACAAACGTATGGAAATGGGGATATCGCCTGAGACATCCTCGAACAAATGAGATGTCGAAAAGGCTGTAAGACCATGCGTGTTAAAACCTAGCTTTTCGCCTGAGACGTCTTCAGAAAATGGGCAGGATCACGGCAGCCCAGCACGCAGGAGCACGGCAGAACGCGCGAGAGCACGGCAGAGCACACACGAGCATGGCAGAACACACAGGAGCCCGGCAGAACATACAGAACACACGGGAACACGGCAGAACAAGCAGGAGCACAGCCGAACACACAGGAGCACGGCAGAACCCGGGTCGCGCGCCGCGCCTCCCGCCTCGGGACCGGTGCCGCCGGCGTCGAAGGCCGCCCGCGCCGCAGCACTGGAGGCTGCCCGCAGGGCGGGGCCGCAGGGCTCTCGGGCGGCGCGGGGAGAGAGAGAGAGAGGCCGCCCGCCGCTGCCGAGGGCACTGTGTGCGGGCCGCGGTGGCCGTCCCTTCGAGCCCCCCCCCCCGGTTTCCCCTCCCTCGGAGCCGGGGGCCAGCCCGCCCGCCGCGGCCCCTCGGCAGGCCAGCCACAACTGGGGGAGCTGTGGTCCTTGCCCCCCTGGGGGACCCATCGACTTCGGCACCCCTCTCAGGAGATCGTCGATGATGCGGTGGGTTCCCCCAAGGGGGTTAGGACCACGGCTCCCCCAGTTATGGCTGGTCGGCTCGGCGGCGGCGGAGGCCCCGTGGTCGTCAGAGGGAGCAGGGGAGGGGGGAGGCGGAGGAGAAGGATGCTGCCACTGTGTTGCCCGCCTGTGCCGGGCTGGGGGCGATCGCGGACGGCGGCGGCGCGGGTGCCAGAGCTGCGCGCGCGGGCCGACTCCGTTCCGCGAGCCGGGCCGCCTCCACGGCCGCTGTAGCCTGCCACCCGCGAGGTCCCGCCGATGGGGTCGACGGTGCTGGTCAGCGCGGGCGTCCTGGCGAGAGCTGCGGCGGAGGCCCTCCGCGACGCAGGGGATGGCTTCGTCGTGATCACCCTGGCGAGCGCGGGCGAGGCTTACAGGGTTTTGTTGCTCGACCCCCTGGAGGCGCTGGGCTGCAGCGGCGGATCGGCCAAGTCGGGGCGGGGCCCGTCGGCCGACTCGGCGCGAGGCGAGAGCTCCCCGGGGCAGCAGGCGGCCTGCCGAGTCGACGGGGGCCGGCGGGAGGCAGGGAACTCCCAAGGGGGGAGCGGGCGCTGGCGGCGGCCGCGGGTGGCGGTCGTCTTCGGCGGGCTCTCGCGCGAGCACCTCTGAGGCACGGCCTCCCCTGCCCCAGGCGGTGGGGATTGTCGTTCGTGGTCTGGGCTCTCCGCCCCTCGAGCTGCCGACGCACACGGGCACGAGGAGCGCGGCAGAGCGCGCAGAATGCGTATGGGGGCACGGCAGAAGACGTGGGAGCGCGGCAGAGCGCGCAGGTGCACGGCAGAAGACGCAGAGCACACAGGAGCGCGGCCGAACAATCCAGGAGCACGGCCGACCGCACAGGAACACGGCAGGACGCAGGAGCAGGAGGAGCACGGCAGAGCGCGGCAGGACAAGCAGGAGCGCGGCAGGACGCGCAGGAGCATGGCAAAACTCACAGCATCACGGCAGAACGCAAAGGTGCAATGCAGAATCGACGGCAGAACACGCAGGAGCATTGCAGAACACGCAGGATCACGGGGGGCACGGCAGGACACACAGAGTACATCGGAGCACGGCAGAACACGCAAGAGCATGGCAGAACGCGCAGGAGCGCGGCAGATCACGCAAAACACATAGGAGCATGGCAGAACAGGCAGCGGCGCGGCGGAACACAGAGGGGCACGGCAGAACGCATAGGAGCACGGCGGAGCAGGACCATGGCAGAATACACAGAAGCACGACAGAACGCACAGGAGCACGTCAGAAAACGCAGGAGCACGGTGGAACGCGCAGAACATCTATTCACACAGCCGCGCCCACAGGCACACGCGCATAGGCACACAGGCACACGCACACGCACACGCACACGCACTCGCACACGCACGCGCACACGCAGACACATACACGCACGCACGCACACGCACACACAGAGAGGCAACGTACGTTCGCGCAGACCGCAGGAGTAGATCAACGCGGCATAACACAACAGTGCCGCAGACCACCACGCAGGGACACGCATGCGCATATTCCACGCGCGCACGCGCACGCGCGAACGCACGCGCGCCACGACATACCTGCGCGGCAGACCGACACAAGAGCATACTTCACACGCCTGGTGGACACAAGCGGCGCTTCCCGTTCTTGTCCAGTCAGGTTGTTTTTCACAGCGCCGACCCCCAGGAGGTCTGAACCCCCCTCCCCGGGACCAGTTTTTCATCCCAAGTTGCTTGTGGATGGCCCCGAGGCCCAGCGAGGGCTCCCAGAGGCTGAAAGCGGGTACAGACCTTCGCCGTGGTTGTTCCACGAGGAGTAGGTTCGGGTCCACCGCTGCAGTGGTAGTGGCCCTCCTCTCGGGGGCCCCCAAGCGGTGTGGTGACCACGCCGCGTGGTGAGTCAGTGGAGATTCGGAGTCACCGCGCGGTTTTGGGACCCGCGTCCTTCTCCGAGGACGTCTCGGGCGACTGGGGCCTCCAGGGTCCTGCAACGCGCGGTGCTGGAACGCGCGGCGAGGCCGCTTGGGACCCCGAGGTCGCCACGCGGTCGGTCACCACGCGGCTCTGCGGGCCCGAACTCTCGTCCCTGTCGCGCTCTGGGGCCCGAGGCGTGTTGGCCGTCCCTTCGGAACAGGGGGGGGGGGGGCGCCCGCTGGGCACCGGGGGCGCCCGCAGCGTGGGGTGGCTGCAGGGTATGGGAGGCTGGCCCCCGGGGGAGGAAGCGTCGACCCCCCCAGTCGGCCACTCCTCGTGTGTGTGCGTGCCCCACCTCCCCGCGGCCGCTTTCGCCTGCCTTGCCCTCTTCCTGCCGCCGGTGCATGTGCGCTGTCCGTTGCCCCCGGACCGCTTGGGCGCGCGTGCGACTTGCCTCCGCCGCGCTGCGACGTAAAAAGTAAGTGTGTGTGTGTGCGTGTGTGTGCGTGCGTGCGTGCGTGCGTGCGTGCGTGCGTGCGTGCGTGTGTGTGTGTGTGTGTGTGTGTGCGCGCCCTGCTGTCTGGATTTGTTTGGCTTAGCGTGCCGGGCCGCCGGTTCTGGCCCACCACGCCTCGGCGAGACGCGCCATCTGTTTGTCCGTTTCCAAGCGTCAGCGTTCCCCCATTGTGGCCCCCCGCCGTCGTGACTCCCCCTGGCCTCCATCGTACTTGTGTAGAGCTGCGCGGGGTCTTCTGCCCCGGGTGTGCCACGGCTCCCCGTATGGTATGCCTTGCGATGGGCTCGACCGAAAGGCTTGACACAAGCAGCGGCACCCCAGCAAGCGGGCGCCAGACGGGCGGCCACGTGATACCTGGAAGCACGCGGAAGCAGCACGGCGACGGCGGACCGAGAACGGGCCGGCGGGCCACGGACCGATCCTGGACGCGAGGACGTAGCAGAAACGGCACCCCAGAAAACAGGCGGCACCCCAGCAAGCGGGCGCCAGACGGGCGGCCATGTGATACCTGGAAGCACGCTGAAGCAACACGACGACGGTGGACAGAGAACGGGCCGGCGGGCCACGGACCGATCCTGGACGCGAAGACGCCGCAGAAACGGCGCTCTCGGCGCTCTCCGGGCGGAGGGGGCCATCTGCCGGGGCGACGGGAGGCCCTTCGGAGACCCAAAGGGCGACCAGGACGCCGCCCAGCCTGGATATGCTCGATCCCCGAGCGTCGGCCCTCGATCGATCGATCGGCGTGGGGAGGCCCGAGCGGTGACCACAGCGCCCCCACGCCTCGATGTGCTCGATCCTCGATCGATCGACGCTCGATCCTCGATCGATCGACCGACGGGGTTCAGAGTGGGCTCGAGGTGTGCACCACGTCGGTCGGTCGGCCGCGGAGCCGGGGAGCTCGGCGAGGGCGCTTGGTGCACGGACGCTCCAGCGTCCCCGAGGCTGGGCAGCCGGGGCGCCCAGCCCGAGGCGAGACGCGAACGCCCACGCGATCGCGCGGGCGCTCGTGCGCGTGCGCGGGCGCGCGGGAGGGCGGCCTCCTCCTCCTCCTCCTCCTCCTCCTCCTCCTCCTCCTCCTCCTCCTCCTCCTCCTCCTCCTCCTCCTCCTCCTCCTCCTCGGGCCCGTGGGCCTGCGGGCGCCACGCCCGCAGGCACGCGGGCGGGTGGGCACGCGGGCGGCGCGGGCCGACGATCGACGCGCGATCCACACCCCCGCTGCTGCCCCCCCAACTCCAGGAGCCCACAGTACGTGCGGTGTCGGAAGCCAGCGCGCGGGTCGTCGAGGCACGAAGCCGCCGTGTTCAGATGTTTTGACCAGGGGGAGGCAGGTGCGATTTGTCCGTGCCCCCGCTCCAGGCCCTCTCGTTGGGTCGGGGCGTGAGCAGAGCGCCGCGCGGGCCGAAGAGCAGAGCGCCGCGCGGGGGCGGGCGAGCGAAGCGGGCGGCGCGCCGACGGCGCGCGGACTGCGCGGGTGGTGCGTCGAGCTCCCTGGCCGACCGGGCCGACTCGGTGTGCACACCGAGCCCCCAGGCATGGACGGGTTGCGGCCACCCGCCCTGGGCTGGTCTTGGTCTCTGGACATGCGGACGCAGGTTCGTCTCTCTTCCTCCCTCGTGTTTCCCTTCGTTCCTTCCGCGCCGCCCTCTCTACCCCTTGCTGTCCGGACAGTTCTTGCACGGTGGACGCCCCTTCCCACCAGCTGGGAAGGTGGCAGTTTCCTTAATCTATAAGCTGAGCATCGTTCACTTTCCTCGCCCTCTGCTTGGGCACTGCCCAAACATATGTATACTACGCGTCGGCCCCGCAAGAGCGACGCGCACGCTCAGAAGTCTTCTAGCACAAGCTCCGTGGCGGGCACGTTCTGGCCATACCGCTCGGGAAGCGATGCACGACACTATCTGTGCACTGTATGTTCGTGTCGGACGTGCGCTTCCGACATCAGCACATCGTATTAGCATGTCTTGTTGCGCCCCACTTGCTTCTTCGTGGGGAAAAGCATCGAGCCCCAGGCAGGGCCGAGGGGAAGGGGGGGGGCGGCGCGAGGGGCGCCCTGGCGCTGGCTCCCAAGCTTCCCGGAGAGCCGTTCGAGCGGGCGCTGGCAGGGGGCGCGGGGGTGGGGTGGAGGGAGGGAGGGAGGGAGGGAGGGGGGGAGGACAAGCTAGGTGCGCTCGCGTCATATCTGACGTCCTACCCCTCCCTCCCATCCCTTACCATGGCGCTGATTTTCTCTATCCGCGGACGCGTGTCGTAGCGGACCTGTGGCTCCGCGCGCGCGTGCGTAGTGGGTGGTGGTGCACGTGCGTGCGTGCGTGCGTGTGTGCGTGGTTGTCGTGGTGGTGGTGGTGGTGGTGGTGGTGGTGGTGGTGGTGGTGGTGGTGTGGTGGTGGTGTGTGGTGGTGGTGGTGGGTGGTGGTGGTGATGGTGGTGGTGGTGGTGGTGGTGGTGGTGGTGGTGCTGGTGGTGGTGTGTGGTGTGGTGGTGCTGGTGCTGGTGGTGGTGGTGTTGGTGGTGGTGGTGGTGGGTGGTGGTGGTGGTGGTGGCGGTGCGGCGCGGTGGTGGCGGGCGGATGGGCGCGCGAGAAAAAGGCCCGCGCTGGGGCGAGAACGCCATCCTGAACGACGGAGGCCAAACACCGATCCGAAAATGAGGCCCACGCTGCAGCGGGAGCACGATTCGGAACGATTCGGGAGCAGAAATGAGGCCGGCGCCTCAACGAGAGCAGCGTTTTGGGAAAAAATGACGCCGGCGCCTCAGCGAGAGTCGTTTCCCGGGATTTCCCGGGCATCCTGTGTAAAAAAACAGTACGCGGAGGGTGCGCGGCCATCACCCGGACGCCATCAGGGGAAGAGGGAGAGTATTTTCACATTGAGTAATTGTGGAGCAGGAGGAGGAGGAGGAGGAGGGAGGAGGAGGAGGAGGAGGAGGAGGAGGAGGAGGAGGAGGAGGAGGAGGAGGGGAAGGAGCATGAGGAGGAGGAGGAGGACGAGGAGGAGGAGGAGGAGGAGGAGGAGCAGGAGGAGGAGGGCCTCGTCTGAACGACCCAATGGCCCACAGCTCGAGGCTCGAAGGAGGAGGGCCCCCCCCGAAGAGGCCGCGCCGCAGGGCCACCGCGGGGGAGGCCGCCCTGCGACTGCGGCGCTGGCCTCGCCCGCCGCGCCAGGGCCAGCGGGCGGTGCGGGCGCCGCCGCCGCCGCGCCCGACGAGGCAGGGCTTCGGCCCGAGAACTTTCAGGACGTCACCACCCACCAAACCACCCCAACCCAACCCGAAGGCCTCAAATTGCCCTCCATTTCCAGTTGGGGGTGGGTCGGGGAACACTGAAAAAAACACATATGGAACCCGTACCCCCCCCAACCCGAAATTGGGGTCTTCGGGTTGGGTTGGGGTGGTCTGGTAGGTAGTCAGGACGCACAAAACAGAAGCACAGACACAATGAATCGTCGATTGCCAAGGACGCACGGGAAGCGGCAGGGAAGGCGAGCAGCCAGAAGATGTGGAGGGTGTGGGGAATCCTCGGACTCGTGCTCGCGTATTTGTGTGCTCCTGGGCCCCTTCGAACCCAGACACGTGTAGCGTCCCGAGGGCACCCCAGGCGCCGCCGCCGAGCCTGGCCAGGGGCGTCCTGCGCGGACCCCGCCTGCCCCAGGCAGGCGGGGGCCAGAGTGTCGGCCAGAGCGCCGCCCCGCCACGCTTCGCCCAGGAAGGCCCTGGCCCGGCACGGCGGTGGTGTGCACCCAGACGTGCCACGTGCTCAGAATACGAGGACGGGTCTTCTCCACTCTCGGCCTGTCGGGGCCCCTGCCAGGCCTTGGGTCGACGACGCGTGCAACCCTCCTCCACCTCCTCCTCCTCCTCCTCCTCCTCCTCCTCCTCCTCCTCCTCCTCATGCTCCTTCTCCTCCTCCTGCTCCTCCTCCTCCTCCTGCTCCTCCTCCTCCTCCTCCTCCATCCCCTCCTCCATCTCCATCTCCTCCTCCTCCTCCTCCTCCTCCTCCTCCTTTTCCTCCTCCTCCCCCTCGCCCCCGAGTTTCCATGCCGACGGGCGCGCGCGCAGCGCGGCCCGCGCAGCCGTGCAGCGCCCCGAGAGAACGTGTCGGGGCGGAGCTGTGCTCTGTCTCCGGCCTCGGGGGGGCCCTGCAAGACGAAGCCAGGACGAGGACGCATTCCGGGGTGGCTAAGCCGGGAACCTCTGAGATCCGACGGCTCTGGAGGATGTCTCGGGCGCCGCGGCCTCCTCCGAGCGTTCCGAAAAACGCACTGGGAGCGTTCCGGAGGGCTCTGGGAGGGATTTGCCCTCGTTCCAGCCCCGCCCGATCCTGCCGGGGCCTTGGGGCCGTCAACACACGGCTCAGGACGAGAAGCCTGGCTCGGAGCAGTGGTCGGGGCTTGCGGGGAGCCGGTGCGGAAAGAAGCGGGACCTCTCGTGTCTGGGAATGGGCACGTCCAGCCGTCCCTGATGGGTTCCGAGCAGATGGGCTCGGAGGATCGCGCGCATGCGGAGCCCAATTTTCTCCAGGCCGACCTCGGAGATGAATCGCCGACGTCGCCGTTGCGTCACCGATGTGTCGCCGATGCATCGGCGATGCGTCGGCGATGCGGCGCAATCCTCCGACCCCATCTACTCGGACCCCATCTGGGAGGCCTCTACATACCGCCTCGAGATCAAACGCAAGTTTCTCCCACGACGTGGCGACGCCCCCGTGCCTCCAATTGCCATGTTGACGCCGAAGCTGGCGACTGCAATTTTTCTGTTGCCCCCCCCGGGCCGCGCTGCGCGCGTCCATCAGCATTGAAATTCGGGGGCGATGGGGTTGGACAAAAACTTGCGTTTGATTTCAAGGCAAGTTGTAGTACGGAAAGAACGGATACGAAGACTTGCGGCATCTCTGATTCATGTTGAGCAGGACTCGCTGTCGGTGTCGCCGTGGACGTTGTCCATTTGAGGCGGATGGCCGCCTGCCCAACAGCAGCTGGTTTCGGTTCTGGGCAACATTGGTTGTTGGGCATCGCGCTCGTTTTTTTCATACCCGTCTCGGGCTTCCGAGAGCTGCTCACGGTCCGAATCCGATCCGATCCGATCCGATCCCCAAACTTCGATTATCAGGGGCGGAACCCTGAGATCCCAGCGTTTCATTTTTTTCCTCCACGGGCGGCGGCGGTTTTGCTTTGCCTCGGGCATTGGTGTGGGGCACTGGGGCCCTCACGGACCAATCTGGCTCGAAAATTGCAACAGAAAGATGAGGCCTGCAGGCTCTGGTTGCTCATTTTTGGCGGTCCGGTCCGGACCCAGTTCCGCGCCGCCTCGGGTGCGGTCCGATCCGCTTTCCATCCAGTCTCTGGGGTTGATGAAGGTGCCCCTGGCCCAAGGTGCCCCCAGCTTATGGCTCCATCTTGGATCTCCTGGGGCCCCCTGGGCCTGGTGAGGGGTGCTCTGGAGGCCGTGTGGGCCTCCCCAGAAATCCCGGGGGCACCTAGGGCCAGGGGCACTTCTAGCATTTCTATACTCCTCTTCCTCCTCCTCCTCCTTCTTCTCCTCCTCCGTAGCCATTTTGACTCAAGCCTGTTTCTCTCAAGCCAACCTGAGCTCCCTTTGTCTTTTGTGCCTGCGATGTTAGCTTGAATTGTAATTTACTTCCCATCCGGTTGCTCAGACGGCTACGAGGTCCATGTCTAAGGCACATAATTTGTTTGCTGCTCACATTCGCGTGCTGGAGAAGCAAATGAATCGTGATCTGGATTCTTCTCTCTCCAGCAGTCTGCCATTTGTCGACACGCGTTCTTGTGTGAGGATTTGAGACACAACGTCCATCACCCTTCTCACGCGGCGACGTTGGCCAGACCGAGCGTTGGGGATCAAGTTAGCAATTCATCTCGTCGCCTCTTTCCGAGAGCTGGTCGGGAGCGCCACGCCGTCTTCCCCCAACAGGCCAGCGCGTTTCAGGATTCAGCTGGAGTGGCTTGTGCCCGCCGCTGGCAACGCACTCGTCTCCGTTCTGACGCCCTTGAGTTTCTTCCATCTGCCTGCGACGGGCTGCCCGGCAGCGCCATCGCCGCACACCGCTCGGAGCCCACGGGGCATACGAGGTCAGAGATGGCTGCCATCGCCGCATACCGCTCGGAGCCTGCTGGGCATACGGGGCCTGGGAGTGACGCAGACGCGGCGGGGAGCACCGACCATGGCTGTTTTCCCCACTCTGAGGTTGTTCGCGGGCATGTCTGGATGACTGATGTTTGCGCCGACTGGAGTGCCATCGCCGCGTGCCGCTCTGAGCAATCGGGGCATACGGGGTCTGGGGGCGATGGCAGGGTTTGCGTCCCGTGGGTCTGAGTATGACTGTTGCGATTACGATAATGTGACTTCTTCCGCTCTCCCGCCATATGTACCCAGCACTGGGTTAGATGTGGTTTCTTACTCCGATGTGCGGGCTGCTCTTTTTGAGCTGCAGGGAATGGCATGCCATGCTCATGTGTTGGCGTCTTCTGCGGCTGCCCAGGCTGCCTCTTGCTCAGAAATGGCGCACGTGATTCAGCAAACGAATGAGAAGCAGCTCGCATCTGTCTCTGGGCTCGTGGAGATGGAACTGGCGATTATTTCGTCCCTTCCTGGCGTTTCGGTTGCTGGCACCTTCTCGTCCCTGATGAATGTAGTATGAAGCATACCAGTGAGCGGCCCGAGGTGTTAGAGCAAGCCTATGTTGACCGCCAGCAAAATACTCTTCTTACGCTCTCGTCCCTGAGGGAGGCGCTTTCTGAGCTCGCTGCCCACTTGGTGTCGACGATCCCGCACGCAGGCTTGGTGAATGCGAAAATTGGCGCTATGCGGGGCCTCCTGCTTGTGCTTCGTGATGAGCCTCACGGGGAATTGCAATCCGCTCTGGCGCTAGGCCAGGAGCACCTACACGACTCTGCTCGTGAGAAAGTACAAGTACAGCAGCAACAGATCACTGCTGTTCAACAGGACGGCATCTCGTCATATCACGTGCGGCGGCTGGTCCAGCGTCCGCTTTCGGGTCTCTGGGATCATTGTCAAAGGCTAATGGATACGCATGGAGCGAAGGCGAGTGATTTCATGGCCGACACCCGCGAGCAGGTCGTTTTATAATCCCACACCCTGTTTCAAACTATGTCTGCCGATGTGGCTGTGTTGAGAAACTCTGCGGAGCTGGTGCAAAGATATCGGAGTGCAGTATGTGATGCGTTTGTTTTGAAAGAGCAGGTCGCTACTCACGAAGCGGTTCTTAAACAGGTGGCTGAGTTGATTGGGCAGCTGATTGCTCAAAATCCGGACGTGATTACGGATGCTGCTGGGTTTGCTCTCCAGCGGCTCTCGGCAACTGACATCGTCGGCACTGCCGTGCGTGCTGAGCTGCTGCGGGCCCCTGCTCGCTATGTACCCGGTCGTCTTGATATCAAAGTGGGTGGCCATCTTCCGGCTGCATCCTCTCCCTCGTCGGCGGCTGGTTCGATTGATGATGATGATGATGATGATGATGATGATGATGATGATGATGATGATGATGATGATGATGATGATGAAGAGCTCTGCGATGTATGCGGAGGAAGTAAGACACACAGTCGCTCTCGGCTGACGTGCGTTTGCATGTTGAATGATTTGGCGAATTGGACGTTGTGATCTGCTTCCTGGTTCTGTCGTTGTTCCCTGGGGGCCTAGTGCACTCCTTGGTCCTGCAGTGGGTCGTCCTTGTCCTCTCCGCCCTGGGCCGCGCCCCAGGTATTCCGGCTATTCGCGTGGCCTATGCCTTCCGCGGTTTCGGTTCGGGCTCTTGTCGAGAGCGTCAGATTCGAGTATATTCAGCCAGACAGGGCGTTTCTTCTACGCTGGGTCCTCCTCCCTTCCTTCTCCTCCTTCTCCCTCCTCCCTCCCTCCCTTCCTCCCTCCCTCCCTCCCTTCTCTTCTTCCTCCTCCTTCTCCTCCTCCTCCTCCTCCTCCTTTCTCTCCTCCTCCTCCTCCTCCTCCTCCTCCTCCTCCTCCTCCTCCTCCTCCTCCTCCTCCTCCTCCCCCTCCCCCTCTTCAACCTCCTCCTCCTCCTCCTCCTCCTCCTCCTCCTCCTCCTCCTCCTCCTCCCCCTCCTTCCCCCTCCCTCCTCCCCTGGCACCCGACCTCGGGCGCGGTCCGATCCGCTTCCCACCCGGCCCGACCTCGCGAGCCCGTCCGGCCCAGGCCTGCCGGGGCCGCGGGGCGGTCGCCGCTCTGCCGCTCCCACTGCGGCGGGGCGAGGACTGCGAGGCGAGCGCGGAGGGCATCCGCCCAGACATGACCCAGACGTGCTCGCGTTCGGTAGTAAGTCGGGGGTGGACAGACCGCCTACCCTGACACGTCGATTAGTGAATTGTCCGTTTTCGGTTCTCGAGAGGGCGCCGCGGCCGTCATTTTCCAGGCTTGCGCCTTGCAGGTTTGGGCCCGATGTCGTTTTCACTAAACCACGTTTTACTAAAGGGAGGTCTGTCCATCCGCGAGCAAGTCGTGGGGGCCTGGTATGCCCCCTCACGTTCCGTCTTTGGCGTCGGTCGGCGTCGATTGGCGTCGGGGGGTCGATGAGATAGTGCCGATTTAGCGTCGGCTGGCGTCGGCCTAGCGCCGATCGAGCGTCGATTAGCGTCGATTTGGCGTTGATTCGTGTCGATTTGCGAGAGCCAACAAGATGGTATGGGAGGCTCCCATAAGTCGCCACCGAAGCGTCGGTCAAAAAATCGAGCGGGCGGGTTTCCACCGTTTTCGGCCTCTCGGGGCCCTCCCTGGGGCCCAGGGCCGTCACAGAACGAGTCGGAATGAACAACCGGTCCCAGGGAAAGGGTCTGGACTGCCGGTGGCCGCGCTTTGCACGAAATCGCCAGATTTTTCAACAGTCGGCCACGCGCCGACAGGGGGAAAGGTTTCTTAAAAGTATCCTGTTTCTTAGAAGGTGCGGGCCTTGCTTGTGAATGTAGGGCCAGCGCCTTCTGAGAAGCAGCCTTCTTCTCAGAAGCCTGGTCCCCTCCCCCTGCCCCCCTTCTGCGCGCCGCTTGAATACAAGCTTCCGAGAAGTCCCGACCCTTTCCCCAGGGCTGGGTCTTCAGCCCGAACCGTTTCTTGATTCGACGGCCCTACGGCCTGGCAAGGGCCCTTGGCGGAATTCTTCCGCGGTTGCCCACAAGCGCAACACAAAATTTCGAGTAGCGTCCCGCCGATCGTTGATGCGGTGCGGCAATACTGGCTTTCGCGGTTGCATTTGGCCCCCACGGGCGCCCCTGAAGCCGCGCACCAGATGTCACTCTAGCCTGGGGTCATACATCTCTCTTCGAAATCAGCAGCAAGTTTTTCCCACGACGTGACGACGCCCCCGGGCCCCAAATTTCAATGCTGACACCGAAACTGGCGACAACAGCTTTTGTTGTTGCCCCTGCGGACCGCGCTGCGCGCGCTCGGGGGCGAGAGGGTTAGGATGACAGCCTGCGTCTGGCCTCGAGGAGGGCCGCACGCGTCGTCGACCCGAAGGCCTGGCAGGGGCCCCCACGACGCCGAGAGCGGCGAAGACCCTCCGTCCTGGTCCTCGGAGCGCGCTGCACGTCTGGGTGCGCACCACCACCGCGCCTGGCCGGGGCTCTCCCGGGCGGCGCGCGGCGGGGCGGCGCCCTGGCCCGCGCAGGGACGCCCCCCCGGCCGGGCGCGGCGGTGGTGGCGCCCGGGGGTGCCCCCCCCCCCCGGGCACGAGGTGTGGAGCACGACGGAGCGGACCTCGGGGCAGAAGAAGCACGACCGATGCCGATGCCCCTCCTCCTCCACCTCCTCCTCCTCCTCCTCCTTCTCCTCCTCCTCCTCCTCCCTAGTTCTCCTCCTCTTCCTCCTTCTCCCTCCTCCTCCTCCTCCTCCTTCTCCCTCCTCCTCCTTAGTTCTCCTCCTCTTCCTCCTTCTCCCTCCTCCTCCCTCCTCCTCCTCCTCCTCCTCCTCCTCCTCCTCCTCCTCCTCCTCCTCCTCCTCCTCCTCGTCGGCGAGGGCAGCGGAAGCAGAAGCGGCGGCGGCGGCGGCGGCGACCCCGACGTGCGACGCCCTGGCTTGCTCAGCACTGGGACCCCGGAGGTTCCGACCCGTTCCCCGGAGCCGTTTTTTGTATCGCATCGCATCGCCAGCGGCACGAGAGCTATCTGAGCTCTCACTTTGAAGGCCCAAAAGCCATCACGTCATTGGTTTTGGGGCAGGCCCCAGGGGCCCCAGACTAGTGAAGTGATGTGTTGTCCCACGCGAGGACCCCGGAATTCATCACCTCACTAGACCGAGCCCAGGACGAAAGTCAGGGGTCGAATTGCTGCTGTGATGCAACACAGGAGCGTAAGACTCGAGTGCGCCAGAGCTCGGACTTGCCGACGCTTTTGAGCGAGCCCGTCTTGGATCTGGGCGGCTCAGTTTTCGAGGGATGCTTGCAGCGGGAGCTCGCGTCGAATTTCAGACTGGGTCTCGCCATTTTCATCATGGCCCCGTCAGGCCAACCCGAGTCCCCCGAACCCGAGTCTTATGTCTCCCCGACTCATCCTCATCCTCATCGTTATCGTCGTCGTCATCGTCATCGTCATGGTCATGGTCGCTATCATTGCATCATCATCGTCATCATCATCATCATCATCATCATCATCATCATCATCATCATCATCACCATTACCATTACCATTACCATTACCATTACCATCACCATCACCATCATCATCACCATCATCATCATCATCATCATCATCATCATCATCATCATCATCATCATAATCGTCATCATCCTCATCCTCCTCATCACAATCATCATCATCAGCATCATCATCCTCATCCTCCTCCTCCTCCTCCTCCTCCTCATCATCATCATCATCATCATCATCATCATTCTCATCATCGTTCGTCTCCTCTGGCTGATCCTCTTTCTCCTCCTTGTCCATCCCCCGACGCCTCCCCGATCCTCGACCACGCGCAGAGGGGGGCAAGGCGCGGGCCTTCTCTATGGATGCAAGGCCGGCGCCTTCTGAGAACCAGCCTCCTCTTCTACGAAGCCCGCACCCCTCCCTCTGCCCCTTTTTGCGCGCGGCCAGCGATGCCCCCATTCCCCGACGCCTCCTCGGGCCTCTCCGTGAGCGCGGCCAGCGACACCCTCGCCTGTCGACGCCTCTCCGGGCCTCCGTGGGGCGGCGGACCCCCGCCGCGCTCTTCAGGGAGGTCCCCCCAAGAGGCCACCAAGAGGCCTACAAGAGGCTCCCAAGAGACCCCCAAGAGGCCCCCAGAGGCTCCCAAGATGGCCCAAGACGGCTTCAAGAGCGAAAACACGACAAAGCATAAAACACTGATTTTCCGTAGGTTTTGGAAGGATTTTGGCCTCAAGAAGGGCCTCAGAGGCGATTCGAGGCACTCTAGAGTCAGAGCGCGCCCCGCACGAGAGGCCCCGGGAGCAGCGGCTTCGGTATCGCTGCGCCCCTCGCCAGGACCTGGATCGCGGGCCGGGTCTCCAAGGCCGCGGGCGTGCCGCTCAAGTTGGGCGGCGTGACACCCGAGACTCACCAGGAGGACGACACAGACACAGGGGGCGCCCGAGCCACCGAGCCGGAGGGCGTCGGTGTGCTGGCACAGCGCAGCCCTGTGGCTCAGCGATGTTCAGTGGTCCTGGCCTCCGCCAGTTCTCGTGGTGAATCTCAGGGGCCAGATCGCCGAGCTGGTGCAGCACGGGGCACCTACAGGTGTATGAGGAGGCTGCGGTGGAGCGCGGCTACGCCGTCCGGCCAGGCACGGTCCGCGTCAACACGCCCAGCAGCACCAAGTTCGTCAAGGCGCGTGCTGGCCCCGCTGCTAGAAGGGGCAGGGGCCCCAAACGCACTCAAACGATTCAACAACACCGCACAACCAAGCGCGCACGACGAACCAGTCAGCGACGACGGTCGCCGATCTGGCCAGGGGAACCAACGAAAGAACCCGATGTGGCAGCGTTCCCCATGGCGAGTGAATGTTTGAATTTCTGTTTTGGGAGGGGCTCGGCGGCACCCAAACGGGCCATTGTGAGGGGGGCGGCCTTCTGAGAAGACCCCCTATCTCTGGACGGCATGGGGCGCATGGCTTTTGAGGGCCAGGGCTCTCCTCATAACCCCCCGCAGTATCAGAAGGCCGCCCCCCCCGCGCCCCACCTCGTCGCAGAGGGTTCCCTGGTCCTCAGAGGCAGTCTTCTAAGGGGTGGAAGCCTTCTGCCCGCAATCTAGATCCAGCTGCCTGCAGCAAACCCCGCCACTGTGCCTGTGTGGCAGCGCAGCAGGAAGGAGACTGAGTGTAGGAGCAGCGCAATTCCGACGATTGGTCTGAACTGGTGCGGGTCGTGAACTCGACTTCGTCTTCGTCCTCGCGGTGTGGTGGAGGTCACATTCACGCCCCGCTCCAGGTCAGCGGACGGTCTGAACTGATGCCGGTCGTGAACTCGACCGCATCTTCGCCCGCGCTGTAGGGAGGAGGAGGAGGAAGAGGAGGAGGAGGAGGAGGAGGAGGAGGAGGAGGGGGAGGAGGAGGAGGAGGAGGAGGAGGAGGAGGATGGGGGGGAGGAGGAGGAGGATGAGGACGAGAGGAGGAGGAAAGGGATAACATTATGACAAGGAGGGGATGGCCTGTTAGGGGCTCGGCTCGCTTGGGGCCTCCTGTGAGCCTCCTGGGAGCCCTCTGAGGCCGTCTTGGAAGCCTCTCGAGCCGTCTTGAGGCCGTTTGGGAGCCTCTTACACCGTGTTGGGCCATCTCGGGCCGTCTTGGTGTCATCTTGGCTGTCTTGGAAGCCATCTTGAGAGCCATCTTCGCCGTTTGGAGGCTGAAAAGAGCAGTGGACATCACATTCAGGGGTGGTGGTGCTTTAACCTCGCGTGGGGCGAGGGGGGGCAGCCTCAGAAAACACATAACAACCTCCCAGACAAGAGACGATCATTCTAACACGCTCAGCCCATGCAGGCACTGTGGCGGATACTCATGATTTGGCTGGCCTGGGCGGGAGCGTACGATCGACGTACGAAAACGGGATCGACTGCGCGAACATTCGCGCATATTCTTCCCACGTACGGTCGCGCGCAAGCGCCTGCGTAAGCCGCGGCGTGAGGTCGCTATGTCTCCTCGCGTAATAATCATTTCTTGTCGTCGCTCTCATTATGGCCGCCCGTCCTCCCAATTCTCGGCCCTTGAGCGGCCAGGCGCGACGGCCCAGCCGCAGTGCCAGCCAGTATCTGGCGACTGGCCTCGCGTGTCCCGCGTGCGAGGCCAGAGCTGTGAGTGCTGGTACCCTCTGCTCCCTACTCTGGGTTTCTTCATAAGCGTGGGGGGGTACCCCCCCGACGGGGGTCAACCTCGCCTCGTCGTCGCGCCGCGACGGGGGTCGGAGCGCCTTCGGCGCGCGGTGGCTGCCCGCGACGGGGGTCGATGTCGATGTGGGGCTGTCGGCGGGGGGGACGCCCCCCCGACGCTTATTCAGAAACTCGGAGTCTACGTGTCCCGCCCCCGCTCTGCTTTTCCCTCTCTGCTCCCTCCTCTGTGCTGTCAGATACAGTCGGGGCCCTGAAGAAGGAACCCTTTTGGTTGGGGAGGGGCTCCGCGTTCCTTAAGTGTTTCACAGCTTGCCTCAGATTTTCCTTATATTTTCGATAGGAAATCGAAGTTTAACTTATGGAGAAAAGGGGCCTCGTTCCTTATTTAGGGTTCCTTAGGTCAACGCCCCGACTGTATGTGCGTGCTCTGGGTCTCGGGAGCCTGGCCGCAGTCTGGGGCCCAAGAACCCATGAAGCTGGAACCCGGAGCCCGGGAACTGGAAGCCTGGTAACCCAGGAACTTCCCCTTCAACCGATCGGCGGCAGGTTTCTCGACAACTCCTTGGGACATCCGCGAGGGCCCCTCGAGCCGGGAAGCCGGGAGCCCGGCCGCCTACCGAAATAGCCGGCCAATTTCAAAATCGAGTCCTGGGAACCGCCACGACCGCTTCAGTGCAGAAGCAAATTGGGGAACAGCTGGGGCCTCCAACAAAGATGAGGTATTCTGCCCTGGATTCAGTGCATCCTTGCACTGTTTGGCCCACCCTTGCTCCACTCCGCTGGCCAATTGCTGAGGCTCGGACGCCCAAATGGGCCTTGCACACGGACCGCGCGTTTTTGTTTGTCTGTTGTCCACAGCGTGGAGCCCCGTGGGTCTCGACCGCTTCCCAGGCGTCGCTTTCCAGCAGTGCTTGGCTTCCGAAGGCGAAAACCCACCCCCACCCCCAGTCCCGACCCCCATCCCCGAGCCGGCGATTCGAGGGGCCGGGACACTGGGGGTGGGGTTTTCTCTGGTCCTGGACCCCGAAAACCCACCCCCACCCCCAGTCCCGACTCCTTGAATCGCGGTTTCGGGGATGGAGTCGGGACTGGGGGTGGGGGTGGGTTTTCGCCTTCTCATGGCTGGTTCCAGGGCCCGCTCGGGGGCCCGCCGAGGCCGCACGCCTTCGTGAGCCCTCCGCCGTGGCTGCTCCACCGCGCGAGGGGGGGCAACGACACCCTGGCCTTGCGCCCTACAGCGACCGCCCCCCCCCCCCCCCTGTGCCCACAGGGGGTGCCGGCGAGCCCACGCAGGAGTGCCGCCGTTGCAGTCGCGCCGCCGTCGCAGCTCCTCTGGATCCGGCGAAGCGAAAAAACTGCGGCATCGGGGGGCCATCATTAAGTCGGGCCTGTCCCCCTACAGGGGGATTTTCGACGAAAAATAAAAAATACCCCACATATAGTAAAAAAAAATCAAAAAATGGTCTGGGGACTATTTTTTTGAATATTTTTTGACCTTCTTGGGGCATTTTGGGGGTAGTTTTTCTTTTTCGCCGAAAGCCCCCCTGTATGGGGGACACGCCCGACATAAGACCATCACGACCTGAGCCACGGACCCCATGGATCTGCGAGGCTCTCGGCGCCCGAAGCCGGGCAAACGTGGCCCGCCGCAGCAGGCTGCGGCGTAGGGAGCTCGGGGTCGTCGTCGCCGCCGCTCTCGCCGCCGCCGCCGCCGCCGCTGCCGTCGCCGGCCCCTGCTTCTGCTCAAGAGGCGGCCGACGTGCCCCACAAGCTCCGCCGCCCCCAGCGCCCGGCGGCGCCGCCCGCGCTGCAGGCCGCCACGGTCAGGGCGTGCAGCGTTGCCGCCGCCGCCGCCGTTCCCACCGTCGTCGTCGTCGCCGTCGCCGTCGTCGTCGTCGTCGTCGTCGTCGTCGTCGTCGTCGTCGTCGTCGTCGTCGTCGTCGTTGTCGTCGTCGTCGTCGTCGTCGTCGTCGTCGCCGCCGCCGCCGCCGCCATCGCCGCCGCCTCCATCGCCGCCGCCGCCGTCACCGCCGCCACCGTACTGATCCTAGCGCTGGAGGTGCTGCCGTTCCCGACGGGCGAGGGATGCAGAGCGTTCAGAGTGAAGAGAACGAGATTCGACGAGGCGACATGGGGATGCAGGCGATGAAGAAGGATCCGATGGCGCGCGCCACGGACCCTGAGACGTCACCTGGTTGACGGGCAAGAGGGCGTCGGCAAATTCAATACCCGAGGGGCACGCGAGGGACCTCAGCGGCACGCCAGCGATGCAGATCTTGCCAGGGACGTGCGGGACGCCTGCTTGAGATCACTAAGCCACGAGGGCGCCGTGAACAGCCAGGGCCAGCCACCGAGGGGGAGATGGGAGAGAGAGAGAGAGAGAGAGAGAGAAGGAGAGAGCTGCAGCCGGATCTCAACGTGATGCTGAATCCGTCGGAGTGAGGTCCTTGAGGCAGAGGCTGGCGACGCTGGAGGAGCGCACGTCTTCTCTTTTCACGCCAGGTCGATGGCAGAGGCATGGAGATGGCAGCTGCTGCGCACCGCGACGCTCCCAGGGAGTGAGCGGTGGCGCCCGTGCCGCTGCCCTCGGAAGGGGCTCTGCTCCTCGGTTTGGTTTCCCCTTCCCCGGGGGGCTGGTCTCCTGTGTGGCCAGGCTGTGATGGGGTCGTTGCACGAGGTGCGGCGGGGCCTCTCGGCCAGGATCTCTCGTGGTTTGCACGGCCCCCCGGCTGCAGTGGTATCCGTCGCCGAGAGTCGGAGCGTTTGCGCCGCAGGGCAACTCCGACGTGCGGCGCTTCGTCGATTCCGACGGCGCAGAGGCACATCACTGTTTTTTATATGCACGTGTGCGGTTGGACGCATCAGGATGCCACGAACTTGTTGCGCCTCCTTGGTGTACTCAATTCCGTTTCGGAGGAGGAGGAGGGGGAGAAGGAGGGGGAGGAGGAGGAGGAGGAGGAGAGGGAGGAGGAGGAGGAGGAAGGAGGGGAGGAGAGAGGAGGAGGAGGAGGAGGAGGAGGAGGAGGAGGAGGAGGAAGGAAGGAGGTGGGAGGAGGAGGACGGGGATGAGGCCCCAGAGTCTTCTGAGCCCAGTGACGTTGTAGTCGAAAGGCGTGCGGTCCACCTCCACCTCCACTTTCTCCTCCTCCTGCTCCTCCGTGGCCATTTTGGCAAAAGCCCTCCTCAGAGCCCGTCGAGTTTGCAAGGGGGCAGCCTGGGCTTGAGGCCCTGCAGCGGGCGGCGCAGTCCTCGGCCGCACTGGCGGTTGGCTCGATTCTGGCGCGAAGCACACTCTGGAGGGCCGGGGTCCGGCGCAAGGAGATGCCGGAGGGCACGGGGCCGAGGTGGTCGGGCGTGGAGTCCAAGCCGATGGACAAGAAGGAAGGGGCCGTGCCAGCCCAGCTTGGAATGCCAGCCGAGGGCAAGGAGGGAGCGAGACGAGCTCCCAGGCGCCGGTGGTGGGCGCTGATGTGCAGTGCTTCGTGGACGTGGCGGGGCTGCCCTGGGACGCAGAAGATCATCATCTGCCCGGCCCGTAGCGCCGCCTCTCTGGTTGCCCGCGCGCGCCTCCGCGCGCAGTGGATGCCGCAGCCTGGCCGCTCGCCGTGCAGACGGCCCCGGCGCCAACGGAAGCCAGGACCCCACTTTTGGGCCTCCCAGATGGGGTCGGAGTAGATGGGGTCGGAGGATCGCGCCGCACCGCCGCTGCATCGCCGCCGCGGCTCGATGTGCAACCTGCTTGGCTTCACGTCAGCGTCGCCGATGTATCGCCGACGTCGCCGATGCATCGCCGGTACATCGCCGATGCATCGCCGATGCATCTCCGATGTATCGCCGATGTATCGGCGATACGGCGCGATCCGCCGACCTCATCTACTCCGACCCCATCTGGGAGGCCTCTACTACTCAGAACACAACCATCCCGAAAAACGCCCTCACGACCATCATAGGCCCTCCTGGAGGGGAGGGATGTCGTTCCAGGGTGCCGCGGAAGCGAGTCCCGCTCTCCGTGAAGTGCTGGATCGGTGACGTGCAGGCCCGCGCGCTCCTCGCCGCGCCCAGTCCCCCGGCCGCGCGGCGCGCGGGGGACTGAGGAGTGGACGTGGTGGATTCGGGGATGGACGTTCTGACACACCTCGGCGGCGAGCCCGGGGGGGAAGTGAGAAGGGGCGGGCCTTCTCAGAAGGCTTGGGAGTCCCCCGGCCTTCTGAGAAGTGTTCGAAGCCTTCCCCGAAGGCACAGACAGCTTCTCAGGAGGCTTGGAAGTCCCCCGGCCCTCTGAGAAGTTTTCGAAGCCTTCCCCGAAGGCGCAGACAACTTCGCAGAAGGCGCGAGGGCTTCTACTGTCGGACCGGGGTATAAGATCGAAGTCGGCTCAGGGTACCCTCATGTTTTTCGTGTTTGTTGGATGTTCTTGTGCATCATGGGGGGGTGCCCTCGAGTGATCTGATGGCTTGAGGGTGTTTTGGCCGGCGGAGGGTCTCATGTTTTTGACGGGTGTTCTTCTGTTCTAGGTCCGGCCGTAGACGGAGTTGATTGGGGGTGGACGTTGTGAATCCTGTCTCGGCGGGGGGGGACATGTATTGCTGGGGTGTTCGGTGGCCAGCTTGGGGCGGCCTTCCGCCATTGAGTGAAGCACTGCCTTCTGGCGGAATAGGATTCACCAGTCGTCAGAAGGGATGCGCACGGATGGGGCGTCTCGGGGCCCCGTCGCATTCGTGGCTTCGGCTCCGAGTGCGGGGGAGTTGCGCTTCGCCTCGGGCGCATGTCCCGAATGTTTCTCTGGGCTAGTAAGGCAGTCAACCAAAAATAACTGCTCCGCCGGGTTCATTTCCTGTTGTTTTTCCTCCATCTTCTTGGTCCTTTCATTTGCCTTCATCTTATCCTTCTACCCCCCTCCTCTTCCTTGCTCCTTCTCGCTCGAGTCGTCAGGAGCCTCCTCCTCCTCCTGCTCATGTTCCTCCCGCGCCTTCCTCTTCCTCCTTCTCCTTTTCTTTCTCCTCCTCCTCCTCCTCCTCCTCCTCCTCCTCCTCCCTCCTCCTCCTCCTCCCTCCTCCTCCCCTCCCCCCCCCCTTCCTCCTCCTCCCCCTCCCCTCCTCCTCCTCCCCCTCCCCCCCTCCTCGTCCCCCTCCCCCTCCCCTCCCCCTTCCCCTTCCCCTCTTCCCCTCCCCTCCGCCGAGGTCGTCGCGGCTGCGCTGGCGTCCCCCGGCCGCGAGGACGGCGGAGCCGGCACCGCGGTGGCGGCCGCCGCCGGCGCTGCGGCCTCGCGCCCCCCCGCGCCTGCGGCGCTGCCCCCGTGCCCTTCCGCGCCGGCTGGCTCTCCCGCCAGGGCTGCCGAGGGCCGTGGCGGTGCCTCGCCGACGGTCCGCGCGGCCGCCGCGGCGCCTCAGCCGTGCCCTGCGCCGCCGAGCGGCCCCCGCGGCAGCGGCGGCGGTGCCGGCCCAGGCGGCAGGGCCGAGCACGCCGGCGCGGGGGGCGGCGCGGGCGCTGGCGCAGAGGCGGCCACCGGCTGCGCGGTGCCCTCGCTGGCTGCCACATCTCCGCCGCCCTCGTGCCCTGTCCCAGGCGCGGGTCGTCTTGTCGGCGAGCCCCTGGCTTGCCCCGAGGGCGCAGCCTGCGCCAGCGACGCGCCTGGGCAAGGTAGAGGCCTGCTGCACGCCAGTGGCGACCAAGAGCCGCAGGAGGGCGTTGCTCGATGTGCCCGAGGTGCGCGCCCGGCCCGCCAAGGGCGAAGCGGAGAGGTGCTCCTTCCAGCGCCAGCGGGGGGTGGCCCCGCCTGTCTGGCCCCGATCGCCCTGCAGCCTGGCAGCGCGCCGGCGGGTTGGGCCGCTCGGCCCGAAGAATACGAGCGGCACTTGCAGGCCTCGATGGCGGCGCTGAGGGAGCTGCAGGGCGGTGGGTCATTACCTCTCGCATCGCTTGCGCCGCTGCCGGGCGCCGCTGCCGCGGCTCTCTCGCCGCCCCCCGTGTTCCTGCCGCCGCCCCCGTGCCCTGCTCCGGCTCCGTGCCCCTCCGCCGGCGGCGCCGAGGCCTGCCCCGAGGATGGCTCCCGCGCCCGCAGGGTGCCCTCGCCGCCTCGGGTCTCCTCGGCGCCCCCCTCGCGCCCAGCCCTGCCGACTGCCGGCGGCGCCGACGGTGGAGCCGGCAGCTCGGCGGGGGCCGCTGTTGGCGAGGTCTCTTCGCCGCCCGTCGCCCCTGCGGCGCCGCCCCCGTGCTCTGGCCGGCCGAGCGGCCCCTCCGCCAGCGGCAGCGAGTCCGCCGGCGCCGGAGCAGAGGCCGCCACCGGTTGCGCGGTGCCCTCGCGCCCGCCGCACCCGAAGGCCCGCGTAGAAACCGAGGAGGAGGAGGATGAGGAGGCAGGTCGGCCAGAGGCCAGGGAGGCGGCGGCGCGGAGAGCGGAAGAGGCTTGGCTGCAGGCCGAGGTGGAGGGTGCGGCGGCTGGGGATTCGCCGGAGGTTCGGCGGAAGGCCGAGAAGGAAACCCAGGTGAAGACCGAGGACGAGGCAGACAAGCTGAAGGCCGAGGAGGAGATTCGGCTGAAGGCCGAAGAGGATGCGCGCCTGGAGGCCGAGGAGGAGGAGGATGCTCAAAAAGCGGAGGAAGTTCGGCTGAAGGCCGAAGAGGAGGCGCGAATGAAGGCCGAAGAGGAGCAGGAGGCGCGGAAAGCGGAAGAGACTCGGCTGATGGCCGAGGAGGAACAGGCGCGTTTGAAGGCGAAAGAGGAATCCTCCAAGCTGCAAGCCGAGGAGGAAGCTCGGCTGAAGGCCGAGGAGGAGACTCGGCTGATTGCCGAAGAGTATGCGCGTTTGAAGGCCGAGGGGGATGATAACGAGGCGCGGAAAGCGGAGGAGGTTCGGCTGAATGCCGAGGAGGAAACGCGTTCGAAAGCCGAGAAGGAAGAGGAGGAGGGACGGAAAGCGGAATCAGCTCGGCTGGAGGCCAAGGAGGAAGCGCGCTTGAAGGCGGAGAAGGGGGCAGCCAGGCTGAAGGCTGAGGAGAAGGAGGAGGCTCGGCTGAGGGCCGAGGGAGAAGATGAGGCGACAAGGCTCAAGGCCGAGGAGAGCACGCGTGTGAAGGCCGAGGAGGAGGAGGAGGAGGAGAATGAGGCGCGGAAGGCGGAGGACGCTCGGCTGAAGGCCGAGGAGGAGGCCCGATTGCAGGCCGAAGAGGAGGAGGCGCATAATGCGGAGAAGATCCGGCTGAAGGCCGAGGATGAGGCACGGACAGCGGAGGACGCTCGGCTGAAGGGTGAGGAAGACGATGCGGAAAGGAACGCGGAGGAGGTTCGGCTGAAGGCCGAAGAGGAAGCGCGAATGAAGGCCGAAGAGGAGCAGGAGGCGCGGAAAGCGGAAGAGACTCGGCTGATGGCCGAAGAGGAACAGGCGCGTTTGAAGGCGAAAGAGGAATCCTCCAAGCTGCAAGCCGAGGAGGAAGCTCGGCTGAAGGCCGAGGAGGAGGAGGAGGAGGAGAAGCAGGAGGAAGAGGAGGAGGAGGAGGATGCGCGGAAAGCAGGGGTGGCTCGTCTGAAGGCCGAGGAGGAAGCGCGCTTAAAGGCGGAAGAGCAAATAGCCAGGCTGAAGGCCGAGGAGGAGGCTCGCCTGAAGGCGGAAGAAAAGGCAGCCAGGCTGAAGGCCGAGGAAAAGGAAGAGGCTCGCCTGAGGGCTGAGGCCGAGGACGAGGCGGCACGGTTCCACGCCGAGGAGAACGCGCGTCCGAAGGCCGAGGAGGAGGAGGAGGAGGCGCGGAAGGCGGAGCAGGCCAGGCAGAAGGCCGAGGAGGCAGCGATTCTGAGGGCCCAGGAGGAGGCGCCTCGGCCGACGGCCGAGAGGGCGAGGGAGGAGGCAGCCCTGCCGATGGGCGCCAGCCCCGGCCTGGGGACACCGCCGCCCGCAGGGGCCTCGCGCGGCGCCGCCCCCAGCGCCCTCCGGTGGTGAGGCCGTCGTCGCGGCTGTGGCCGCCGCTCCTCGCCCGTCCAGGTCTTCGGCCGCCAGGGCGGGGCTCCAGAGGCGGGGGTCGATGCAAGCGGGGGTCAGCAAGAGCGCCGGATCTTGCCGGATCCTGCCCATAGGTACATTGACCAGGGCTTGCGTGCAGGTGCAGGATCCTGCAGGATGCTGCAAGATCTCGCAGGATCCTGCACATCTCGACTGACCTGGGTCTGGAGTTTACCCGGGCCAACAGACGGGGCTCGTTTGGATCCCTCCGATTCGATTCGATTCGATTTCGATCGCTTCCGATTCCGATTCGATTCGACCTGGGATTCTGATTTGCGCTCCGATTTCTCATCGGATGCATGCCAGCCTGCCGATGTCCGCCGATTCGACTTTTTCCCAACTTGGCTGCCGATTTCCGTCACTTTCGCCGAAGGAATAGGCGACATTCGTCGGCGGGTGTCTGTATACATATATATATATATATATATATATATATATATATATATAATTCCTTTATCCTATAAAATTACATTGGGACCCCCCCCATGAGATCCGGGGGGGGGGGCACCACGCCGACCCCCCCCCTCCAGAGCCCCCATGACGGCTCAACAGACAGCCCAAGACGGCCCAACAAACGGCCCACACCCCTTCGATCGGTTTTTGAAACATTTCGGCATTTGCTTATTTTCGGCTTTCGGCCGATCCAAGGCGCCCCAAGAGGCCCCCTGGCTCGCACCAAGATCGCCCACGAGGCCCTTCAGATGGCCCCAAGAGGGCCCCAAGATGGCCCCAGAGGCTTCCAAGACGCCCAAGATGGTCTCTATGACTGGCCCTCAGGCGCCCCAAGAGGGCCCAAGTCGGTTCAGAGAGGCCCCAGGACGAATTCCGACGGCGTCGGACGGGACAAGAACGCCTTAGGACGGCCAAATAAGGCTCCCAAGAAGCCCCCAAAGGCCTTCAAGAGGCTCTGGGAGGCCCCCCAAGAGGCCTCCAAGAGGCCCCCAGGAAGCTGCCAGGAGGCTCCCCATAGTGCCCCAAGCGGCTCCCGACGGGCCTCCTCCTGCCCCTCCTCCTCCTTCTCCTCCTCCTCCTCCTCCTCCTCCTCCTCCTCCTCCTCCTGCTCCTGCTCCTTTGTGGTTGCATCCTTCAAGCAAAACCCATTCGACGAGCCTCAACCTCATCCTCCATCTCCTCCTCGTCCTCCTCCTCCTCCTCCTCGTCCTCCTCCTCCCGTTTTAAAGAGCAGGGCATAGAATGCGGATTTTTTCCCAGCCTCACCACATCATTTTTTCGACAAGCCCAGGGGCCAAGATTTAAGGCGAAGCGGCAGCGAGCCTACAAAATCTTGTATATACATATATATACATACACGCAGATGTACAAGGTTGTGTACCTATATGTACACATGCATACATACACACATGTTTGTATACAGGTATACATATATATATATAGAGAGAGAGAGAGAGAGAGAGAGAGAGAGAGGTACAGGGCTGGGGGCCTTCTCCCAGCTGCCTCGTGTCGCCATGGTGGCTCTGGGCTCCCTGGGGACCCTGTCCAGCGACCTCAGAGCCGCCCAGACGGCCTTAAGAGGTGCCACGGAGACACCAGAAGGCTTCATAATGTCCCGCGGGGCTTCCATGTAACCCTGGACAGCTTCAAGACGGCCCAGGAGGATTCGACTTCCGCTCCCCAGAGGGCCCCAAGGGGTAAAAGCCATTGACTTAGAATTTTTTGTGTTGTTTTTGGGATTCTCAATTTTCGAGCTTCCGACGCGCCCCGACGGCCCAAGAGGCCTCCAAGACCGCCCCAAGACGGCCCGAGAGATTCTCAAGACCACCCCAAGACGGGTCAAGAGGATCCCAAGACGGCCCCTTGAGGGGCCCAAGACGGCCCAAGACGAGCAGCCCAGACGGCCTGAAAGGCGTCACAGTGACACCAGAAGGCTGCGAGATGTTCCGCCTGCGGGATGTCCCGCGGGCTTCCGGGCAGCCCCAGATAGCTTCAAGGCGGCCCAAGAGGACTCCACTTTCGCTCCCCAGAGGGCCCCAAGAGGCAAAAACCATTGATTTACCGTGGGTGTTCTCGACTTTCGAGCTTCCGACGCTCCACGACGTCCCAAGAGGCCTCCAAGACCGCCGCAAGACGGCCCAAGAGACCCTCAAGACCGCCCCAAGACGGGCCAAGAGGATCCGAAGACGGCCCCGTGGCGTCACAGTGGCACCAGAAGGCTGCGAGATGTTCCGCGGGGCTTCCGGGCAGCCCCAGACAGCTTCAAGACGGCCCAAGAGGATTCTTTTTTCGCTTTCCAGAGGGCCCCAAGATGCAAAAACCAAGGTTTTACACTTGGTGTTTCAATGGTGTTCGGATTCTCTATTTTCGAGCTTCCGACGTGCCCCGACGGCCCAAGAGGCCTCCAAGACCGCCCCAAGACGGCCCAAGAGACCCCCAAGACCGCTCCAAGACGGGCCAAGCGGGTCCCAAGACGGCCCCAAGAGGGGCCCAAGACGGCCCGAGAGGGCCTCCGAGAGGCAACAAGCCAATGATTTTCCATCGTTTTTCAAAGCTTTCGGGCCTCTCTCGATTTTCCCAGCTTCCGACGCTCCACGACATCCCTAGACGCCCCCAAGGCCGTCCCGAGACGGACCGCCAAGAGGCCCCCAAGAGCGCCCAAAGACGGCCCAAGAGGGCCCCGAGCGGCCCTAGATGCGTCCAAGACGCCCCAAAACGGTCTCAACAGGGGCCCGAGCGCAGGAGCCCGAAGCGATACTTCGAGTCTTCCGTCCCAGATGCCCCGAGACGGCCTTAGAGGACTCGAGCAGCGCTCCCCAGATGGCCGCAAGAGGCACAAACACACGATTGTCCTTGGGTTTTGATGTGGTTTCGAAGGTCCCGACTTTTCGAGCTTCCAGCGCTCCACGACGTCTCAAGGGGCCCTTAAGACCGCCCCGAGATAGCCCAAGAAGCTCCATCGAGGGCCCCAGGACGGCCCAAGAGAACCTTTAGACGGCCCTAGACGCGCCCACGACATCCTAAGAGAGCTCCGAGACGGCCCCAAGAGGGCTCTTAAACTTAACACAACTTTAGCACGAGCCGCTTCCTCGTCAAGGATGGTGTTGTGTTAAATGTGTGTCAAATAGTTGGGGCTCGGGGGGCGCTGTGGGAGCTCCCTTGGCGCCCCTTTGGAGGCTCCTCGGAGGCCCTGTTTGAGCCTGTCGCGGTGCCTTTTGTGGGCCTCTCCGTGGTCCAGACGTCCAGGTTCATCGGGGATCGTCTTTGGAAACCTTGTGGCCCTCGTCGGTCCTCTCGAGGGCGTCCTGAGCCGTCTTGAAGCCCTCCTGGGAGTTTCTTGCAGGCCTGGGACAGCGGTGCCAGGGATTGCTTGGGATGGCCCACATCCGCGGGGGGGCAGGGCGCTCGGGAAGGAGAAGGAGAGACGAAACCAATGGACCACGAAAAGCCGAAAGAAGGAGTCAGGGAATGACGAAAGCGGAGCGTCAGGAGGAACAGAAAGGGAGAACCAAGGGAGGACGGGTGGGAGAAGCAGCAGCCGAGTAGGGCTACGTCGTCACTTCTCGTCCCCCGCCTCCTGCTTCCCCCCCATGACCCCCCTCGATGTCGTTATTCTCTGTCATGCCTCAGCCCGCCTCCCCTCCTCCTGCGCCTCCTACTCTTCTTGTCGATGGCCCGGGCCCCCTGCGAGGCCCCAGGGTGAGCTTGCAGAGGGCAGCGCCTCGGTCCGAACTCGCAAGCTACGAGCCTCCCAAGTAGGGCCCATAGACGAGGTAAGAAACACAGAGACCATGGCCAGGATCTCGCGGTATTTGTTGATGCCGACCTTGGTCATGGTCCATGTCAGCCGCCGCGGGGTCTAAGTCTTGTTGGGGCCCCGCCACTGAGGTGAAGTGGCCTCGACCCCCATCGGCGATTGATGCGCTGGTGGCGCGGACGCACCCTGACGGAGCTACGCCGCGGCCGCCGTTACCCTGAACCCTCCCGCCCGACCCCCCGCCCCGGGTAACGACCGTCACCCGGGAAAGAAATAATCGGTCACACAAGAACCCTGTGCTTCGACGTTGCGACAGCATCGCGGCCTCACGGAAAATCACGACTGGAACCTCAGACCCCACTTTTCAGCACCATTGCTTGAGCCGGATCGATCCGTGATGGTCCCGAGCCCCGAGGTTGGGCGAAAACGCACAGTGTGAAACAAATGCGACGCCCAGATCGCAGGGTCGTCCAAGATTTGGGTCTTGGGCCGAATAAGAATACATGCGATCGGATGATCGCGCCGCACCGCCGAAACATCGCCGATGCGGGTCGACGTGGATCCCAATGTTCTCCACGCCGACGGCGCCGATGCATCGCCGACGTTTCCGACGCGTCGCCGATGCATCTGAGCTGCATTGGCGATACGGCGCCATCCTCCGACCCCATCAACAACAGCGAAAAATTGCAACCGGAGCCCCTAACACCATTTTTCTGCGCCATTTTTCGAGCGGGATCGATCTGCCAGGGTCCCGACCCCCGACGCCGGGCGACAATGCCCAAACATGCTACGTCCTGATTTTGTTCAATGCGGGGTCCCTGGAAGTCCCGCCCCTTTCCCCAGGGCCGGGCCGCTCTTTGACGGTCCAGGGGCACGGCGAGCTCCCCAGGGGCCGAAAACGGCGACACACCTCCCGCCCTGATTTTGCCACGGCGCGAGCATGTCTGGGTCGGGGAGTGCTCGAGGGGCACCTCCAAAGTCCCTTTCCTGGGCTGCCCCCAGGCACCTCCCGAGCGCCTTTCCCAGGCGCCCGCAAGCACCTCCCATGTGCCTTTCCTGGGCTGCCCGCAGGCAAGTGCAGGCACCTCCCAAGTGCCTTTCCTGGGCTGCCCCTGCCTTTCCTGGGCGGCCCGCAGGCACCTCCCAAGTGCCTTTCCTGGGCTGCCCGCGCCGCCCCTGACCCGAGGTGCCCCTCTGGCCTCGTGAGGGGCGCTCTGGAGGCGGGGGGGCCCCCGTAGAAGTCCTGGGCGCACCTTCGGCAAGAAGCCCCCGGATGCCCCGAGATGCCCCCAGACGGCCGAAGAGGTCTCCATGAGCGCTCCCTTGATGGGCGCAAGAGGCAAATGGTATTCCGTAGGTTTTTCTGTTTTTTGGACGATCTCGATTTTTCGAGCTTCCACCGCCCAACGGGCCCCCCAAAACTGCTCCGAAACGGCCCCAGAGGGCCCCAAGAGAGCCCTAAGACTGCCCGAGAGAACCCCAAGACGGCCCTAGAGGCGCCCAAGACGCCCCAAGAGAGCTCCGAGACGGCCCCAATAGGGTCCCAACTTGAACACAAATTGAACACACACCGCTTCCTCGGCAAGGACGGCGGCGTATCAAATTTGTGATACATTGTTGGGGCTCTGGGGCCTTCCTGGGAGCTCCCTTGGCGCTCCTTTGGGCCCTCCCAAGATTTTCTCAACAGCTCCCGTGGGGGCTTGTGGGAGTTTCAGGAGAGCCCCTGGAGGTTTCTGGAGGCCCTCGAGGCCCCACAGATCTCCAGAGTCCGGAGGCCCCAGAAAAGCAAAACACGCCCCAGAACGTGCAATCGTCCGTTTACGTCCACAGACGACGGCGACCACCACCACCACCACGACCACTACGACGACCACCGCGACGATCATCGCGACGGCGGCGGCGGCGCCTGCGGCGGCGGCGCCCACGGGGGCGGCGGCGGCGGCGACGGCCTGGCAGCCCAGAGCTTCTGGGACCCTCCTCGGCCTCCGTGGCAGTCACGGCTCTTGCGCAGTCTGGGGAACATTCGAAACCTTCCGACGCGTCGCACGTCGATCATCGCACGGCTCCGCGACCGCCCACCGAGCCCTAAGCCACCCCAAAAGGCCAAGCACCTCCACGCAAGGGCGGCCCTTGCCTGGGGAACCTCTCCCTGGGTACTTTGGGTTTCGTGGATCAGCGCAAGGTCTATTGACAACGACTGCGCAGTCGGCTAGAACCTAAGCGCGCGTAGCGCGCGTGGTTCTAGTGTGTGTATGTGTGTATATATGTATATACATACATATATAGATTTGTATGTATGCATACAAATGTATATCGTTGTGTCAATCGATGAATACACACATGTATGTATGCATGCATGCATGTACGTAAGTATGTATGTATGTATGTCTGAATGCATGCATGCATGCATGTATGTACGTATGCATGTATGTATGTATGTATGTGTGTATGTATGCATGTATGTATGTCTGTATGTATGTATGTATGTATGTGTGTGTGTATGTATGCATGTACGTATGTATGTATGTATGTATGCATGTATGTATGTAATGTGTGTATGCGTGCATGCATGTATGTATGTATGTATGTATGCATGCATGTATGTATGTATGTATGTATGTATGTGTGTATGTATGTATGCATGCATGTATGTATGTATGTACGTATGTTCGTACGTACGTGCGTACGTACATACGTATGTATGTATGTATGGATGTATGTATGTATGTATGTAATGTATGTATATATGTATGTATGTATGTATGTATGTATGTATGTATGTATGTATGTATGTATGTATGTATGTATGTGTGTATGTATGTGTGTATGTATGTATGTATGTATGTATGTATGTATGTATGTATGTATGTATGTATACGTAGGTATAGCACTTTGGTCTTCCTCCGCCTCCTCTTCCTCGGGAATACACAGGATCCCGGGTTCGCCATGGATTTCAAGGGACTTTGTGTTGCGAGCCCAGGAGTCCGATTAATTTCGTGAATTTTGTAGGAGACGCATTCTGGAAAACGCACGATCTTGCAAATGAGTGACGTTCGGGGTCCTTCGCGTGGCCACAACACGGGCTCGCTCGTGGGCCCAAGTCGCCCGGTCGCGCGATGCAAGGCAATAGGAAGCAACGCCCCAAAGTTCCGCATCGTATTTCGCGTTAGTCCACGCTCTCGCTTGACATTGCGAACCATTTCCCGTCTGCCGCAGGTCTTTTTGCGTAGGCTCCTCATTGGAGAACCTCTTGAGGGCCTCTCGAATGCCTCTCAAGGCTTTGGGGACCTCTGCAGGCCTCCTTGGCGCCTCTTTGGGCCGTCTTGGGGGTCCTTGTGAAGTCCGTGTGGGCCATCTTGGGTCCCTCTGGGGCCGTCCTGGGGCCTTTTTGGAGAACTTGGGCCGTCGTAGTGACCTCCCATGGCCCTCGTGGGTCTCTGTTTGGAGCCTTTGGGGGCCTCGTGAGCTTCTTTCGGACCGTTTTGGGGAAATCTTAGGGTCCTCTTTGTCCGAACGCTGCTACGACACAACAAACGAAGATGCTTAAAGGCACGCGTTCCTTGGGGAATGGGGCGTTTTTTGCCTTGTGGGGATCTCCCATGACCCTCGTGGGTCTCTCCTGGGAGCCTTTGGGAGCCTCGTGAGCTTCTTTTGGGCCGCCTCGGGGCTGTCTTGGGGTCCTCTTGGCACGGCTTGAAGCCTTCTTTGGGACCTCTTGGGCCGCCTTGGGGCGATCTCGCAGGCTTCTTGGGCCGTCTTGGACGCTGCTACGACAAACAAATTAATATGCTAAACGGGTACGTTTCCCTTCGGGAATGTGGCGTCTTTTGCCTCTTGGGGGCTCTCCTGAAGGCCTCTTGGGGCGTCTTTGGGGCCTCTTGGGCCGTCCTGGGGGCCTCTTAGGCCGTCTTGAGGCCGTCTTGCGCTGCTGTGGGTCTCTCCTGGGGAACTTGGGCCTCTTGGGGACCACATATGGCCCTCGTGGGTCTTTCTTGGTAGCCTTTTGGGGGCCTCGTGAGCTTCTTTTGGGTTGTCTTGAGACAGTGTTGGGGTCATCTTGGCCCGGCTCGAAGCCCTCTTGGGGACCTCTTGGGCTGCTGTGGGGTGATCTCGCAGGCTTCTTGGGCCGTCTTGGACGCTGCTACGATACAAAAACCGAATGTGCCACACGTGTATGCTTCCCCTAGGGAATGGGGCGTTTTTTGCTTCTTGGGGGATCTTCGGAAGGCCTCTTGGGGCGTCTTTGGGGCTTCTTGGGCCGTCTTGAGGTTGTCTTTCGCTGCCGTGGGGCTCTCCTGCTCCTCTCCGACCGCTTCTCTGATCGCCTTGGCTTGCTGGCAAGGCCCCGCAAGGCGCCCTGGGAGGCGCGACAGGGCTGGGGGGCCTCTCCCAAGGGCGTCCAGGGGGGCCTAAAGCTCCAGATCGAGGGGGTCTGTTTTTCCGAACCATCCTATGGTGTTGGGTCCTCGTTTTGAAGAGACGTCGCCCCGCGTTCTCCCCTCCTCTCCTCCTCTCCTCCTCCTCCTCCTCCTCCTCCTGCTCCTCCTCCTCCTGCTCCTCCTCCTCCTCCCCCTTCCTCTCTCCTCCCGTCATCATCATCATCATCATCATCATCATCATCATCATCATCATCATCATCATCATCATCATCATCATCATCATCATCATCATCATCATCATCGTCATCGTCGTCATCGTCATCGTCATCATCGTCATCATCGTCATCATCGTCAGCATCGTCATCATCGTCATCATCATCACACGTTTCGTGGCCCCATAGGGAGCTCCACCGAAGGTCCCAGTGGTGTGCCCGCATGCGTCCCGCACACCCATTTCGGCCCACCCCTCACACGTTTCGTGGCCCCATAGGGAGCTCCACCGAAGGTCCCAGTGGGTGTGCCCGCATGCGTCCCGCACACCCATTTCGGCACACCCCTCACACGTTTCGTGGCCCCATAGGGAGCTCCACCGAAGGTCCCAGTGGGTGTGCCCGCATGCGTCCCGCACACCCATTTCGGCACACCCCTCACACGTTTCGTGGCCCCATAGGGAGCTCCACCGAAGGCCCAAGGCCCCAGTGGGTGTGCCCGCATGCGTCCCGCACACCCATTTCGGCACACCCCTCACACGTTTCGTGGCCCCATAGGGAGCTCCACCGAAGGTCCCAGTGGGTGTGCCCGCATGCGTCCCGCGCACCCATTTCGGTACACCACTCACACGCTTCGTGGCTCCATAGGGAGCTCCATCGAAGGCCCCTGCCACAGCCCGCATGCGTCCCGCACACCCATTTCGGCACACCCCATACACGTTTCGTGGCCCCATAGGGAGCTCCACCGAAGGCCCCAGTGCCACCGCCCGCATGCGCCCCCCACACGAATTTTGGCACACCCCGCGCCGCGGACGACCCGCGCGCGGCGACCAGCGCGCGTCGCGGGAAGTCCGTGCTGCGTTCTTCCCTGCGCCTCGCTCGCCCGTCGTCGCTCTGCCCAGCGGTCAGGGCCTTGCCCGCTATCAGCCAGCCAGCTAGCTAGCTAGCTCTCTTTGCTCCGCGCAGCGGACGCCCCGCGCGCGTCGCTGGGACCCTTCCAGGGCGTCCGGCGCGCGTCGCGGGGACTCCGCGCCGCGCTGCGCCCGCAGCTTTGAACTTAGGAGTGCGCGGGCAAAGTGGGAGGAAAAGAAGGGAAGGAAGCGGGCGCGATCCTCGTGAGGGGCGTGCCGACATGGGCGTCGCGGCGTGCGGGCGCTGCCGGCGGGGTTCCCGCGGAAGCTTTCTGCGGCGGCCACGTTCAGTGTCACGAGTGCACAGACAGGCATACCCGAACCATTCACATTCATCTGGATTTACAGGAGGCGTAGCCATGATCGCATTCGTGCAAGTATATTCGCTCGCGTGCAGACTCATTCATAGTTCGACTCACTCGCGCTCAGATTCACCCGCGCTCAGTCTTTCGTAATTCGACCACTCTTCCTTCGTGTTGTGTACCCCGCCACATCTCGGCACGCCCCTCATTCGGTTCGTGGGCACCACCGAAGAAGATACTCACAATCGCGGTGCTCACAACTGCATATGTTTGGGTCCTTCGCCCAGATAATTTTCGGGGGGGCTTCCCGGCAGCCCGGGGAGTCCGAAATTCGTTCGGGCGGGGGGCCTTCTCCGGGGTCTCCGGCCCTATAAACAAATAAATGCATCAACAAATCAATCAATCAATCAATCAATCAATCAATCAATCAATCAATCAATCAATCAATAAACCTTCAATAAATGCAGACAATAAATATATACATACATACATTCTTACATGCATACATGAACACATAAGTACGTTAATTCACACACAAATCTATGAATGCATACATGCGTACATAGGTACACACATAAACGTTACATATACATTCATACTAAAATATGAATGCTGGTGGCGTGCCACGGGTCCTGGCCGGGCCCCGAGACCGTCGGAAAACGGCCCGGGATGATCGGCCGTACCTCGGTGGGTAGGCGTCGTGAGAAGCTGCCGGCGTCGGCTGCCTGGGATCGCACCCGACCGATCCCGCGGCCTCGTGCACGGTCGGTGCAGGCCGCGCCCGTCTCGACGATCGCCGATCGCGTGGAGGTCCGCCGATCTGAGCTGCCTTGACGCGCCCGCTTTGATGCGCACCGCGTGCCGTGCTCAGAACGCCTGTGTCAATACGCTGCGTTGCGTGCTGGCTCAGCGCATTGGCCCACGTCTGGGCGAGCGTATCGCGCCAGACCTGCGTTTTCAGTCCACGCGTTGAGCTTCGTAGCAGTGCGCTACGTGTTGCGTGTCGCGTGTCGGGGCAGCTAGGCCGCCGATCGATCAGATGAGCCGTCCATGGTCGGTGCGGCGACCGCAGCTGCTGACACCTCCGATCAGCGCGACCTTGCAACCGCTTCTGCCACTCGCCTCGGGGGAAACGGGTCCTGAGGGAAACGGGCCCCGAGGCTTTCGGCCGTTCTCAAGCACTCGGGGCCCTCCACGGGCCGCGGGATTGTCAGAGAACGATTCAGAATGAAGGTCTCGCCTTTGGGGGAGGGCCCCGGGGTCCAGGAACCGGTTCCCTCAAGACTCGTTTCGCCCATGCTAAAAGCCATTGAGCGAGCGATGGTGCCCGCGATCGCGGCTTGCGATCTCATGGTGCCGGCCCTGTGCCAAATCACCGAGCGCGTTCCCCTGCTCGCAGAGTGCCCACTCGCGAACGTCCGAAACGCCACGTGTGTGCTTCTCTGTGATGGATCTTCCGGGCCACTTGCGGGTACAGCTGGCGCGAGGGCTAAAAACACAGTCATAGTTCTGGCTGGGTACCCTGACGATCTTCGCCGTTGGGCCCTCCACCTCGGAATGCTCTTCGCTCTGGACATCTCCACGGGGCACAGGGCTCCCGGCGAAGGGGGGGGCCTGTGCTCCTGTCCCACGCTCTTGTGACCCTGTTTCGATGGCATGCTTACCCTCCGAGCCGCGGAGCGCGCTCGCCTGGCCGAGGCGCCCCTCGGGAGGGCGGGGCGCCGGCTGCCCCCGCAGAGTGCCTGGCGGGCGCGCCGCAGGAGCCCCCCTCCCTCCGACGCTCCACGGGCACGGCTGCCCCCCTCCCTCCCGCCCCCGCGCTTCTCGCGGGGCGGCTCGTGCAGCCCCCGGCGCTTGCACGCTGGGCGTGCCGGGGAGAGCTGCTGCTCACGGCCGGGCCGAGGTGGAAGGTCGAGAGTCGGCCCGGGGAGAGGGTGCCCTGGTGCGCTTCTTGGTTGCTGGGTGTTCCTGTGCATCCTGGGGGAGGGTGAGGAGGGGCGGCCTTCTCAGAAGGCCTGGAATCAGGAGGGGAAAAAACACACAGACGCAATTAATCGTCGATTCCCCAGAAAATATGGGAAAGTATGGGAAGTGGGGGGGGAGACAAAAACCCAGGAAATATAAGAAAATATGGGGAATTATTTTACTTGTGTGTATCTATTTGTGTGTCCTGGGGCCCCTTCATGGCAGCCCCCCGGCCTCCCGAGAAGTTGTCGAAGCCCCCGCCGAAGACCCTGACAACTTCTCAGAAGGCGCGAGGGGCTGCTGCAGCCGGACCGAGGTGCAAGATCGAGGTGGGCTCGGGGAGGGTACCCCAGTGCTCGATTTGCAGGACGAAATCGAAAACAAGGGGGGCGATGCAGACCAGCCACGGGACACCGCGCGGCGAGGTTGTCACGCAGTCGCCTCGCCGCGAGCCGTGAGCTGGCCAGGGGCGCTGGTCACGGAAGCTGTGCCGATGGAGCTTCAGACCTTGGAGGGTTCCCTGTCTGATGAGGGCGCCGGTGACATCCATGGCCAGCCGTAGATTGGAGCTCCAGTGGCTCCCAGACCCAGGAATCCTTACCCAAGGGTTCCTTATCTGGCGGCGACCCCGTACCCCCGTTGTCGCCACCCCGCGGCGAGCTGCCTCCGTGTCTGGCCAGCGAGAGGATTCGCGGGCCCAGGCTGCGCAGGGGAGGCCCCGCCGCAGGTGGATTCGATACGGCGTCGTCTGGATTTCTCTCTCTGGCTCTCTCTCTCTCTCTCTCTTCCTGTTTCTCTCTCTCTCTCTCTTCCTGTCTCTCTCTCTCTCTCTCCTCAGAGGCGGGAGTTCATACATGACCACCGCCCGGAGGGTCAGTTTTCGGAGCCTCGGCAGGCGGTGGATGTGAACACATTCGGGCCCCCAGGGGCCGAGATATGTCCAGGTCCACCGCCCGCTGGGGCACCAGGACGTCGGTTTTCCCAGGCGGTGGAGACGGAGAAGTCCCCGCCTCGCAGTCTTTGGCTGCCCAGTGCGGATACGGGAGGCCATCGGCCAGCCCACCCCCCCTCCCACCGGATGGCTCTGGCTGCCTCGCAGGCTCTGGCTGCCGCCTCGCCGGGAGGCCCGAGGCTGCGAGGCATCGGCCAGTCCCCGCCTCGCAGGCTCTGGCTGCCCAGTGCGGGCACGGGAGGCCCTCGGCCAGCCCCCCCCCCCCTCCCACCGGATAGCCCGATCTGCGGTCGGGGCGCTCAAGAGAACCACTCTGGGCGTGGCTCGCCGTGGCCAGAGAAGCCCTTTCGTCCCTTCCCCGGCGTTCCGCGTGGTAGCGCGACGATTGCACCGCCGACAAAGAGTACCACATCTCCTGAGTGTGTGTGTGTGTGTGGGTGTCTTTCTTTTTGTTGCTCTCTCTCTCTCTCTCTTTTTCTCTCTCGCTCGATGCCATCGCTACGCTGTGCGCACACGTTTCTGGCGAGGGCGCCCATCTCCCAAGAGGAGATCACGCCGCTGGCCTCTCCTCCGACGGACGCTGCGCCGCCCCGACAGGCGCGCGCCAGTGGCGCCGACGGCAAGGCCCAGGCAGTGACAGCTGAATCGGTCGACGAGGACAAGTCCAGCTCGCCGCGTGCACGCCCTGCAGATCTTTGCGCAGTTTCTCCGGTGCCTGACCGCTCCGGCCGCGTCGACGAGAGTTCGGTCATGGCCTCTGCGGCTGCTTGCATCGAGGGTGGACATCCCGAATGGTCCGACGCCAGCGCCAGCTTGCCCAGCCGCACACCTGCCGATCACGCGGAGCGCAGCACCGCCACAGAGGCAGCTGCCGTCGCCACTGCCAGCTTTGGAGTCCCAGCGACAGCAGCCGCGGCACCCGACGTCGACAACACAGCCTCCTCGCGCGCGGCGGATCAGATGGCCGAGCGTGGCGGGGAGCCTCTGCCGCCCGCCTCTTCTGCCCTTCCCAGCGCAGAGGCTGCGGCCCCCAGCCCGCCCTGCGGCGGCGGCGGCGGCAGCGCTGACGGCCTGGCCAGCGGCGGGTGCGCGGCCGGCGCGGGCGTCGGCGTGGATGCCGATCCGCCGTTTCCCGCCCCTCGTCTCGTGGCTCGCCTCGGCTCGTGGCTGCGTGGCTGCGTGGCTGCCACCCCGTGGCTCGCGGCCGCGGACGCCGCGGCGCCCAGCCGTGCGGCTGCTAGCAGCGCCGAGTGCGTGGCAGCGGCAGCCGTGGTGGCCGCGCCGGACTGCCCGGCGCCCACTGGCGGCCCTGCGTTCGGCGCGGCGGCGGAGGCCGCGACCACGACGCTGCACGGCAGAGCGCCTGGCGGCGGCTCTGCCAGCGCCGCAGAGGCGGAGGTGGCGGCCGCCGACGGTGTGGCACCCGACCGCGGGCCAGCCTGCAGTGCAGAAGCGGCGGCCACGCCCGACGGCAAGGCACCCGCGGAAGTCAGCGCAGGCCGCGGCGCCGCAGCCCGGCTCGCAGAGGCCAGCGCTCACGTGGCGCCCAGCGGCGATCCCGCCCGCGGCGCGGGGGCAGCGGTGCCCGACGGGGCGGTGGTGCTCGGCAGTGGCGGGCCCTCCGGCGGCTCGGAGGCAGGCGCCGCCTCGAGCGGGGCGCCCTCGCAGCCCGCGCCGGGAGCCCCGCTGGCGTGGCCGGCCAGCCCCGCCAGCCCTGCCAGCCCTGCCAGCCCAGCCGGCTCGGGCGGCCTGGGCGGCCCTGCCAGCCCAGCAGACCAGTTGCTCAGCCCGGCCAGCCCGGCCACCTCAGCCAGAGCGGCGAGGGGGAAGCCGTCGCCGTCTCCTCAGCCTCCCCCACCGCCTTCGGCGGCGGGACGCGGCTCCGCGGGCGCAGGTCAGGAGGGGGATGACGAGGACGAGGACGAGGACGAGGACGAGGAGGAGAAGGAGAAGGAGGAGGAGGAGGAGGGGGAGGGGGAGGAGCAGGAGGAGGAGGAGGAGCAGGAGGAGGAGGAGGAGGAGCAGGAGAAGGAGGAGGAGGAGGAGGAGGAGGAGGGAGGAGGAGGAGAGGAGGAGGAGGAGGAGGCGGCGGGACCAGGGCCCCCCATTGGTGCGGGGGTGAGGAGCCACCCAGCTGCCCCGGGCGAGGAATAGGAGGATCGAGGAGGAGGAGGAGGAGGAGGAGGAGGAGAGGAGGAGGGAGGAGGAGGAGGAGGAGGAGGAGGAGGAGGAGGAGGAGGAGGCGACCTTTTGATTCGCACAGCGGTCGAGGCCGAGTCTGGTGACGTTATGTGGTAGCATTCCTTCCTCCTCTTCCTCGAAAAAATCGGTTCGTCGTATGTCATCATTTCCTGGTTGCCGCTGGGCAGTAGGAGCGCGCGCATAATGTGCATGGGTACAGGCATCTGGCAGATGACGAGTTCGAGGTGAACTGCCCGCCCCGCCCTCCCCCGGGCGATGCTGAAACCAAACCTCGCGCAGGTGCAACTCGTGCGCTTGTTCCTGGACGTGCTCGAGCAGGCGAGTTACCAGGACTGCCTGTGGAATGCCAGCGATGCACCCCAGTCGTTATAGGTGCTCTCGGCCGCTGCACCCATAGGGGCGTTGATCGCTCGGTACTGTCAGAGATGATGGTACAACATGGTCGCCGCCATCTTCAGATAACCAGTTGCCGTCAGCAGGAGGACGTTCACCTCGTGCCCCAGGGGCTCGGGCGTGGCTTGCTTCCGCATGCCCCTCTGCCTGTGGCTGGTCATGCTGCCGAGTTGTTTTTTGAGGTGGTCGCTTCTGTCGGAGGCTTCTGTCGGTCACCTCAGAAGTCCCTTCGTCGCCAGAAACAGGAAACGTCTGCTGCTCAGCAATTTGTCGTACCTACACTGCGTGTTCCTCCTGAAACAGCTCCAGTTCTTCGGACTGCCACGCCTCGAACTCACACCCTTGAGCTTCGTCATCTTGAATCATTTGCAGCTCCTCCATCGCCTCCTTCTCAAGGGCTGCTCTCGTGGTTTGAACTCTCCCGGTACACTGCTAGTCCTCGCTCGCAGCGTTGTCGTAGTTGTGGTCTTCCTTGTCCACGGTGCTGCGACGCTGGCGCCACGGGCCCTCGCCACGGTCTATGATGTCTTCTGGGAAGGCCGTTGCCCCGGGGGCGTGCACCTCATCGCCAGGCCGAGGAGGCTCCTTCACCTGAGCTTTACTGCCAGCATCAAGTAACTCACGAGCCGGGGGCTGCGGCGACCCACAGACCACGCAGCACCCTGCTTTTTGGATATCAGCCCTGCCGCGCATCTCGCGCATGAGGTTCTGGAAATCTGCATCATCACATGCAGCATGAGGAGGGTGGTCGAGACTAAGTTGTGCACCACTCTGGCTTAGAAACGCGCTCGCCATATCCTCGGTTTTTCGCAAGCGCTCCTGGTCGGATACATGCCTACATGCCCATCTAAGGCTTCCCTGGGAGCATTTTGTAAGTCCACGTCCTGCATGTCTTACAAGGCCTCGAGGTCTTCCAACTCAGCTCGCGGTTCCTCCGTGAGCCAGGCGCCTGCCCGAGCATCATCATTTGCTTTCTCCTCTTCGACATCAGGCTTAAATCAAGGCCCGACACGCTGTCAACGTTCTTCCTGAACCGTCGAGCCCTGTTCAGCTTGTTCCAGTAGCCTCTTGCTCAAGGACAGCCGCGTGCTTTCGCCTCTCGCGTGACCCACTTGTAGATGGGGGTGCCAATTCCGCACGCGCTGGATCTGCGCACGGATCAACTCGCATGATGTGGGCCGGCCAGGGCGCAACATACACGCCGCTGACTTGGCCAAGGGGAACTGTCGGAGCCACCGTCGTCCTTCTTTGCCTCTGGTGGCCCCAGTGTGATGGAGCACCCGGACGTAGATCAGCGCCTGGTGGGTGAGTCGGTGTCGACCTAGGTGCAGCCCTACCCGAGGACTTGCTCGTCGCCTTGAGCGCATCATTTGCTGCGTGTGCTGCTCGAAGTTTTTCTTCTAACTTTACGTAGCGTTCGTCTGCCACCTTGACTGGTCCCACGGCCTCGGTGCTGAACTTTAACGGCGCGCTGACGAGCTGTTCCCACTGTAGCTGCCTGCGCTGTTCGTCGGGCTCCTGCAAAACACCCCATTGGCACATTCTCGACTTGCCGACGACCATTCCATTTCTTTGTACTCGCTGTTCAGTCTGTTCTTCCTGCGATCGAATGGCCATCTCATGCTGGGACGTGAGCCTCTGCTTCAGAGTGTCGGGCTCAGCTCGCAAGTATTTTGTTGATATCGTGCCTGCCATTCTGACTGCAGCCGTGCCGCGCCAAGTTGCAGAGCATGCCGGTGCTGCTGCCTGCGCATCACAAGGTGGCGATGGTGCTGTGCAGCTGCTTGCCTCTGTCACGTCGCCCACTCGGTACCCGCCTCACGATGCTGGGCGGCTTCGACCTCTTGAAAAATCTCCCGTCCCTCGGCTCGGTGCCTGCCTTCGCCGCCTCCTGCAGCGCGCTACGGCTTCCCGCCGTCGCCACTGCCAGCGGCTGCCGCTCTTCCCGAGGCCCCTCCCTGCCCCCGTGCAGCGCCGAGCGGAGCATGGTGCTGCGGCGGAGGCCTGAGGGCCAGAGCGAACCTGCTCTGGGCGTGGTGCTGCGGGCTCGAGCCCTGCTGGTCGAGCTTCGTCCTGTCCTCGATGCTGGTTCCCAAGCTGGCAGGCTACGCAGCAGGCCTTTCCAACTTCATGCGCGCCTCTGTCTGCATCCAGCAGGGAAGCGCTGCATCGCGCGTGACTGCCGTGGGCGATGGGGTTGGTTGGTCGCAGTTCTGCGCGAGGTTTCGGCTGTATTGGAGCTGCATGTCCTGGTACTTGCTTTGCCACCGCCATCTCGATCTCCAACTCTGTGGGGGCTGGCTCTCGGGGGGGAGGGGGCGGTGGTGGTGGTGGCGGCGGTATCTCAATAGCTATTGACAGCGCTTTTCGACGGTCATGTCTATCTCCATCGCTGCTCGGTGGGATCCTTCTGTGCCCTGGGTAACTTCTCGAAACAGGTCTTCTCAGTACAACGAGATGTGACCCTCGAAAAAAGCATCAGCTTTCAGTGCTGCCAGCTGTTTTTTTCAACGCCTCATACCTAGTCGTACCTCGGCGAACACCATATCGGGCTTGTTTCTCCTGTTCTGGAGGTGACCTGAGCTGCCACAGCAGGTACAATACCCGAGGACTGCCATCTCACGCTCTTGTGCCGCAGTTGTCGTCATCGTTCGCCTTCATTTTGAAGCAATCTCAGCCAACGTGTTCAGCTTCGAGTGGATCTTGCCTCTATGGCGCACAACAGACGAATGGTTTGTGGGGGGCCTTGTAGATCCGGTGCTTCTCGGCGTAGCTTGTGGTGCACCTCATGCAGTCGTCTACGCACGTCTTGGGATCATCCTCCTGCTTTGGGTGAGCCCTTAGCCCTAACCTCATCATCGTGCTGCCTCTGACTGTGTGACCGATATGTCATACTACATACTAGGGCCCGACATCGGGTATCGTCAGATCCGTTCCGAGTGCCACGCTCAGTGCATTTCCATCCTGAAGTCGAAGCTGCTGCGCTCTTCCCGCGAATTCCATACTCCGTGAAGAGTGATGCCCTGAAAGACCAAGCGCAGCACTGTGAAGTCTGAGTAGAGAGCGTGCTGCGGCCCGGTCAGGTCGGGTTCGCCGGTGCCAGGCGGGCGATCTCTTGCGCTTGGTCGTAGGTGGTGATGCCGCGCCCGCCTCCTGGCGGTGGGGGCGGTCGCGGGCCGAATGCCGCTCTGAGCCCCAGCCTCACGCTGGGCAGCCCGGTGGCGCGGCGCTGCGGCTACGCGCGCCGCGGACGCCCACCCCCCCCCACCACTTTGCGGTTTTCCTCCTCCTCCCTCTCCTCCTCCTCTTCCTCCTCCTCCTCCTCCTCCTCCTCCTCCTCCTCTTCCCCCACAGTGGTGCAAAAGGTCCCCTCCCGTAGCCGCATCCTGTTCTTTCTCCTCCTGACCTTCCCTGACCTGCATTGCGGCAGTGTACCTCCTCCTCGCCTTCTTCCTCGCGGAGGGCCCGCCTGAAGGTTTTGGTTCACCTCCACAATGCAGGAAACCGCCATGATATCCATACCAGTGAGCGATTTCTCTCCCCCCTCCCCCTCCTTCTGGCGGTCTCTTGGCAGCGTTTCCAAGGCCTATACGAGGGTCCTGGGGGCATATTGGCAGCCGCGCCCCCAAGATAATGCCCCACGACCTCCTTGGCCCTCTCTTGGGGCCCTCTTGGGCTCTCTGGGGAAGAGGCCGCTTTCCGCTTCGGCCCGCTGCGGCTCCAGCCCGTTTCGGCTCAATCGGTCTGTTTCGGTTTCGGCCCGTTTCGGCTTCGGCCCGTTTCTCGGCTTCGGCCCGTTTCGGCATCGGCCCGTTTCGTCCCGGCACGCTTCGGCTCCGGCCCGAGCCGTACTGGGCCGAGCTGAAACGCGCTGAAGCCGAACCGGGCCGATGCCGAAAGGGCCGAAAGCTGAAGCGGGCCTGAAGCCGAATCGAGCCCTCGTCTTTGCGGGCCCCTGGGGCCGTCCTGAGAGCCGCTTGGGCCGTCTTGGGGCCCACTTTCTTCGCCCTCCCCCTCCCTCGCGCAATGCGGCCCTTGGTGTCCGAAGAAGAACATGAGTCGCCAGTTTCGACGCGAACATTGAGATTGGGGGTCCTGGGGCGCCGCCACGCCGCGGAAAAAGCTGGCGCTTGATTTCGCGGAGCCTTGGGAGCCTTTTGGGCCGTCTTGGGGCCTCTTCGCCTTCGCCCCCCCGAGGATCGAGAATAGAGGAGGAGGAGGAGGAGGAGGAGGAGGAGGAGGAGGAGGAGGAGGAGGAGGAGGAGGAGGAGGAGGAGGAGGTGGAGGTGGAGGAGGAGGAGGAGGAGGAGGAGGAGGAGGAGGAGAAGGAGGGTCGAGGATTCGGAGGTAGGATCGAGGATCGAGTTGGCCCCCCCTCGCAGGCTCCCCAGCTGGCGCTGGCGCCGGCAAGCAGCGCGGCGGTGGCGCCGAGGCGGCGACCGAGTACAAGAAGTCTGACAAGTACAAGACTTTTTTCGCGGACAGGGCATCTCTCCAGAGCGCGCAGAAGCATAATAAGCTCATCAGGACAATCGGGGCGACCACTAAGCAGAACAAGAAAGTCTTCGAAGAGTGGAAGAAGGTTGTAGTGATTCAGTTTGCGGAGGAGCTCAAGGGCAAGCCCAAGGGCGAGCAGGCCAAGATCTTGGCAGAGAAGTGGGCCCAGGTGTCGGCAGAGGAGAGGGCTCAGTTCAACGCGCAGGTCGCGCAGGCGGAGAGCAAGAGGAAGGCTAAGCATAAGAAACAGCAGCAGGATTTCAAGGTCCTTTGCTTCCTCCTCCCCATGTGCCTTCTCGTTGTCGTCGTCTGCCTACTCCTCTTTATCTCCTCTTCCTGCTACCTCCTCTTCCTCCCTGCCCCCTCTTCCCCCCCTGCTTCTCTCAATCCTCCTCTCCCCCCACTCTGACTGGCACGCCACGGTCCTCAGTGCTTCACACTTCTTACTTGTTATGAGACATTCGAGTGTCTTCCCCAGGGTGGGGGCGGCTACACATCGCTCGGGGGCACACGAACCCCGTACGATGCGCCTCCAGAGGGCCCAGATCGTTTGGTTTCATTTTGTTACGCTTGTGGTTTCTGTTTTCCTGCTACTATGCGCAGGCTGGCGAAACCGTGCACTCGTAGCGTTGATGCCCCTAACAAGTGAGGATGTGATTCGGCTTGAGCAGGGGTCGTGGCCGACGGATCTCAGCAACGCTGAGATGTTGAAGCGTGCCGCGCATGTCTTTCCGATCTCTACGGACGCTCGTCCCTTGTCTCGAATGCGCACCCTATCATTTCATCGTCCCTCCACCTCCTCCCTCCCTCCACCTCCCACCTCGATCCTCCCTCCACCTCCCACCTCGATCCTCCCTCCACCTCCCACCTCCACCTCCTACCTCGATACTCCTACCTCCACCTCCTACCTCCACCTGCGTCTCATCCTCCCTCCACCTCCTACCTCGCCCGTGCCTCGCTTCGCCCAGCCTGTCTCTTCGCCCGCGCTTACCTCCGCCCAGAGCTCGCTTCGCCCGAGATTCGCTGCGCCCCCGCCCGCCCGTCCGCTGGTCCCCCCCCCCCTCCATCCGCCCGTCCGTTGGAGACCGCCTTTTCGCCCGTGCCTCGCTTCGCCGTGCTTCGCCCAGCGTCTCTTCGCCCGCGCCTGCCTTCGCCCGGAGAGCTCGCACCGCCCGAGACTCGCTGCGCCCCCGCCCGCCCGTCCGCCGGTGCCCCTCCCCCCGCCCGTCCGTTAGAGACTGCTCGCCAGCCCTTCCGGGACCGGTCCCCGCGAGAGTCTCGGCAGCGGGGAGTCCCAGCGAAGGGAGCTTCCCTGGCAGGAGGAGGGCCTCGGGAGAGGCGAGCCGTCGCGAGGCGAGCCTCCGGCGAAGAGCGTTCTGGGTGAGGCGAGCCTCGGGGAAGCGACTCGGCGCTGGGAGCGTCGGGCGACGCGGGTCCCGGCGAAGAGGGCCTCCCAGGGGCCCTCTTTGCCAGAGGCCGCCCACTTCGCTCTCCTTCTCTTCGCCCAAGATCTTCGCCTCTGAGAAGGCCCTCGCGGGTCCTCTCAGAGGCCCTCCTCGCCAGAGACTCCCTTCGCCAGAGGCCGCCTCTGGCAAAGGGTGTCTCGGGCGAGCAAGGGCCCGTGCGAAGCGAGTGCGGGTGCAGAGAGCCTCGGTCGAAGCGTGCCTCCAGCGAAGGGCGCCTCGGGTTCAGCGGGCCGGAGGCAGTCCTTGGCGACGGGAGCCTCGGGAGAACAGGGGTCGGTGCGAAGCGAGCGTAGGTGAAGAGAGAGCCTCGGCCGAAGCGAGTCCCAGCGAAGATCAGGAGGGACAAATAGACACAGACGCGATCAAATGTCGATTCCCTCAAACAGATGGGAAAACATGGGAAGCGGAGGGGAAGGCGAAACCTCATAACATATGGGGAACTATGGGGAATCCTGGGATGTGTGTCTGTTTGTCTGTGTGTCCCAGGGCCCCTTCAGACGAGGAGTCCCAGCGAAGCGCGAACTCCCGCGAGTCGAGCCCGCGCCGCGGAAGAGAAGGCCTTCTCGCAGTGGAAGCGGCAGGCAGCGCCCCAGCTTGCCGGGGAGCTGGAGGGCAAGCCCAAGGGCGAGCAGGCCAAGGTCTTGGCAGAGAGGTGGGCACAGGTGTCGGCGGAGGAGAGGGCTCGGTTCAGCGCGCAGGTCGCGCTCGCGGAGGGCGAGAGCAAGGCGGAGGGCAAGAAGAACAAGAAAGTCTTCGACAAATGGAAGAAGGTCGTAGTGCCCCAGTTTGCCGAGGAGCTCAAGGGCAAGACCAAGGGCGAGCAGGCCAAGATCTTGGCGGAGAAGTGGGCCCAGGCGAGCGACGCAAAACAACGGGTCGATTTCGCCGACATTCGCGCGCAAGGTGTTCCCGTAAGGTCGCGCATAAGCCCTCGTCTCCACTGTGGCTTGCCGCGCTGGCGGCCCGCGCAAGCCACCGCGTAAGGTCGCTGTGCTACCTCGCGTAAGACCAGCTTTTGATCATCGCTCAGGTGTCGGCGGAGGAGAGGGCTCAGTTCAACGCGCAGGCAGAGGCCAAGAAAAAGGGTGAGCACGAGACGAATCACAACGTCAAGGTCCTCTGCTTCCTCCCTCCCCCCTTTTCTCCTACTGCACGTCGTCGCAGTGCCTCTCCTCCTCCCTCCCTGTCGCTCCCCCCCCCTGTCCCCCCCAGGGGAGGGCGCCCAGGCGCGGATACCGAGCCGCCGCCTGAGAGCGTGACAGCACTGACCCCACTCATGAATCGACGAGCGCGCGGGTGGCCCGCCGAAGCTTGTCCCCGCATGTGGGATGCCGCCTGCTTTTGTCCTCCCCTCCTCCCCTCCCTCCCTCCCCATTCCTCCCTTCTCCCTTTACTTTCTACCTCTGTCCTCCTCCTCCCCCCTCCCCTCCTCTCCTTCCTCCCCTCCCCTCCTCCCCTCCTCTCCCCGCATGTGGAATGCTGCCTGCTTCTGCCCTCCCTCCCCTCCTCTCCTTCCTCCCTCTACCTTCTGCCTCTGCCCTCGTCAGTTCCTCCCCCCCTCCTCCCCGTCCTCCGCCTCATCTCCCTCCTCTCTGTGCCTCGTCACTGTTCGCTGACAGCGTCTTCAGCGCCCCTCTCTTCAATGTTTGCGCTTGGCTCGGCTGGGCAGCGCAATTCTTGACGCTTCGCATATCCCCACCAGTAGGTGCTTCGTGAGGCTCCGGCCCACCGCTTTAGGTTAATTCGTCTTTGCGCGGCCCGCTCTGACTGGACTCGCCGCTGGCGCTCTCGCCTGCGGCCGCTAACTAAAAAATCCCCACCAGCCCATCCAGCAGCGATGCCCAGGCGACTCGCATTGATTAAGCAAGTGTGGGAGCACGTATTGGAACAAACAGGCAGGGCAGCCGTCAAACCGAAGATCGGAACCAGCCTGAGCAGGTCCATGAGTAATTGCCTTCGCGGGCCTTTCAATCTGATGTCAGTCTTGGCAGTCGCTACGGGACTGGGGTGACCGTCGGATCCAAGATTCGTTGTCGATTTTTGTTGGCGGGAACCGTTCAACCCTTCAGGGCAGCCCAGCGCTGTCAAATTTTGCGCGGCGGTTGCACGACGACGGTGAGCGCACCGTCGAACCCTCAGGACGGGCCTCGGTTGTGGGTTGTGGCCCCCTGAACGGGCAGGAGGACCTCCCCTGGCCTCTCTCGCGGCCCGCGGTGAAGGCAGTTATGTGCGAATTGCATGATTTCAGTTTCGCAATTGCGGAGTGTGTTTTGAGTTTCCTTGGCCTTTGTGACGAGCGAAACCGCGCAAACCATTGCAAGTTTTGAGATCCGAGCCAGAGTCGCATTGAGTGAAGGCATACCTTATAATTCCTATTCGCGCGATGGCGATTAGAACACGCAGAAGGACGTTAGAAAGGAGCGTGCTTGAAACCATAGATGCGCGCGCGTTGAAACTAAAACAGAGTTTCCATATCACATGTTTTCGTATGTTTGAATAAATCCCCCCTGCATCGCAAATACATGTTTATGTTTTCAGACAACAGCGCGTTTTTTTTTTTTGTGTGTGTGTGTGTTTACGTTTGTCGATTAATGCTTTTTTGTTTTTAATTGGGTTGAGTTGTTTGTCAAAATATACTGTGCGGTTAGTCCATCGAGTTTCGGCCGTTGTTAGAATTTTGCAGGCGGAGGGTTACCGGTTTAGCCGAGATGTCGTTGTTGTTCTGAAAGGGTGGTTGCCCTTGAAGGTTGGTTTCCGCTGCCGTTGCCAAAATGGGTTCCAAAAGTGCGTGCCGGGAGTGATAATATGACAGCCTCTTGGCAGCCTACTTGGGCCATCTCAGGGCCCACTTGGAGCCATGTGTGTTGCCTTTGGTGCTTTCTTGGGTCCCTCTTGGGGCCTCTTGGGGGCCATGAGGGCCCTCTTGAGGACATCTTCGAGGCCATCGATCAGAGAAGGAGGCGGCGCTTATTTCGGCGCCCCCACTGGGGCCCTCCAAAAGATCCCAGAGGCCTTCTCATGCGGCGTCCTCGAGCAGTTTCGGGACGCGATGACTTCTCGAGGGGGTCCCCGGGCTGACCTAGGTCGAACTTGGGGGCAATGTTGTACATATTCGTCTTGGGGCGGTCTTGGGTCAATGGGCCGAGAACAGCGCCGTAAAACAACACGTATCGGGGGATTTTCGTCGGCGTCGTTCGAGGAAGTGGGTGCGCCCTTAGACAACTGCAGGGACTTACCGAAGAAGCAGCAGCTTCATAAGCATGTCCTTGCGAAGATCTGCGCGGATTTCGTGGATCGTTGCTGGATCCCCCTGTCGGCGCCTCTGGCGCAGACCTTGGCGCTGCAGAAATCCAACCCAACAGCTGACAAGCATTCCAAACGGCTGACAAGAATTTCACGGTGGCGGATATCGTTCGTTCCATGCCATGCTCCCTTTTTCAGCACTCTTTGATACCCTGGCCACTCTCGGCCTACAGCCAAGACGCTGAAACATAGACCGCTTTGGGTCTGGAAGGGGCTCGATGTTTCATAGGTCTTTCAGTGATTGTTCTTCTAGCCCTCGCCGTGCACCCAAGCTCTTCTGGTGCAGAAAAGGGGCTTCGTTCCTTATTCAGCGTTCTTTATTTCAGCAGCCCGACTGTACGAACACTCTGGGCAAGCACTCCCACGGACTCGAGCGCCTGCTCCGACAATGCGCTCGTTGGCCTTCCACACGCACTTCAAAGCGAAGGCGGCTGTGTCCCACGGGTGCCGAGGAAGGATTCCCAACGACGGACGACTGTGCAGGCAGCACCTCACTCCACTGATGTCGTAGTGTGGCGCGTGCACATCTACGACTCGACTCAGTCTACTGTCGATCCTTGTCCTCTTCATCATCCTCGTCCTCGTCCTCCTCCACATTTTGTCTTCTTAATTTTTTTTTCCTCCTTATTCTGTCTTCGCCTGTTACCTCCATGTCTTGTTGCATACTCGCAAGGCGGGAAAAACCTCGACAAGGGCATCTCGGGAGCGATCGCCGCGGAGGCCGCTTTTGGTAGGAGTAGTATGACAATGAGGGCAATGATGAGGAGGGATATGACGACGATGAGGATGACGATGATGACGATGATCCTGCTGATGATGCTGCTGATGATGGTGATGCTGATGATGATGCTATCGATGAGGATGACGATGACGATGACGACTACGACGACGACGACGAGGACGAGTAATGATGTGAGGATGGACGGGTGATGATGATGATGCTGATGGTGATGGTAATGGTAGTGGTAATGGTTATGGTGATGGTGATGCTGATGATGATGAGTTTAATGATGCTGCTGCTACTGATAATGGTAGTTATGGTGGTTGCGATGTTGGTGATGGCGGTGATGGTGATTGCGATGGCGATGGTGATGGTGATGGTGATGGTGATGATGATGATGGTTATGGTGGTGGTAGTGGTTGTGGTGGTGGAGATGATGGTGGTGGTGATGATAATGATGATTCTGATGATGCTGATGATGAGGAGGATCGTATTGGTGGTGGTGATGATGGTGGTGGTGACCGTAGAGATGATAACGGTGATGGTGTTGCAGATGACGAGTGTGTTGTGGGGGTGATGATGCCCAGACTGGCTGGCTTGCTGGCTGACTGTCTGCGCTCTGGGCAAACCATCCCGCGATGCGCTCTAGAAGCCCGCTGCAGTGCCTCGGGCGCGGCGTAGCTCTCCGACGCGGCGCAGGGAAGCCGAGCCAGGGCGCGCAGGCAGAGCGAAGCACCTGCCGACTGCTGCTGATGTCCGCGGCCCCGGGCGGCCGGAGCGCACGCGCCCTGGCCTCCCGGGCGAGCGCGTGGTGCACGGCAGCCACAGGCCGACGAGGGCCCGTCCGGGCCACTGCGGGGGGCAGGGGCCTCCGCAGCCGCCGCGTGCAGCCGCAGGACCCGACCAGCTGCTTTCTGTTCTCTCTTCCGCAACGGGCTTGTTGCTGCATCTTTCTCTTTGTATAGGCGGTAGCCGTGCTCTCTTCGCTGAAGGTCGCTCAGGGTGGGCAGATGGTGAGGGCGGCGAGGACGTGAATGCGGGGTGGGAGGAGGAGGGAGGGAGGAGGGACGATGAGGCAAAAGATGGGAAGACGAGGAGAATGCGTGGGGCGAGGCTGTACGAGGATGAGCATGTGGAGGGGAGGATGGGGGTGCTGATGATTGGGAATGAGGAAGGGCGGATGGAGCAAGAAGATGCGCAGGATGGTGATCGGCAAGGGGAGACCGAAGATTTCGACGACGATGGTGATGATGGAACAGGTGGTGATCATAAACAGGGTTGGGGACGAGTGTGCGAATGCGAGATGCGGGATGACTGAGTGAGTAAGGAGGACGTGAGATGAGAAGCAGAAGTAGGAGGCGGGGCATGAGGAGGATGATAATGAGAAGGAGAAGGAGACGGATAATCTGGAGGAGGAGGAGGATTGGTTTGAGAGGGGTTCGAAGGCGGAGGATGATGATGGGGAAGTATCTTGAGTTCAGCTTCGGGCTCGTGCATATTGTAGTGCAGCCACAGGATTGAATGCGGGCCCCGCCGGGGGTTGTAATGCTTCTGGATTGCTTCGGTTGTGGGTCTTGTGGACGTCATGGTTTGCGTCGGTCCCGTGGCGAAATGGTTGCCACTTTGTGAGGCTCATCGCAGCTTCCTCGCTGTCCCTCAAATCGTGTCGGCGTATCAGACGGTCGTTGGCCCAGTTGTCATATGTTACAACTTCTTGCAGGGTGCCTGCCCCCGCGCGGCATGACTGGGTGGGAGATTGCTCGGCAGAGCTATCAGTTTCAGGATGTCGGGGGTTCTGGGGCGGGCAGGCTTTCGCCGCACAAGAAGGCGCGGACCCTGTGCAAGGAACTGATCCTGGGCATCCAGCAGGTGTCCGCCGAGGCGAAGCAGGCGCCAAGGGCATGCCAGAGCGCGTCGCGTGGCACGTTTCGTTTCGCTGGGCGTTGTGCGCTTGCATGTCGTGTCTGGTGGCTGTGCCCCTGCCTTCCCCAAGAATGGGCTACTTGTGGAAAGCCCCTCGCGTGTTGGTGGTCGGGGGCGACGAGCAGAAAGATGATGATGCTGATGATGGTGATCATGATGATGATGACGATGATGATGATGACGATGATGACGATGGTGACGATGACGATGGTGCTGATGATGCTGATGATGATGAGGATGCTGGTGATGTTGACGATGATGGTAATGACGATGATGATGATGGTAATGATGGTGATGGTGATGTTGATGATGATGATGATGATGATCATGATGATGATGTGGAAGATGATGCTGCTTATGATGACGCTGATGTTGCTGATGATGCTGGTGATGATGGTCATGGTCATGGTGATGGTGATGGTGATTGTGATGGTGATGGTGATGGTGATGACGGTAATAATGGTGATGATGATGACGAGTATGATATTGAGGATGATGTTGAGGCTGATTTTGATTATGATGATGATCAGCATGATGGCGGTGATGATGCCGTTGATGATGAGAACGGGGTTTTGGGATGAGTCTTTGGTTTAGGTTGATTACGATGACGGTGATGATCATGATGACGATGAGGACGAGGTGAGGATGGGGACGAGGACGAGGGTGAGGAGGTGTAGATATTGAGGAAGTGGAGGATGCAAATGAGGGGTGATAGCGATTGCGCTGTCGACGGTGGCAGTGATGATAACGATGATGATGGCGACAATTACTGGCATCGATGGTGGTGGATGCGATAATGATGATATCGATGATCCACCGGCGATGTTGGTGATGACGATGTTATGTGCGCTTGTGGTACAGATGGGGGAGCTGAACAATCATTATGAAGAGGACATGATCGATACATATATGCAGATAGTGTGTGTTTGCATGTGTGTATGCATGTATGTATGTATGCATGCCTGCATGTATGTCTGTAAAGACGGGTGTATGTATATATGCATGTACATATGTACGTATGCATGCATGTAGGTACATATGTATGTATGTATGTATGTATGTATGTATGTATGTATGTATGTATGTATGTATGAATGTACGGGTGCGTGTATGCATATATGTATTGATGTATACATGTATGTGTGCATGCATGTGTGCATGCATGCATACATGTTAGTTTGTTCGTATGTAACCCATTTACGTATGTATGCATTTATGCGTGCATGCATGCATCCATGTATGTATGTGTGTATGTATCATTTATGCACGTATACATATATACATGTACGTGTGCATGTATGTGTGTGTTGACATATGCATACATGCATGCATGCATGTATTGATGCATGTATGTATGTGTATGTATACATGCATGTATGTATGAATGGACGTCTGCTTGCATGCATGCATGTATGCATGTATATATATATATATATATATAGATACATACATATGTTTCTACACCCAGGATCTCGGCGGCGCATGGGGGACCCGGGGCCTTACTTTCCCTGTTTTTTATCAGCCCTCAAGCGCGCTTTTCAGGGCCGAGAAATGCAGAGGCGGCGGCGCGCGGTTCGCAGTGCGAGCGGTTTGCGCGGTTTTGCAGTTTCATTGTTCACGGCCATGGAAGTGGCACGGCGCGGCGCGGGGGCGCGCGAGGCGCGTCGCCGTGGCGCGCGAGAGCGCCCGCGCCGCGCGGGGGGGCGATCGGCAGGAGCGGTGCGCATCCGCGCGCGGAGAGGCGGGGGGGGGGCACATGAGAACCCCCCCCCCCCGGAGGGGTTGCGCCGCATCGGGGTCGGGGGGGGGCGCGCGAGTGCGCCCCCGCGCGCGGCGTTCTCGCAGGTGTTGGAATATATTTGCGTCAGCCCGCAAGGCGCGCGGAAATGGGCGCGCGCTCGGCTTCCGCTTGCCCACCTGTGCCCACCCTGTGCCCTGCGGGGCGTGCTGCGCGCGGTGGCTCGCGTGCACGGCGCTCTCGGCTTCCTTCCTGGGCTCTGTCCTGCCCGTGCCCACCCGCCCGGGGGGGGTGTCCGGCTCGCGCCTTGGGGCGCTCGCCTCGCTCGGTCCCACCAGTGCCCGCCCTCTTGGGGTGTGGGGTGTGGCTCGCGCTTGGGGGCGCTCGTCGGGTCGCGCGCTTTTGGAAAGCGCGTGATGGTGGCGGCGCGACCGCTGGTCGCGCTCGGTCGTGCGGCGGGGCGGCAGGGCGTCGGCGCCCGATGCCGCCTTCCCCCCGCGCGTCGTCGGCCCCGCAGGAGCGCGGGCCTCCCACCGAGCAGCCAGCGGCGCACCCGTCGTGTTCGCCCTATGTTGGTGCACGCGCCGCCATAGCCGAGGCGTTTATACGGGGTTTCGGCCACCCAGGGCCACCAGAGCCCCGGGGGGCGTGGCCGGGGGTCCCGCCCAAGGACCTCGGCGGCGCATGGGTGGCCCGGGGCATTACTTTCCCTTTGCTTTTACACGGTTTCGGCGGCCCGGAGCCACAAGGGCCCCAAGAGGTTGCAGGGAGCTTCACTCATCCAGCTTGTTCTGACTCCCCACGCTGCACGGCAGCCCCAGAAGGAGGGGAGTGGGGTGGGGGATGCCTCCTCCTCTGCGTCGTTGTCGTCCTCCTCCTCCTCCTGCTCCTCCCCCTCCTTCCCCTGATCCTCCCCCATCACACCCCCTCCTCCTCCTTCTCCCCCTCCTGCTCTTGCACCTCCTCCTGCTCCTACTCCTTCACCTCCTCCTTTGCTACTGCTTCTCCTCCCCTGCCCCTCCTCCTCCTCCTCCTCCTCGTCCTCCTCCTCCTCCTCCTCCTGCTCCTCTTCCTCCTCCTCCTCTTCCTCTTCCTCCTCCTTCTCCTCCTCCTCCTCCTCCTTCCCTCTCCGGCTCCTCCTTGTCCTGCTCTTCCTGCTCCTGCTCCTCTGCCTGCTCCTCCTGCTCCTGGCTTTCCTCCGTCTCCTCCTCCTCCCCCCCCTCCACAGTCCTTCCCCTCGAAGTCTGGCGCAGCCGTTTTACCGTCCTCGAAGCGCCACGGGCGTCGCTGCCCGAACGGGGGCTCAGGACGCCAGCGGGGTGCTGGCCGCTCACCTCCTCTTTCTGTGCCGCCCCTCATTCTGGTACTGCGCCTGCACTTCCGGTTCCCTCCCGTGTGCCAGCTGAAGCCTCTGGAACGAGATCCGCTGTCGATGGCACTGCTTGCCGTTGCATCCTTTGGCACCATGATACCGTGACTAGAACCACGCGCGCGCGTAGCGCGCGTGCTTCTACTATACACACACATATATATACACACATATATTCACAGTTTGAAACGACGACGTCTACGTCGAATCACCGCCGCCCCCTGCCTTTTTGGAAACGCCTGCGTGGCCGAAGGTTGGGTTTGAGCTTGGCCAAGCTATCGGGCCACGCGTTCCCCGAGCGGGCGAGCTATCGGACCAGGTGGTTTCCGAGCTTCCGGGCATCCTGGAGGACGTCTTGGAATGGGTATTGGGCCGTCTTGGAGGCCTCCGGCGGGCCCTTTAGGCAGTCTGTGACCATCTTCAGGCCATCTGGGGCCGTCGTGGGTGCATCTTGGGGCCATCTTCGCCGTCTTGGAGGCCTTCTTGGTCGTCTTGGAAGCATCTTGGAGGCCATCTTGGCCGTCTTGGAGGTCATCTTGGCCGTCTCGGAAACCAGGTTGGGCGTCTTGGAGGCCTCTGGAGCCGTCTTGGCGCCCTCCTGGGGTCCTCTTGGGCCGTCATAGGGCCATCTCGGAGGCCTCTCGGGCGCTTTGGGGGCGGTCTTCCAGGCTCCTTGGGCCGTCGTGAGCCGTTGGAAGGTTCGAAAAGAACGAAAGCCCAAATCCTTCAAAACCTAAGGAAAACATTGACATGATTTTTTCTCGTGGAGGACCCCTTCGAGGCCTCTTGGGCCGTCTTGGAGGCCTCTTGCGCCGTCTTAGGCCGTCTTAGGTATTTTTTTGTGCGACTTTGGAGTCATGTTGGACTCTCTTGGGTCGTCTTCGAGGCCATCTTGGACCATCTTGGACGAACTTGGAGGCCATCTTCGGCCATCTGGACCATCTTGGAGGCCATCTTTGAGCCGTCAGGAGCCGAAAAACCCATTGCAACCGCTTGTTACGCATCTCCGACGGGACGGGCCGAAAGCCTTTTGGAAAAGAGCCAGAACCAAAAGCGAGAGGGTCTAGCACGCCGGGCACCCTTGTGATGAATCAACAGGGGGCGGCGGATGGCCTTCGGCCCATCCCGCCACTGTCCTTGGGTTGTGGGGATGAAGCCTACTGGATGTTCGTTGGGATCTCGTGGGGGGCTTCTCGGGGGCATCTTGGAGGCAGTTTGGTTTGCCTCTTGGGGGCCGTTCGGGGGCCTCTTGGGGCGTTTTTGGGGCCTTTGGTTTGGGGGCCTCTTGGGGTTCCTGGGGCCTCCTGGGCGCTTCTTGGGGCATGGTGGGGCCTCTTGGGGCGGAAGGCTCTGATGTTCGGTTCGTGTTCCCTCTTTTGGGCTCCTTTTTGGGCCGTGTTGGAGCGCTTCTGGGCCGTTTTGGGCGCCTCTTGGGCTGTCTTGGGGCCCTCTTGGGCCGGTTTTGGGGCCCTCTTGGAGGCCTCTTGGGCCGTCTTGGGGCGGTCTTGGGGGTCTTTAGGGCGGGGTGGCAGCGCCGGGAAGCTGTCAGGGCGAGAGCGCCAAAATCTTTCAAAAACCAAGGGGAATCAATGATTTTGGCCTTTTGGGCCCTCTTGGGAGGCCTTTTTGGGAGTCGTGGAGGCCTCTTGGGCCGTCGGGGGGCCATCTTGGGAGTCCTGGGGCGATCGTTCGGCGACTCGGAGCCCTCTTAGACCGTCTCGGAGGCCCCTGGGAGCCTTCTGGGCTCGTCTTGGGACTTTCTTCGGCACGAACAAGTCACGCGACAGATCGCGGGAAGCCCCAGGGGGCACGCTCCAAACCCAAGATGATTTGAGAATTTGGGGTCTGGTGCCCCTAGTTGACTCGTCAGGACTGAGGATTGAGGCTTGGGGATTGGGCAAAGGATTTGTGGACACGCCCACTCCGTGCCCAGAAACACGGTGGCTAATGATATATATATATATATATATGTATATATGTATATATACATGTGTATGTATACACACATGTATATGGGGTTTGACGACATGGCTTGACGAAATGACGCTCGCTCAGGCTTAGTTTCCGCCAACCCCATGTATATGCCTTTGAACTTATATGTATGCACAGGTAGTCGGCCTAGCTCGATGGGTATATATGTATGTATGTATGTATGTATGTATGTATGTATGTATGTATGTATGTATGTATGTATGTATGCACGCATGTATGTATGTATGTATGTATGTTTGTTTGTATGTATGTATGGATGCATGTTTATAATCACATACAAATACAAATACATACATACATACATACATACATACATACATACATACATACATACATACATACATACACACATACATTATGTATAGCTGTATTGATACAGTGAGGACCTATCAGCATCGAAAACGGATCCGGCTAGACCTTCGTCCCGTTCGGGGGTGCTGGGTCCCGAGCGCGCCTGGAGGGCCTAAGACGGCTCCTGATGGCTTCCAGAGGGCCCCAAGCGGGGCCAAGAAGGTTGAATAACGCAGTCCCAGAGGTTTTTTCCCCACATGTTTCGTGGGGTTCTGGTTTTCTTCACTGCCGCGGCGCACCCGCGTCTCCTCACCTCCCCTCCTCCTCTTCATTCCTCTCCTCAACCCGCGGTCAACACATGCGCGGCAAGTACATGAGACACGCGTCTACATACAACCGCACGCATGCACACACTCGCACACACAAGACGCATGTTCACTGCATCATACACCCAAGACGTCTGCACAATCCGTGAGGGTCGTCCAGGGCACAGCAGGCATGGCATATTCTCGACACCATAAGGGGGTGCGCAGGGGGTGGTTTCTCACCGCGGTCGCTATCCGTGGCGGTCGTCCAGGGCATAGCAGGCAGGGCATATTCTCGACACCAGAGGGGGTGCGCAGGGGGTGGTCTCTCACCGCGGCCGCTATCCGTGACGGTCGTCCAGGGCACAGCAGGCATGGCATATTCTCGAAACCATAGGGGGTGCGCAAAGGGTGGTCTCTCACCGCGGCCGCTATCCGTGACGGTCGTCCAGGGCACAGCAGGCATGGCATATTCTCGACACCATAAGGGGGCGCGCAGGGGGTGGTCTCTCACCGCGGCCGCTATCCGTGACGGTCGTCAGGGCACAGCAGGCATGGCATATTCTCGACACCATAAAGGGGGCGCAGGGGGTGGTCTCTCACTGCGGCCGCTACTCGTGACGGTCGTCCAGGGCGCAGCAGGCATGGCATATTCTCGACACCATAGGGGGTGCGCAGGGGGTGGTCTCTCACTGCGGCCGCTACTCGTGACGGTCGTCCAGGGCACAGCAGGCATGGCATATTCTCGACACCATAAGGGGGTGCGCAGGGGATGGTCTCTCACCGCGGCCGCTATCCGTGACTGTCGTCCAGGGCACAGCAGGCATGGCATATTCTCGACACCATAAGGGGGTGCGCAAGGGGTGGTCTCTCACCGCGGCCGCTATCCGTGCCGGTCGTCCAGGGCACAGCGGTATCGGCGGGGCAACGGCCACCAACATCATTCTCACATGCTTCACTTCAGCTCTCATCACTCCAGCCATAATGTAAGTATGTTGGGTTCCTCGGTAGCGTCATTTTTTCACCCCCGCACACCCCAAGAGGCCTCCCAATGGGAACCCCAAGAGGCCAAAATCGCCAAAATCTTTTAGTAAAACTGTAGTTTCCAGCATCAACAACTTCTCTTTCCCGACGCTCCACAATAGCCCACAACGCCCCCCGTATCGCCCCCCAAGACGACCCAAGAGGCACTCAAAAGGCCCCCACGACACCCCCAAAGGGGCCCATGAGACGCCCAAGACGGCCCAAGGGGGCCCCCAAACGGCTTCCGAGAGGCACCAGTGACCCCCACCGAGGCCCCAAACAGGCCCCAGTTCCCCAAGATGCTTTAAAAAGGCTTCAAGAAACGCGAAAACAGCCCCCAAGAGGGGTCAAAACTGCTGCCGGAAAGTACCCTGCAAGCCGCGTGGCCCCCCAGGATGAGTACGGCGACAGTCAGAGTGTATGTGTGTATATACATACACATATACACATCCGTATCCATATCCATAGCCACAAACACATATGTATGTATGCAGGCATGTCTGTATGTATGCATGTAAATTTATATGTGTATGTTTATGTACATGTATATGTATATGTACATGCATGTGTATATGTATATGCACATGCATATATATACACATATATATATGTATATGTATGTGTACATGTACATGTATATGTACATGTATATGTATATGTATATGTATATGTGTATGCATATGTATATATGTATATGTTTACATATATATACATCTGCATATGTATATGTATGTGTATGTGTATATGTATATGTATGTGTATATGTATATGTATATGTATATGCATGTGTATATGTATATGTTTATGTTTATGTTTATGTATATGTATACGTACATATATGTATAAAGCATGATGTACACATATATACACGTATATGTAAGGGTGTATGTATATAGTTGTATTTATATTCATGTATGTATATGTATATGTATTTGTGTATATATATAGATGCATATATATTTACATACACACATATATGTATATATATATATATATATACCCACATATATATATCATACACATACATGTATACACATTATCTTGTTGGCTCGCTACGCTTTGCCACAATATCTTCCTCCTCCTCCTATATTGGGGTTGGGATCTGGATGCGCAAATAGCACATGGGTGCGGGACGGAAACAGGCACCGAAGGAGTTTTGGAAGTGTGGAATGGAGGGAGGGGGGCAGTGGGTGTGAAAGTATGAAAGGGACTAAGGGGCTAGGACAGAAGAAGCTCTGAAGTGAGTGCGGAAGGAGCACGGTGAAGAGATGGACGGAACTCGGCGGAAAGCATGGAGGGCGAAACGTCGGAAGGGTGGACGGATGCACGGAGAAAGGGGCGTGGGGCACGGGGGGTGGCGTGGAGGGGGGCATGGAAGAGTGCCCGGCCGGTGGGTCGCGCGGTCGGCGCCGCCGCCGCCGCACGATTCGGTGCGTTGCGCGGCCTCTTCCGCTATTTCTTCCTCGTTCTACATTTCCTCTGTTTCCCGGATTATTTGTTATGTTTTGTTTCCTCTGGCTCGTCGCCGTCATCCTCTGTGTCTTTTCGGTCCGGGGCATTTGCAGGCTTTTTTTTTTTGTTTTCTCATATTTCTTCTATATATATTCTCTTGTTTTTTATATATATATATATATATCATAGGAAACAATATTTGTTGATGTTTGTTTTATAATCTGTAGTTCGATCCTCGAGTGTCGAGTGCCCTCCTTATTGGCAATTGCGTAAAATGCGTGTGCATGGCAGAAGCACATCTGGATCCTATCCTAACAAATCAGTAGCGTTCATAGAACAACGTGCTTTCGATCGAACCTCGAAATGTATTGGTTTTTCGGTGAGTGTCTGTCTCAGAAACGCGCGTTGCAGATTTTGGCTCAAGGCTTGTCATTCGGGAGTGGCCCTTGAATTGATTGTAGGTCCACGCCCCGGCCCAGCCGCACCAGCGTGTGGCTTCGCGCTTGCGTCATCTCGGGTGCCTGCTCAGCGCCCATGCCGGCATGGAGTGGCCTGGGACGCGCTGGCGGTGGCCAGGGTGCGGTGTGGCCTTCCAGCCATCCCGTCAATGGTGGTGCACATGCCTGCTCATCGTGGTTTTCGGGGCACGCAGCGGCGTGGAAAAAGGATCCGTCTGGCAACTGGGACTACGTTGGCGCTAGCCCATCGCACAACCAGACGAATGTCTCGAGCATTCGCCTGTGGACTTGCAGGCAGCGCCAGAACACGAACCACTGCCCCACGGCTTGCACGACTTGCGGGCTCAAGCGGACTTACGGCGAGGTTGCGAAGTCGTCGCTGGCCCCTCCCCCAGCCAAGGAGGCGACTGCAGCGCAGCAGAACCCTGTTGGTGCTCAACGCCACGCCCTTACGGAGAAACTCGCGAAGATCCGCGAGACGAAGGACGCACCTCCCACCCCACGCCTCCCGCGCCTCCTCTCGTGCCTGCCGGCCGCCCGCCGCAGGCTTTCAGCAGCGAGGCCCCGAACAAGAGCAGTTCGGGACGGCCCTGGCGGCCATTCCCGAGGACGACGCGGAGCTCGCTTACGAGCGCGCGTCGCTGGCGTCCCGGCTCGCTGACATCAAGACGCAAGCACTCGGCTCCAAGCCGATCGGTGTCCGGATCGATGGTGCGCGTGTTGCCTTGGGATGATGATGTTCCAACCTACTTCAGCTTTGATCGCGAAAAAGAATTTCGAGCGCAAGCAAAACGAAACTCGATAGTTTTCACGTGTCGGGCCCTGGTAAACCCTCGTCCGACACTGTCTCGGCAGTATTTCGACACTTTTCGGGGAGCTCGAAATTGTTTCTGGTATGCGGTCCTCAAGTACGACGGGAGCAACGTAACCCTGGGACGTGCTCACCAGCGCCAGGCCGAGGCCGAGCAGGCGGTGGCGGTGACCTGGCAGCTACTGCAAACTGCCGCATGCCAGGTCAGTGCGCTCGTGAGGAGCTCCGGGAGCTGGCGACCTCTCTCACAAGGGAGGTCACCATCGAGGCGCCTGCGACGCCCGAGACCCAGGCGCACGCGATCCTGGGCACGATGATCGACCAGCTCACGGCCGACGAGCACGTCCACCCAGGGCACATCGAGGCCGCCAAGACGCACGTAAAACAATTGCTCGACGACTTTCGGGGTACGCTACGACAGGCCGAGGCCACTCTTTCAGCTGTTGCCGGTACGCCCCTTGTCTCCGAGGAGGCGCCCCGTGCCGCCAGGAGCCCTCCTGCGGCTCCGCTCCCCGCCGAGCCCGGCGCGCTGGCGCGCCGCCGCGGCCAGCAGCCGCGAAAGGAGTAGATCACCGACTCTTTCAGCAGGCGCAAGGTCATCGAGGCCATCGGCATGGAGTCGGCGGGGTTTCCTGCCTCCTCAGGGGCCCTTCAGACTGCGTAGATGCCGCCCCGCGGGCGGCCCGCTGCACTCCCGGTCCGCCATGGCCTTCTGAGCGCCAGCCGGCGCGCGCAGTCAGCAGTCGCATGTCTGCGATCCGGCTGCCTACGACGATTCATTCGCCCCCAGCGGCATACAAGGCGCCGGCGCCGAGTCGCCCGTCTACGATGGCGCGTTCGACATGTCGCGTTGCCACCGGCAACGCGTGCACCCTGCGCCCTGAAGAAGAAGCAGCTGCTGGCGCCCAGGTCAGAGCACTAGTTCCAGAAAGACAACCTCGATTTCGTCTTGGTGCAGGAAGGCCGCTCACGGGCTGCCGATGTGCGACGGGGTTTCTGCTGCAGCATGCACGTCAATGCCGCTGACAGCGCCAGGCGGGCGTGGATGCCAGATATGGGTCCGCACTGCGGCCGGATCTCGCGCGCCCCCCTGCGCCGCACCCCCCAGCCGCCTCTGCTGGGCGACGGCCGCGATGCGAAAGGCATCCCATTTATTGTCGCCAGCGCCCATGCGCCAGGCGACCGCGCTCCCGCTGCCGAGCGGGATGCCTTTTGAGACATGCTGCTCCGCGCGCTGCTGACGCTCCGGCCCCGCGCACCGTCTGTCAGGATGCTCCTTGGCACCGACGCCAATGGCAGGGTCGGCTCCGACCGCTCCGGGGCCGTCGGCACCTGCGGCTCCGAGCCGTTCGCAGACAACGGCTCCGACCTGCTCGCGGCGCTCGCTCGTCTCAGGCTGGCCGCCAGCAGCGCTATCTACGACGAGGGGCGCGCGGGGCGGTCTAGAAAAGGCCCCGCGTCTCACAGGGGCTACATGCGCGGCCCCTTGGACGAGCGCCCCCGAGCGCCCCGCTCCTCCGGCCCGCGCGACGCGCAGCTGTTGCTCGCAGCCACGGAGGGCCATCGCCTCGTCGCGGCTGCCGCCCCGATGTTGGCCCCCCTGGAGCGCGCGCGCGAGCCCGACGCGTTCTGCTTCAGCAAATGGCGGCCCGGAAACCCGGCCCGGGTCCAATCGAGCCAGACCGCGCTGAGCCAGCTCCAGGCCCCCGTCGATGCGTCTATCGACGAGAAGGCGCTCGCGCTGCCCTCTCAGGCGCGCGCGGCCGCTCGCGCGGCGACCGGCCGCCCTGAGGGCCGCCCTCATCAGCCATGAATCTCCGAAGGCGCGCGGTCGATCTTGCGCTTGCCGGCGCCGGGTCGCGCCGGGCTCGCGCGCCACAGGCCGGGGGGCCCACCGCGCCTTCTTCCGCGAGATCTTCCTTGGCTGGGCCGCGCAACGCACGACTGCCTTCCGCATGGGCTCTACCTCGCAGACGAGGTTGGGCTGGGCCGCGCAGTGCGCAATTCGGCCGCTGCACCGCGTCGGCTGTCTGCGGCGACTGATCGGCGCCGTCGCGCGGAGCCGCAAGCGCATTTGGTCAAGCACTTCATCCACTTCGACCGCCAGTTGTTCCTTGGGGACGAAGACCACGAGGCCCAGCGTGAAGCTACAAGCCCAGCGAGCAGCTAAAGCTGCACACGGTGACTTGTGACTGGCGAGGCACTTTCGGCGTCGCCTGATGGCTCGGCGGCCGAGCGGCCAGAGCAGCGGGCCACCCTGCGCCCCTCTCGCCCAGCGCACTCTGAAGTTCGGAGCCAGAGCGGCAGGCGCGACGGTAGGAACATTTTTGCGACGTCTTCGACGGCGCCATGACCCCCATGGGCCAGCTGCAATCGCAGCCCGTGGAGGCGCCAATCGCATCCCCCACCCTCATGGTGACGCCAAATAAAGTCAGCGCATCGCTCCGGCAGCTTGGGAACAACAGGGAGGTTGGGCGCGACGGCGCGCCTGCCGAGCTGCTGGCGGCCAGAGGGCCAGCTCTGGCGGCGCTGTTGGCCACGCTGCATCAGGAAATCGTCGACGCGGAAGGGTGGCCTGTCCAGTGGGCGGGCAGCCGCGTGAAGAACGCTCACAAGCGCAACGGCCCTTTGCCGATTGTGACGAATCAAGTGGTTTCGCGATTGAGGACCACGCAGCCACGCCAGCCAGCACGAGGCCAATATCCCCGAGATGCAACGCGGCGCGGTTGCTGGCACGGGGGCGGATTACGCGCCCCACCTTGCACATTGCTTCCAGGCCTATTGCGCCGCCGCTGGGCGGTCGCACTTCAGCTGGTTCGTCGACCTGGCAGAGGCTTGCGATCGCATCATCCGCGAGGTGGTGCTAGCTTGGCCGCGCGGGGCCAATGACCCAGAGGCATGTCTGGGACCTCTTGGCCTGTATTCGGATCAGGCTGCCTGGGTCGCCCAGTGGGTGGCCCAGCATGGGTGCCTCTTCGCCCGGCGGGGCGTCGGCCCGAAGGTCGCCCGCTTGCTCGGGGACCCCCGCGCGTCTTCGCGGTTCCTGCGGCGATGTGGCCGCCGCCATTGCTGCCCGGATTGGCGGCCGCCAGGGGTGCAAGTGTGGCGCCATGATATTCAGCGGCGCGTCCTCGCTAGCTGTTCTCATCCTGGAGGCCTCGTTGGACGGGGGCATCTTGCTCCGTCTGCGGGGGGGGTCCCCGGCTCTCTGGGGCGACGACCCCAGCGCGTCGCACGTTGACCCCGATGGCGCGCCCGTGGGGGAGTGCTCATGCTGTCGAAGCACGCTGGCGACCTCGGGGCCTCTGGGCGCAAGGAACACGTCAACCGCCTCATCGGCCACGTCGGGGGCGTCTTCGGACAAATGAGAGGTGGCCACGACGACTTTACCTATTGCGGTGCCCACCAACACCGCGGCGACTACGGCGCTGCGACACTCGACCAGGGCGAGTTCATCGACGCGCTGATCCCCATCAGGCATGTCGGCTATGTCGAATCGAAGGCCCACCCGCTGGCCGAGGGGCCACTCCCGGACCACTGTGTCTCCCTGCTCGCAGCAGCCGCCTATCCGCTGCTCGCGCAACGCAAGTGCGCCGTCCACATCGTCGCGCTGCAGCAGGCCAGGGACAAGTTGCTCATCGGACGCATCGTGCAGCTCAACTCCGCAGATCTGACCACGCAGACAATCGCCCATAGTCTTCCCGCCGATGGAGTGCACAGGCCAGATCTGCGCGCGTAGCGACGGTTCCCTTAAGCGCGAGGAGGAGAGAGGTTACGGCGTGAGCGGCGCCGTATACATGCGCTTGGTCAAGTCTCGCAGCACTGGTAAACAGAAGTGCCACTAGCTCGTCGCTGTGAGCAGATCTCACATACTCGCGTGAAGATCATCTTTCGGCTCTGAGCTGCTCGCCGCGCGTGGATCAGCAGACTGTCTACAGGCGCACCTCCTCACGCTCCGCAAGATGGCGCGCGGATCCACTTCGGCAGACGAGATCAGGAGACTGAGGGAGGGGGGGGGGGGGGGGGGGGGCGCTTTACCGGCCGAGCTGGTCGTGGACGGCACGTCCGTCTTCTCCGCGCTGGCCATGGACCACGTGCGCCCGCCATCGAAAAATAGCATGGCCGGCCGCCCATGGTGGCTAGCAGACCAGCTGCTCACCAAACAGCTATCCGAGCGACGCCCGTGACATGAGGGTCGACTCCATGACGAAGGGGGGCGCCAGCCAGGAATTCATCCTCGACGTCATGAAGGGGAAGCTCGTCTACGTTCACGCCGCGATGGGGCTTGACGAGGAGCGCAACAAGAAATCCGCGCCGAGCTCCAGCTGCAGCGACCTCACCAAGGCGAACGACCAGTCTGCTGTCGCAGACCTGGACTATGTTCGCGATTGCGGCACATTACATCAAGGAGGGAAGCATGGGGATCCTCGCATGAGGAGAACCACGTTCGCAATTGCAACGGAGTGAGCCACACCGATTAGAGGTTGCTCTCCTGAGCGGTGTTCGAAAAGCAGCATGTGACGGTGAGTGTCAGGCCGTTTGCGCTGACAACTGTCTGCTGCCATTGTTGAAAGGTGTTCGTGGACCAGATCTGGCTAGTCCCCTGAACAATGACGGGAATAATTTCACCCCTCCGCACGGGCGCCGTAATAAACAAAAAGGTTTTGCGGTTGGCGCCGTGGGGGCCAATCTTCTTTGGGGTGGAGCGATGTCCGTCATCTACGCCACCTGTCGAAGCAGGTTTATGCACCCCCCTTGCACCAAAATTGGAGCCTGGTCAGTAGAAGGTCCCCTGACAATGTAACTGTTTAGTCAGTTCGTGGTGCCTTGTTGGTGGTCTGGACGCTTTGCGTCCGGTCTGCCAAAGAGGCACAACGGACCCGCTTGAACACCATGTTCGAACGGTGGGCTATCAGCGAACGCAGTGTGTGCGAGGGCATTGTTTTTCCGCCGCCGGTTGGCCCAAGGCATGCCTTCCGCGCCCGCTACACAGCCTTGCTATAGTATCTTGACGCCGCCCCAACACACAGCGTGAAAACATGATTTTTACGTCCTGCTTTGCGTTTGAATTCTCGCCCTGTCCCTCCGATCGTGCTCGTGCCCGGCGCCCTGCGATCGCCCCCTGCGGCGCCCGTTGGAACCCCAGGCTGGGCTGTCGCTTCGCGCGGCCGTGCGCCAGGCGGGCCAGCCGCCGAGCCGCGCGCCTGCGCCGCTTCCGTCGTCGTGGTCGTCGTCGTCGTCGTCGTCGTCGTCGTCGTCGTCGTCGTCTCGTCCTCCTCCTCCTCGTCCTCCTCCTCCTCCTCCTGCTCCTCCTCCTGCTCCTCCTCCTCCTCCTGCTCCTCCTCCTGCTCCTCCTCCTCTCCTCCTCCCTCCTCCTCCTCCTCCTCCTCCTCCTCCTCCTCCTCCTTCTCCTTCTCCTCCTCCTCCCCCTCCTCTCCTCCTCCTCCTCCTCCTCCTTCTCCTCCTTTTCCTCCTTGTTCTCGTCCTTCTCCTCCTCCTCTTTCTCCTCCTCCTCCTCCCCCTCCTCCTCCTCCTCCTCCTCCTCCTCCTCCTCCTCCTCCTCCTCCTCCTCCTCCTCCTCCTCCTCCTCCTCCTCCTCCTCCTCCTCCTCCTCCTCCTCTTCCTCATCCCCCCCATGTCGGGGGCGCTCACGGAGGGCAGGGGGGATTTGTCGGCAAGGAACAAAACGGCATGCACATCGGAGTTCTTCGCGGATTTCTTGGATCGGCTCTGGGCACCCCTGGCGGCGCCTTTGGCGCCGCTCCCCGCGCGCCAGGGAGGGGGGGCCCTGCGCCGATTCAAGAAATCCGCGCGGATCTTCCTAAAGCTTGACTTAATGTTGTTGCATCGTCTAGGTTTCTAGTCTAAGGGTGTTTCCGTTCGTTTCGCCATTCGCTTCGGGTTGTTCTCAAACGCTTCCACATGATCCCGCCGCCGCCCAACGCACTCGGGAAGCAATACATGAGTGTTCGACGCCGGTGGGCTGGATTCCGCCTGCGGAACATATTCGAATCACGTTTTGACGCATATCCGTGATCATTTCACATCTCGGTGGAGTTGGTGTATCATCCACGGCCCAATGCCGATTTTGTGTCTGGAGCATGTTAGAGCTACGGTTGGGAACTTTTGGATAGCGTGTTGCGCCGCCGGTTCTGACCCACCACTTTTCTGCGCGATGTGCTGTCCATTTTTCAGTCCCCCAGCATCAACGTCCTTAGCCTTGCCCGACTTGGCGCCCCGCGGAACGGAGCGACACGCTGTCCGTTCGCAGGTCACCAGGGCCACCGCCGCGACACGCTGAGCAGAAGCTCCCCACCGTATTCGAGTCACATGTCGGTGCAGATCCGTGATCATATCATATGTTGGCGGAACTGATGTATCATCCAGTGCGCAATCTTGATTGCGGTCGGGCCGAGGTAGAAAATCGAAGTCGGTTCAGGGAGGGTACCCGGATGCTTTTCGTTGTTTGTGTTTGTTGGATGTTCTTATGCATCTAGGGGGAGGGCATTCTCGAGTGATCGTTTTTTGGGGGTGTTTTGGCCGGCGGAGGATCTCTTTTGTTTGTCCTGGAACCGGCTGTTTGTGCTTGGAGCATGCTGGAGTTCTCGCGAGTGGATTCGTGGAAGTTGCTTCTGGAAGACGGACAAGCCCATTGCGTCTAATGCTTCGGCCACGAAAGATTGAATCACAGCATTTCCAGTTGAACGTGTCTTTTGAAATCGTTTCGCCGGTCGGCGTGCCCTCGACCCCTCCCTTCTCCTCTTCCAACCCCCCCCTTCCCCTTCACAGTAAATGTTGGCTGATTTGAGCGATAGCTTCCATCAGGTGGAGAAAGCACTGGGGGCCAGGCCCGCCCCCAACCCCCCTCTGGACACGCGAAGCGCTGCTTCGCACGGCTGTGTACCACTTTGGGGGGCTCCCTCGGAAAGATCGAAGCAGGCCTCCAGTGCGCCAGACGCGTTCAGAGAAAGAAGAAGATCGTCTTGCGCAGCGGTGGCAGCGCAATCCTGCCCATCCATTGCTCAGCCCCTTCACGCAGCACCCAGCGAAGCCTCGGCCAGGAGCCTGGCTTCCCCACCAAGCCAGCCTCCTCCAGCCGACCCTCCAATCAGATCGACCAGGCACCAGCCCAGAGCCAGATTCCCCTCTCGCCTCCCCCCTTCGGCCGCATAGGGATAAGAAGACGCTCGAGATGGTGGACACATGTGCGACAGCGTTATGAATGGTGAAGAAAGCAATATCAAATTGCCTGGGCCCTCATACGGGCTCTATGGCTAGGAGGCGGAGAAGGGGGAGGAGGAGAAGGGAGAAGGAGGAGGAGCAGGAGCAGGAGGAGGAGGAGAGGGAGGAGGAGGAGGCGGAGGCGGAGGAGGAGGAGGAGGAGGAGGAGGAGGAGGAGGAGGAGGAGGAGGAGGAGGAGAAGCGGCCGAGACACACCCACAATCGTGAGAAGACTTTCGACGGGTTGCCGCGCGCTGGTTGGCGCACACCGCGCACGAAGGGGGACAGCCTTCGGCCAGGGATATCGTCGTTCTTCCGGCGTGCCCCGCCTACAGCCACCGCCGCTCGCGCCACGGCCACCCGCGCGACTTGGGCGACAGCGCCGAGTGCAGTAGGGACAGCGTCCGAGTGCAGTAGGGACAGCGTCGCGCACTCCCAGGATATATCCACAGGAACATGAGCCTGCAGACGGGTCCCGCTGCCGCTTCGCCACCTGCCTGTCCGGCCGGCACCTGTACGTGCAGATACGCCCGCCGACCACTTCGGCGACGACGTCCTTCATGGCGAACCCAAGGCCGACGTGGCACAAGAGGCCACTCATCCCAACCAGCGCGAGGGCGTTGTCAGCTTGCGGGGAGATCCGCCCGCCTTCGTCCCGTCCCTCGATCTGCCGATCCTGCCGCCCTACCTTCCCGCCGCTGGGCCCCGGACGCGCTGGGAGCCCTGGACAGGTGGGCCCTGGTCACGCTGGGAGCCCCGGACACGCAGGGAGCCACGTGCACGCTGGAAGCCCCAGACGCGCTGAGAGACTTCCACCACGGCACCCTATGAGGGCAGCGGCGAAGGCGGAGCCCCCGCATTCGCCACCGCCCTGCCGTTGAGGGCCATGCGTGCACACCACCGATGCCGAAGCCAGCGACGGCGCCAGCGACTACACCCCCAACCCGGAGGAGGTGGCGGCGGCTGTCGGTCACGTCGGGTCGGAGGTGGAGGCCCTTGTTGTCGAGGAGCGCGGGGGGGACGAGGAGGTGGAGGCGGGTCATGGTGGCTGCCTGGACGGTTCTCCCTTACAGCCCTGGCAGATCTTCCACCGAGACTTGGAAGAGCGACTCGAAGATTCAAATGGCGAGGGCGGACGGCGCGCCACCATCCATCCTTAGACTCCATTCGGTGGTGGGGATGGGTGGTGGGGACGGGCACGCGCGGGGGAGGAGGGGAGCTCACGCCACAGGCTGCCGCTGCAGGGCCAGGGTGGCCGTGCGCCCAGGACTCTCGAGCCCACATTCGTCATGCAGAATTCCTCACAAGCTTTGGGACCCCCCCCGCCCGCCAGGCATCGCAAGCGGCAGCGCTCAGCTTGGGGTATCCCTCCTGCGTCCCTTAACATTTTGGGTCCTGGCTCCCCCAGGCGTTCTGAATACCCCGCTGTGTCCCGTCGCCTGCTTCCTGCGCCGCACTGCACTCTCTGTGCAGACGGCCTCGCCCGCTTTTTACCGCCCGATGCCGCCAGCTTTGCTCGCCAGCTCACGGACCCTCACCCGCGGCAGCCTGCACTTTTGGCAATGCGGGGCTCGACGGTGCTACACCGGAGACGAACCAGCAAGAAGCGCAGAGATGGACCCCATGCGCAGTGGTCCTGTACCGTGCTTGCACTGGCGTTGGGCTCCGTGGAGGCCGCTGGGGCCGAACCGCCGAACCCCAAGAGGAGGCGACCGCGCAGCCGGCCGTCACTCCAACCTGCGCCCAGACTGACCTCTCCCCCCTCCGCATCACTGCGCCACATTCCTCGTTAGTCCGGAGGGAAAAGACACACAGGCACAATTAATCGTCGATTCCCCAGAGAATATGGGAAAATATGGGAAGTGGGGTGGAAGACAACACCCCAGAAAATATGGGAAAACATGGGGGATCCTGTTATATTTGTGTGTCTTTCTTTGTGTGTCCCAGGCCCCCCTTCAGTTATCTCTCGCCCCTCGGGTCGCCGCCGCCGCGGCCGTCCCCCGAGGGCCCCCCCATCGCCCCCCTCGCTCGCCCGCGCCGCCGATCGATAGGAGTCGGCACCGGGGCCGGGGGGTGCGCGTGCCGCCGTCGACCCACGGATGGGCCGGGAGAGAGACTGCGTTGGGGCCCGCTCAAGACAGTCACCGGAAACGCTCCGGGGGACTGTTTTGGGGCGGGCGTTTGTTTCAGGCGACAGGTCCTCTGGTTCGCAGACGGCGCACCTGCCTGGCTGTCCAGCGTGCCGCCGTCCACCCACGGATGGGCCGGGAGAGAGACTGCTTTGGGGCCCGCTCAAAATAGTCACCAATGTTTCGGGGCGGGCTTTTTTTTTTTTTTGTAAGGCGACAGGTCCTCTGGTTCGCAGACGACGCACCTGCCCAGCTGCCTGTTCACTGGGCAACTACCTTCGCTTACGCAGGAGGAGGCGGTTTTGTGCACGGGGTCGTCGGTGGAGTCGGTTTACGGGTCGGAGCTTGGGGGTGGGAATGGTGGCGACGAGATCTCAACCATATTGGTCGGCAGCAGCCGTGTCGGCGCGACCCGGCCAGCGAATAATGCAACATGATGCCCATTCGACATTCATAGCGAGCGTCGCAGCTCCGCAATTTCCAGTGTCAACGGCAATCCTGCCAGAGCCAGCGTGCCACCAGATAAGTCCCACCACACGAGCTTAGCCTTTGCTTGTTGCTGCCACCCCCCCCGCCCGCCCACATCAGTAACCCAGCGGTTCCCTGACGGATCATTTTCAACCACGGCCACGCTCTGAGAGCACGCCACCGCTGCCGGCCCAGCAACCTCCGGTTCGCCAGCGAGCTCGCCACCGCCGGCCACCGCATTCAGCCATTCCTTCTTGTTGTGTTTCTTTCTTTCTTCCTTTCTTTCTTTCTTTCTTTATTTCTTTCTTTCTTTCTTTCTTTCTTTCTTTCTTCTTCCTTTCTTTCTTTCTTTCTTTCTTTCTTTCTTTTTCTCTCTCTGTCTCTCTTTGTCTCTCCCTCTCTCTCTCTCTTCGCGTTCCTCCCCTGCCTCCTCTTCCTGCCTCCACCCCCTCCGCCTGCGCCCGTGGCGCCGGCGAGCCATCCTGCGGGTGGCCAGGACAACGGGGGTGGGTGGCTGGGACACGGGGTGTGCGGTCGGACAGGGCGGCAGTGGACCGAGAGCTCACAGCCGCCGCAAGCCGTCCCCGCCTCCAGGGGCCGCACGGGCCCGCTTCCCCCCTCTGGAGAGCCTCTCTTTCTCCTTTTTGCTCAACAGCTGCCCTGTGGTTTGAGCCCCTTCCCGGGGGCGACCGCCCCTGGGACGGGGCACGTGGCAGCATCCGAGGGATGCTCGTGCCATCGGGAATCAGGAGGAGGAGGAGGAGGAGCAGGAGGAGGAGGAGGAGGAGGAGGAGGAGGAGGAAGAAGGAAACGGAGGAGGACGAGGAAAAGGAGGAGGAAGAAAACACGAGGAGGAGGAGGAGGAGGAGGAGGAGGAGGAGGAGGAGGAGGAGGAGGAGGAGGAGTAAGAAAGCACGAGGAGGAAGGAGGGTTCTTTCCTCTTTTGCGCCCTGGTCCCCGTCCCCGTCCGTGCCGGGCGCCCGCGGGGAGCCGTGCGCCGAGGCGCGCCGAAAACACCGGCCGGCCCGCTGCGCCGCAGGTGCTCTTCCACCTGACGCCCGACGCGGAGGCGCGAGGGTCGACCAGGGGGCGAGGAGGAGGGGGAGGAGGAGGAGGAGGAGGAGGAGGACGAGGAGGACGAGGAGGAGGAGGACGAGGAGGACGAGGTGAGGAAGGCGACGTAAGAGTGACCTCTCGCCAGAGTCACCTTTGGTAGGTGAACAAAAAGTGACATAAACATAAAAACTCGGAGGCCCGCGCGGATTTCTCGGATCAGCGCTGGGGCCCCCCGGCGGCGCCTCTGGCGCCGCCCCAGGCGCGCTCCGCGCGCCAGGGAGGGGGGTCCAGCGCCGATCCGAGAAATCCGCGCGGACCTCCGAGTTTTTATGTTTATGCCACTTTTTGTTCCCCTATTGGTGCGGGCCCAGTGGTCCCCCGATCGCCGGACGCGACGGTGCAGCAGCAGCAGCGGCCTGCGCGCCCAGGCTTGGCCACCCCGCGCCCCCGGTAGCCCGCGCACCAAGGGTCACACGCTTGCCTGGGGTCACCCCTGCGTGTAGCCGAGAGGGGGAGGAGAGAAGCCCAAGACGGCACCTGCGCGAATCGTGATGTCAGCGTCCAGGCCGCCGGGCGGCCGCCGCCCGGAAAGAGTCCGAGCGGATGGGATCGGAGCATCGCGCCGCATTGGCGATGCAGCGGCGATGCAGCTCGATGTGGAGCCCCATTTTCTCCACCCCGACGTCGCCGATGCCGACGCCGCCGATGCATCGCGGATGCATCGGCGATGCGGCGCGACCCTCCGACCCCATCTGCCCGGACTCTATCTAGGAGGCCTCTATTATTACCGGCACCCTCCCCGCCGCCTCTTCCCCCACCTGGGGGCGAGGAGGCCACCGCGGGGCCCGATGCGCGAAGTTCGGCCACATGTAAGAGTGACCTCTCGCCGGAGTGACCTTTGGTGCGGGCACAATGGGACCCCCAGATGGTTGACAGCGATACGATAGCAGCGCTCTGTGCGCTCGGGTTTGGCCACCCCGCGGCCCCCAGAAGTCGCGCGGAGCGCGCTGGGGGCGGCGCCGGAGGCGCCGCCGGGGGGCCCCAGCGCGCATCCGAGAAATCCGCGCGGACCTCCCAGCTTTTTGTTTATGTCCCTTTTCCCGAGCATTTTCTTTGGGTGGAGGGCAAAGGGTGAAATCTGAAATGCCGTTTCGACGGATGTTCGAGGCTTGAATCTGAAAAAGGTGAATGACAAGACGGATTGATTTTCGAGGTGCAAAAGCCCATATGGATTTCACCCTGAGCCCTCCACCCTAAGAAAATGCTCAGTTTTCGTTCCCCTAAATGTGATCGTGGGCGGCGTCTCGGTGCCCTCTCGGCGTGTCCTCTCCAATCGGAGCCCGACCGTGCAGCCACTGCTCGGGCAGGCGCCCAACCCCTGCCCGGGCCCGGGCTGCCCCCGGGCTCCGCGAGAGGCGCGCTCCGCGCGCGGGGCCCCGCCCCCCCTGTCCGTCCGCCACAAATTGATCTTCTATAAATTGCACTTCTGACATCTCAAGAGTTGACCTTACATGAGCAAGGCTAATTCGATCGAATTGCATTTGCAAGCTAAAACTTGCACTTCCGCCAACATAACGACTGATTTTAAACTTACTGGAGTGAGGGGCCGAACGGTCTTAGACTGTCCCTGCGTGCGCGGCTGAGACAGGGTTCTGCTGTATCGGGGGTGCCTCGTTTTATTGGCCGCATGTTTAAGAGTGGCTCGTTTCCACGGTTAAACATGCATGCAATAAAACGAGACACCCAAAAAACATTCCCCGAGCATCCAACACGGTCTAAACCCAAGAGAACGTTTATTCTTGACAGAACAAGAGATCCATCCAAGAATAGGAGAACGGCTTCTCTTGTATTACCAGAGTGGCCAAAATGGCAACGGCGGAAAAAGGTGTAGGAGGACGACGACAACAGCGACGACGACATATAATCAGGAGAGGAAGAGGAAGACCCAGGCCTTCCGATCCACTCGTCTGTTTCGGCTCGTTCTTTCCTCATCCCGACGGTGTGGATATTGCTGCTTCACGCGTAGAGCATGCGAGTCACATCTTGGCCATGCCCCCATGCCTCGCATATCAGCGCGAGGGGGCCGAACGGTCTTACGCGGTCCATGAGCGCGCCTGCAATGGGCTTCTGCGGCCCCAAAGTTCTGATATCGTTACCGTTGTTATTGCTGTTCGTCTCCATCGCCCCGCGACCCACCCGCGGACCCGCCCGCCTGCACATTTCCCCCCCAAAGGGTCCCCAACAGAAAAAAACGAACAAAACTCATCGACCCGTCACGCGACCCACCTGCGACCCGTCGCGCGCGGCAGAATGGGGGCTTTTGAATCATCTCAGAAGATGGCCACACGATTTGGGGGACGAGGAATAGCAAGGGCTTGCTGCGAGAGCGACTGCTCCTGTAATTAATCCCCAGACTTTATACCACCCGTTTTCGCCCACTTGATCGCCGCCCACATCATCGCGCGGAGGGGTGGGGGGTTCTCAGGGGCATCTCGATCTTCGCTCGCGTCGTGGGGAAAAGCACGGAAGTCAGAGGTAAAGTTTTCGACCCCATAGTTTGACCTCTGACTTTTTCGGCGGAGGGGGGCCCCTGCAGGCAAGGCCCACCTACCCATGGGTAGTTCCTCTCGCTCCCGTTCCTCCTCCGTTCCTCCTCCCCCTCCTCCTCCTCCTCCCATTTTCGCAGTCGCCCTCCTCATCACCTCTTTCCCAATTCGTGTTCGTCCTGGTCAGCCTCCGCCCCAACTCCTCGCCCTCCTCACTCAATTCCCCGTTGGCCCAACTACTTATTTAAATAAGTAGTTGACTCAACTACTCATTTCTCAAGAAATGAGTAGTCCAGCGTTTGGGCGAGCAATGTGACACCACATATGAGGAGTAAAACGCGTCTCAAATCCAACCTCCTTGTTGCACCATGCCGAGCACTCCATGCCCCTGGACCCCTTTTTGCAATGCAGGGAGCAGCAGAACACGGGTGGCGCTGCATATGAGGAATAAAACGCGTCTCAAATGCAGCCTCCTCGGCATGGTGCAACAATGAGGTTGCATTTGAGACGCGTTTTATTCCTCATATGCAGTGCCACCCGTGTTCTGCTGCTCCCTGCTTTGCAAAAGGGGTCCAGGGGCATGGAGTGCTCGGTATGGTGCAACAAGGAGGTTGCATTTGAGACGCGTTTTGTTCCTCATATGTTGTGTCACATTGGGCGAGCGTCGTCGCCGGAATCACTCATCCCGCGATGTCGCCCAAGACAGTTATGTTTTGAGTATGGTTTCCTTTTCTGGGGCGTCTCGCAAAAAATAAGGTGTCTCGTTTTCTTGGTCTCATATTTAAGGGCGTGAGCCGCTTCGGTTTGGTGGTAGCACAGTTTTATGCTAGGGGTGCGCGCTTCGTTTTTGCTCTACCTGGGTACTTCTATGTTGTAGCTTGTAATATTCCAATATTCCCAGGCTGGCTTGTTAATGTCTTCACACGCCACTTGCCCGTTGGGACTGCGGTAGATTGGGGAGGGGTTTTGCCGAAAGGGTGTTTTGATTTCCGGAGGCAGTGGGACTGACCCTGTCTCGCCCTTGAGGCCCTCCCGGAGATTGATCCGGGAGGCGGGAATCAACCCACTTTTTCTGCAGAATATGGAGGAGGAGGAGCAGCATGATGATGAGGGGTATTGTGAGGAGTGACAAGGAAAGGTCGGGGAGGGGGGAGTTCGCACAACATTCTGGACAAATTCCCAGTAATGATTTGGTTTTATCAGTTTCGCAGATTCTTCTTTTTTTTTGAAGCAGGAAACGCTCGCAAATTTTCAAAAATGTGTTTTTGAGGCGTCTGCACATTGACGCCGCGAAACCACTTGTCACGCCCATGGGTTTAAGGTATCCGCTTCGCTTTGCGAGGCTGTTAGTTTTACCAGGCCTTGACTGGTGGAAACGTAAGCGCGCTCACGACGCACGGGCGGCACGCCGCGGGCACACCACCAGCGCACCAAGCACACAAACGCACAGACACACACGCACACGCGGAGACATGCACGCGATTTGTACGAAGGGTCTGTGTGTTTTCCGTGTGCTGGTGGGGCGTATTCGGCAGACGAGGTTGGAGGAAAAACTTGTGATCTTCTTAAGCAAGAAACGCAAGTTTTCCTCCTCCACAGCGCTGGAGTGGCGTTGCGTGCCCGCGGCGCGCCAATGTGCCTGGCGTATTGGTTTGCCTGGAATGCTTGGGTATGCTTGGGTGTGCGTGATATGCCTGGTGTGCCCGGTGGTGTGCCCTGGTGTGCTTGGTGTTCCCTGGTGTGCACTGGTGTGCCTGGTGTGAATGGTGTGCTTGGAGCGCCTGGTGCGCCTGGTGGGCGAAAGGGGTGAGGATGAACGCAATAATGTAATCTTACATTTTTGATTTTCTCTGCGGTTCGAGGGAGGAGGAGTAAGGATGAGGGAAGCAACAGGAGAGGGAGAAATTGGCAGGAGGCAACGAGGAGCGATGCGTGGAACTAGCGACAAGAGTTAAGGGGGGAGTACAAACACAACAATGTATCTTTACAGTATTGCTTTTCTTTGCGGCTTACTGTGACTTTCCGGATTGAGTTAACTCAGTAATTTAATTGCACGGTGATCTTGTGTTTCAGTATTTGAACAACCCAGTAAGTCAACGATGCAGTAATGCAGTGAGGCAGTGATTCGTCCATCAAGGAATCCACTAGACCTCCGACCAATTCAACCTCCGACGAATTAAGTAATTCATTTACTGGATTGGTCAACCCATCCAAGACAAGTGGCAAGGCAACCTTCAACTTGAACCTTCAACTTGAACCTTCAACTTGACCCCCCGTGCGGGCTCACATGTTGTATTAAGTTGCTATTGGGCCCCTGAGAGTGCACCACACAGACACTAGGGACATCCGCTGTCTGCGTTCCTTCCTTCTTCCCATGCTTTCGTTTTCGCCGAAACCTTGACGAGTAGCAGTAAGGGTGAGTGAGGATGACGAGGAGGAGGAGGAGGAGGAGGGAGAGAGCAAGAGTAGGGAAGAAGATGGTGAGGGACAGCTCCGAGATGGCCTCCAATCACAGGCAAGAGCGAGAACGTAAGTTTACATTCTTGCTTTCCTCATTCCTTCCACCCACCTGTCCCCTCCCCCACGCCTCCGTCTTCCCTTCCCTCCTCCGTGCTTCTCATGCCTGCTCATGCTCCTTCCACCTACTCCAAACTTCAACTACTCCCCTCCTCCCCCCTCCAACCGTAAAGAGAAGCAAGACTGCACATGTACATTACTTCTTTTTTGCTACTTCGTTCGACCCCCCCATCTTGGGCTCAAAGTGGCCATCTTCTTGGTACCACCACTTGGGCAATATTGCGCCATCTTGGCGGCCATCTAGAACAGGAGCGGTCTTGAAGTCATTTTGGCATATAGTGGTGTGGTGCAGAGGCTACTCCCATGGGAAGCATGTAGTATGCCCTGGAAGCCCGCTTCCCTATACTGTTTCAGTGGGTCGTGGCCTTGCGAGCGCGGAAGTATTTGTTTCTAGGAAGGATCGCGGCCTCGGGAGCGCGGGTCCATAGTATTTCTTGTGTGCCACATGGCTCCACGAGGGGGGGGGGGGCGTTCGGGCGAAACTCTTGTACGGGATTCGGCACATATGATGATGATGATGCTGTTGCTGATGATGCTGCGTATACCGCATGCCATTTTGGGCTCAAAAGGCTGGCTCCATGTTGATTTGATTCCGAACCTTCATAATCACCGGCCATGGGAAGAAGCACCCAACAATCTACGTTTACACCCGAACTAGTTCGCGACATTCTGTCAACACATATTCGAGGTTCGGCTGTAAAAAGATGCCAAGAGAATGGCAAGTTGATTGACTACAAATTCAAGGCGGTTGGAAGGGGTAGCGACGACGAGGACAAAGAGAAAGAGCTCACAAACGAGACAGACAAAGACTGCCTGCAGAGGCATTGTGACTTATTGCGGGCAATGTTCAAGTACACAAAGATCTTCAACAAAGACACGCTCGAGGCAGGCGTCAAACTATACAGCAATGAAAAGGTCGGCGGCATTGTCAAGGACCCCAAGGCAGAGGCATACGCTATCAAACGTATGCAGATTGACATCCAGAGGATCAGAGGGAATTGCAGGACAGGCTCACGTTTGCAGTCCTGGCTTTCGTCCAAGCCTACGGGGAAGCGCCGACAACGCTCAGTCCATCGCCCTCGCCGCCGCCCGCTGGCCGAACCACCCCAGGCTCAACAGCTAAAGGCTCGCTCAGCGGATCGAGCATGAAACAGGCCACGAAGTCGTTGATTCGGGAGTGTGATAGCGATTCAGAGGAGGACGACACGGTGGACTGCGACGAGGGCGATTGCGCGGTCCTAGGTGCGGTTCGCAAGCATGGCGACGACCACGCGAAAAGCTCCGGACACGGAGCTAAGCAACCACCCCTGCATGCTGACGGCGCCGACGATATGGGTGCATCTTTCCAGCCTGTGTTCTACTGGGATCATGCCCAAAGTACCGGTATGGCTACGTTGCAGGACGGGAGCGCACAGAAAGCTGACGCTGTGTATTGCGACGCACTCTCGGGCATGGTCGCGTGCGAGTTCCTGTTCGACGAGCGGGAGGGCAGCACGAAGTGGGTCACAGAGATCCCGTGGTTGGATTATTTGCCACGCTCAGGTTTGCACCTGCGTTGCGTTGGTCTGCGATTGGCGATGGCTGGCCCTAGTGTCCCAGGGCCCCAGGACACATTGGATACCCCCAAACACGAGGACTATTGCATTGCCCAAAGAAACGGCCACTCCACACGAAACGGCCCTCGAGGCCACGCGGGCGGGGCCCCGCCAGACCAGGGCAAAATCGCAGCCTCTTGATTTCGGTGACTAGTGGGAGGGGCGAGTGGGGATGCCAGCCATCGCCATGCGCAGCGCATCAACGCAGTGGCAAACGGGGAAGGTGGCGCAGCCTCGAGGACTGCAACACTCCGGAGGCCCGCGGCAGCGAGGGCAACAACTCTTCGGAGGCCAGCAGCATCGTCCGTTCTTCGGAGGCCAGCTGCCACCTCGCGCCAGTGGACGGTCAAGACGATCACGAGGGGCGGCGCGGATCGCAAGAGGGGCCAGACATACAATATATGGACGTCGCCTGGCGGAGTCTCATACAGGTCGCTGAAGAATGCAGTGGCGAATGGGTTTAGGCCGTAGGGTTCAGTAGGCGCCAGAGTACGCGTCCTTGCTGTGTAGATCTCAGCTCGCGTTTGCACGTCTCAATCACGCTACGACTCATTGATATGTGGACACTTGCGCTGCTATGGAGTTCCTGGCGGCTTCTGTGAGAAACGTGCATCGGTCTCCTCCTCTCCCCCTCCCCCCACCGTCCCTCCTCCCTCCTCCCAGGGCGCAGTCGGCGCCTGAAACTATCTGAAACTTTGTAGTTTCAGACAGCGCTTTCCGCGATGAGAAACATTGGTTTTCATTGACAGTTCCATACAAAATGCACATTTGTAACATGCAGCGTTGAAGTTTCAGATCTGAAACTCTTCTGAAACTCTGGCCCTCGGGATCCCGCACGGCGTCTCGGCGACCCCGCTGCGGCCTTCCGCGCAGCCCTTTCGCCCCGAGCTGGCGCGTTCAGGTTTCCTACACTCCATACCTGCGCTGGCCACCGAGCATGGCAAAGCAGGTGCCTCGCAAGACCCCCCAGAGCGCAAAGATGAGGAGGCCGGCTGCAGCTTCGGCGACGGCAGTGGTGCCGCACGAGAAGACCGACGCAGAGAAGAAGGGTTTGGACCGCCTGGCCGATCTAAAGCCAGGCCAACCCCTGGGGCAGGCAGGGGCGCAAGCAGTCACGGACCACTTGAAGCGCTTGGCCAAGGACGGTTGGGAGTTTCCCCTCCAGGAGTGGAAGAACACCAAGAGCTACGAGGCGAAACGTTCCTTGGCCGTCAAGCTGGCGCTGGACAGGGCCGGGTCATTTTTCAAGCAGATCGAAGAGCAGTCCCTGACGAGTCGGAGCCAGAAGGCGATCAAGAGCGGATGGCTCCACATCTGGGAAGTCGCTGACTTGGAGAAGTTCCCGTGCAACCCAGAGAACGAGGCGACGATGCAGAAGCTGTACGACTTCGTGGAGGGCTGCCCCACCAGGGCTTCTGAAAAGCCTGCTTTGGCCAAGAAGGGCGAGCTGCAGTACGACTACTCGAAGAGGATGGTGGACAACCACGTATCCGAGCGCAGGAAGGCTATCACCGTCAAGGGCACGAAGGACAAGGTCGACGCTGGAGAGGTCAACGACTCGATCGCTCTCATGGACGACGACTTCGTCGAGCAGCCCGTCCACAAGAAGGCGAAGAAGGCGAAGGTCCCCAAGGCGATCGAGGACGAGAAGCCCGAAGACAAGAAGTTGCGCGAGGCTGGGGATTGCGTTGAACTGCGCCGCTGTGGCCCTGCTTTCTCGGAGTGCTCAGGGGGCTCAGCTTGGTTCCGGCCGCGCGCGCTGGAACGAAGCTTCTGCCTGGGCTCATCCTGGGAATGCGGTGTCGCAGATGCGTGGCCGACGCCATCTCGCAGGCAACGGCGGAGAAGGCGAAATGGATTTCGTCTTACACGTCGCTGAAGACCAAGGTCGGAAAACAGACCGACTTGGCGGAGAAGCTGCAGGCGAAGTACGATTTGGTGAAGGACAAAAAGAAAGGCACTCTCGTCACGGCGAAGCTCGTGACCCAGATGTGGTCGCAGTTGTCTACGCTGCAGGCCAAGAAGGGCAAGATGGCGCGCTTCATCGAGGATACCAGCGCCGTGGACCCCCTCAAGTGGGCCAAGAACAAAGCGAAATACGACAAAGAGTTCAAGGATTGCGAGTCTGCCCTGGACACCTTCACCGAGGGGGCCGTGTCCCTCGTGCAGAAGGGGTTGACCAATTGAGCGGGCTCGGCGCGCGCTGACTGCCGTGGGAGGCGGCGAGAGACAGAGACAGAGACAGGAAGGCAGACAAGGGAGAGAGAGAGAGAGAGAGAGAGGGTGTCGCATCCTGTTCAGGGTCGGGCTCGGGGCGCGTGCCATGGGCATGCTCGCAACCATCCTATTGGCTTTTTTGTTTGGAGGGGGGCGCCGGCGGCGCGTCTGATTGCGTGACTGGGTAAATGTGAGCGCGTGCCTGCCAGATTCGAGAGGGGGCCCCTCCGCTCCTGTTTCTGCTTGTATTCCTTATAACAATCGTCGCAGCGCGTGCCTCTGGCAACTGTCGCCCATTCAGCTTTCGCCCATAGCCGTTTTGGCTCGAGCCTGCATTGCGGATCGCATGTATCCCGGGACTGGGCACAAACAGCGAGCCGCGCGCACAGCCGATGGGCCATATGGCAAGCACTCGTGCGACACCAGATGCAGGCCAACGGGGGGCTCAAAGCAACATGTCATGGACGCCCGCGCCGTCGCAATTGCTCGACCATCCAGCGCGGCAGCTACGCCCGCCAGCAGCTCGGCCCCCAGCGATGCGGACATCAGCGATTACAGATCCCATTTGAGTCGGCTCTTCCTACGCAACAAAATGTCTGCCCTGGATGCCCAGCTCCTGGCTTCGAAGTCGAGTCAAGCTGGGGCCAGAGGAGTCGATGATTTTGCAAGGGTTGGTTCCCGTGGAGCCGAGCCAAAGAATATGTGTCGGGACATGCTGAGGGCGTGCTTGAAAGGAACAGACATGCCCGACTTGTATTGGGCGAAAGTACCGTGCTGCAACCCCAAGACGGGCATCAAAAGAGAGGATGTGTGGATGCCATTTCTCCTTCCTCACGAGCTGCTACATCTGCTCGTGCAGAAGGCTGGGGAATCGTGGGGCGACCTCTGCTCCGTGCCTTCAGGGCTCGAAGCGCTGCGAGCCGAGGTCACGCGCGGGGCGCCGCATCTGTCGGGCGGGCACTTGATTTGCATCGGCTTCCACGGCGATGGAGTGCCCCATCAACGACGTAAAACAGTCGAGGTATATAGTTGGAATGTGTTGGCTTTCCCATCGTCGGAGCGTTTTCTTTTCGCAATGGTTGAAAAAGAATTCATGTGTGGATGCGGGTGCAAGGGGCGATGCACAATAGATGGCATTCTCGATATATTTTTGTGGAGTCTCCGGTGCTTGTACATGGGCCAATTTCCTACCTCGCGGCACGACTCGTTGGAGTGGCTACCGTCAGACAAGAGCCGGGCGAAACTGAAGCATGGCAGAGATTTTGGATTCCATTCAATATTGTTGCAGATCCGAGGAGATTGGCAATTCTACAAGACGATATTTGGATTCAGCGGCTGGGCATCCAAATCAATTTGTGGGCTCTGCGGGGCCACGCAGCCAGATGGCGATAAGCCGTACAACGATTTCAGCATCCAAGCAGCGTGGAGAAAATGCAGACACAACGTGCGCGATATGCTTAGCATCCTCAGCAATTCAGGGGTCCCTTTGAGCCCCCTCTTCGGGGCGCCGTGCTTCCACGCGATCATGCTCACAATTGATGTCCTACATTGCTTGGATCTGGGCGTCTCTCAAGATATACTTGGGAATTTGTTTTGGGAGGCTATCGCATCGAAAGGTTTCTTCTCAGAGACGACGCAGGAAAAACGAGTGGACCAGTTGCTCCTTCTCGTCAAGGAGCATTACAAAGAGTGCCGCACTCCTGTTCGCGTGAATGGTTTGACTCTGGAGATGATTAAAAGGCAATCAAAATCACCCAAATTTCGCGCGAAGGGGGCGGAGACTCGATACATGGTTCCATTCGGATTGTGCTTGGCAGAGAAGATGCACGAGTTCCACGGCACCGTCCATTCGCTCACTGTGCTGGAAATGTTGAGGTGCTTGTTTCTTTTCTACACGACAATGGGCAATGATGTATACGATGCTGATCGTGCAGCAAGCTCGTGTCGAAAGTGTCTGCTGCTCTATAAATCGCTCTCTTCCGAAGCCAAGAACAAAGTTTTTTGGAAGTGCAAACCAAAAATGCACATGTGGCAGGAGATGGCAGAATACATGGGGACAGTAATCAGCAACCCTCGGCTCTTCTGGGCATACAAAGACGAAGATTTCGTCGGTTTCATCAGCGAGCTAGCCCATTCGAGAGGCGGTGGTGGCATGAGTAGCACTGTCCCTAGAGTTGCAATTACGAGGTACAGGGCCCTGGGAGGGGCCACATGATGAAAAAAACATCATCGCATCATCATCGCCATCGTCATCATCACTATCCACCGCCTTATCTGTACATCCCAAGACACGGCAATGGACATGAGGGGGCGTGGGCGGCGACACACAGAGCGAACTGGCCGCGACGGGCTGCGAGCTACGATCCCCCAGCCTTCAATCCCAGCGCCACTAGGCCACGAGGGGTACGGACGGCGATACCCTGCTGCAGGCCACGAGAGGGGCAGGCTTCGGGCACCAGCCACGAGCCCGCCAGACGAACGTCAAGCGCAGGTCTCCGCTTGACAGGGCAATGTGTAAGCCCATATAAAGCCTTTCGGTTGCGGATACGAGTGAAGGGCGGGTTGGTCTCGATTCCGCGGCGTCTCGAAAACCGCCGCTTTCGAAGCGGCTGCAATCAAAGCAGACCGCGTTTTCGAAACCCCCGTCTCGAAATTAAGCGGCTCGATTTCAGAATTCGAGACGCCCTTAAATATGAGACCAAGAAAACGAGACACCTTTTTTTTGCGAGACGCCCCAGAAAAGGAAACCATACTCAAAACATAACTGTCTTGGGCGACATCGCGGGATGAATGATTCCGGCGACGACGCTCGCCCAATGTGACACAACATATGAGGAACAAAACGCGTCTCAAATGCAACCTCCTTGTTGCACCATACCGAGCACTCCATGCCCCTGGACCCCTTTTGCAAAGCAGGGAGCAGCAGAACACGGGTGGCACTGCATATGAGGAATAAAACGCGTCTCAAATGCAACCTCATTGTTGCACCATGCCGAGGAGGCTGCATTTGAGACGCGTTTTATTCCTCATATGCAGGGCCACCCGTGTTCTGCTGCTCCCTGCATTGCAAAAAGGGGTCCAGGGGCATGGAGTGCTCGGCATGGTGCAACAAGGAGGTTGCATTTGAGACGCGTTTTACTCCTCATATGTGGTGTCACATTGCTCGCCCAAACGCTGGACTACTCATTTCTTGAGAAATGAGTAGTTGAGTCAACTACTTATTTAAATAAGTAGTTGGGCCAACGGGGAATTGAGTGAGGAGGGCGAGGAGTTGGGGCGGAGGCTGACCAGGACGAACACGAATTGGGAAAGAGGTGATGAGGAGGGCGACTGCGAAAATGGGAGGAGGAGGAGGGGGAGGAGGAACGGAGGAGGAACGGGAGCGAGAGGAACTACCCATGGGTAGGTGGGCCTTGCCTGCAGGGCCCCCCCTCCGCCGAAAAAGTCAGAGGTCAAACTATGGGGTCGAAAACTTTACCTCTGACTTCCGTGCTTTTCCCCACGACGCGAAGATCAAAGCGCCCCTGAGAACCCCCCACCCTCCGCGCGATGATGGTGATTACAGCGATGTGGGCGGCGATCAAGTGGGCAAAAACGGGCAGTCGCTCTCAATTCCTCGTTCCCCTAACACGTAATTGTTTTTTCATGCTTTGCGCAATCGAATAAACTTACGTTGTGGTCATCTTCTGAGATGGCTCAAAAGTCCCCCAAATCTACCGCGTTCGAAAGGTCGCGGGGCGGGGCGATAAATCTGGTTCGGTGGCTTCTATCGGGGCCCCATGTGGGGTACGTCGCCGGCGGGCGGGTCGCTGGGCGGGCCGCGAGCGGGGCGCGACGGATCGTAGGACGACGACGAGCAAAAATAACAACACTGACCCCAAATGGAACAAACCCTTATGACGTGGCCAACGAAGCCGCAATTCAGCCGCTCGCGGCGGTCGCGGGGCGTGTCGATAAGATAGCGCCTTGGATTTCTATCGAGGTCTCCTGCGAGGCGGGGCGCGGGCGGGCGGGGCGCTGGGCGGGTCGCGCGTGCATTGCGGCGGGGCGCGGGGCGAGGATCGCGAATACCAGTAACAACAACGACAAAATTAAACACCGCATCACTGAAGCCAGACGCGCACCCAGGGACAGTGTAAAGACGTTCGGCCTCGTCAACCAGATCTCTTATCTCTAGGTTTGAGGGTGGTGATGCACGCATAGGAAATGATCTCCAAAAAATAACAGCGGCGCTCCTAAATTTAACCGATCTCACTTAAATAACAAGATATAGGCAACAATAACAAGAGATTTCTCCTAAAAGCTGCTCTTAAATGCTTCGCACCACTTAGATCTAGACTATTCGGCTGCTTCCAGCCGCAGCGGATGGTCGGGGTTGCCAGTAATACCGTTCGGCCAATCACTCTGCTGGTTCGAATTTGGTTTGCGCGCAAGTGCATTGTTACGATGTCAAAGTGGCATGACTGGCAATACTGTCAAAAAACAATGCTTCAAGTGCAAGAAATGCACTGTCTCAGCGAGGGCTTTTCCGACGACATGGTTTCGTGCTTTTGCCGGCTAGATTTTCTGAACGCCGGGCTGAAAACTAGACTGCGGTCTAGAAAACTGAACTGCTAGGAGGTGGTTTTGCACTTGCCGGGCATCTGTGTCACCAAACAGCCCGCTTTCGCTACCAATCCGGCTACTTCCAACACTTCCGGCGAAGAAACAAAACTTCCACCCGATAAACAACACTTGCAGACGCAATCGGATTAGCGCTCCGGGCCCGCCGTTGTTTTTTCCGACCCGATCCTCCTTCTCGACCCTCCTGCTCGACCCTCCTCCTCGATCCTCCTCCTCGATCCTCCTCCTCGATCCTCCTCCTCGATCCTCCTCCTCGTCCTCGTCCTCCTCCTCCTCCTCCTCCTCGATCCTCCTCCTCCTCCTCGATCCTCCTTCTCTCTCTCCTCCTCCTTCTACTCTTCCTTTCCTCCTTCTCCTCATAAATTCGCCGGCCAAATGGGCCAGAGGCCAGGCCGGGTGGGCAGACCTCCTACCCTGACACGTCGATTAGCGCATTGGCCGTCTTCGGTTCGCGGGAGGGCGTCGCGGCCGTCATTGCTGCGGGTCCAGGTCCGTCGGTTTCGGTCCCAGGCCGTTTTCACTAAGGGGAGGTTTACTAAAGGGAGGTTTGTTCATTGCCGATTCGAAACGAGAAGAGAAAGCACGGCCGCACCGAGGTATAAAATCGAGGTCGGTTCGGGGAGGGTGTCCTGGTGTTCTTCGCATGTGTTGCATGTCCTCGTGTATTCCTGGGGGGAAGGGTACCCTGAAGCATGTCTCTTCTGTCCCAGCGGAGGGTCTCACGTTCTTAAAGGACGTTCTTCTATGCCTGCTCCGGCTGTGTGGTGGAGATTCCTCAGAAAAGTAGGGCGCATATACTTCCGCAAGAGCATGGCGGAGACAGCAACGGCAAAATAGGGCGGCAATTGGCATCAAACAAGCGCGAAACGTAGGACGGATAGTTCCGCCCAACTTGCGAAATCCCCCAAAGTACGGCGTATCGGGAGTCGGGGAGGGGGAAAGGGAATTGAAGGTGGAAGTCTCTGAACGTCTTTGTGTTTCCTCGGGCAACGTCGCAAGAGCAGGCGCGCTCCTAAAGGTTTAGGTCTCCGTGTGCGCCAGTTTTTTTTCGGCTCTCGTGACTGGGTTAGGTTAGGTTTCAGGTCCACAGTGTGGTGGAACCCAGGTCCGCCCTGGGTTTCACCGCGGATGTGGGTTCTCCCCCACACCGTCTTCTGTCCTCTTCCTTGCTCTTGTGCCCTCTGTTGGTTTCTATGCCCTGTTGGTATATGGATTGACGATGGTTTCGTTTCAGTGTCGCATGAAAATGATGAACGAAGGTGGTGGATGCGGATGATGGGGAAGGCGGTTGAGGAGGGCGGTGAAGGAAGGCGGCAGAGGGGGCAGGGGGAGGATGAGGAGGAATTAACGAATCATAGTAATGAAATAGTAATCATGATGGTAATACGTCGAACATGGATACTAACAATGCGAGTAGTAGCAGCAATAATAACAATCAAAAATCGTAATCATGATGATGATCCCTGATGCTGATGCTGATGATGACGACGCTGACGATGATGATGATGCTGCTGCTGATACTGATGAAGATGATGATGACGATGATGATGACGATAGGGGTGCTCCTGATGATGGGGAATGATCAGTCCATGACGACAATACTACTAATGATGAGTATAATGATACTGGTGGTGTTGATGATGATGGTGATGTTGATGATGATGGTGTTGCTGATGGTGGTGATGACGACGATGTTGATAATAACGATGAATAAGAAGCAGAAGGTGACGACGATGCTGATAATGCTGCTGGTGGTGGTGATGATGATACATATGATGATGCTGGTGGTGTTAGTGATGATGGCGTTGTTGGTGATGATGGTGATGATGACGACGATGGTGATGCTGATGGCTACCATTATTTTGGTATGAATCATGAGGCTGATGCTGATGCTGATGATGTTGTTGATGATGACGATGATGATGCTGCTGCTGATGATGATGATGATGTTGGTGGTGGTGATTGTAATGATAATGATGCTGAGCATGATGATGATGATGATGGTGATGATGATGATGATCATGATCATGATGATGATGATGATGATGATGATGATGGATGACGGATGACGGTGATGATGATGGCGTTGACCATGATGCTGATGATGTTGATGATGAGGAGGATGATGAGGATGCAGATGAGGATGATGGTGATGTTTGATGGCGACGACGACGAGCATGATGAGGATGAGGAGGAGGCAGGCTTCGGAGGAAGATTGGGTAGGAGGAAGGCATTGGGTCAAGACGGTGGGGGAATGCCAGGGATGAGGATGATGAGAAGGATGGTACAATGAGTAAGATCAGGAAGTGAGGATGAGAAGCAGGATGAGTAGGAGGAGTTGGAGGAGGAGGAGGAGGAGGAGGAATAGGAGGAGGAGGAGGAGGAGGAGGAGGAGGAGGAGGTGGTGGACGGCGGTGACAGTGGAGGTGAAATATGGGAGGACAGTGGTGATGATGATGAGCAGAAGGATGAGGAGGAAGAAGGCCCTGGACGAGGAAGGCGTTGGCAGAAGTTGGAGGAGGGGGGGAAGAGGATGCGTAACGGATCATGGGGAGGAGGAAGGCGGTGTAGGAAGGCTGAGGAATAGGGTTGCGGTGAAGGAATGCGGAGAAGGATGATGATGATGAGGTGGAGGAGGAGGAGAGGAGGAATACGTAGGAGCAGGCGGAGGAGCAGCAGGAGGAAGAGTAGGGGGAGAACGGCGGTGGCAGTTGAGGTGAAGCAGGCGAGGGACCTCCAGGGATAGTGATGAACATGTGATGTAAGACGGCATTGGAGCTTCACGCGATGCAACTTGGTCCCTCAATGCCGGCCTGCGCTCGGAATGAGAGAGAGGTGGATCAGTATAAACAGCGATAACTCGTTGCTGCTGTTTTCTTCGTCGTCGTCGTACTATGCACCTCCTTCCCCTTCCCTCCCATTTCTCCTCGCTCTCGTTACCCTGCTTAACCCTTCCCCGACATCCGATATTTGTCTGCAGAGGGCCATCCTTTAAGGCCTCCTGTGGGCCTCACGACACCGATTCGGGGCTTCCTGCGGTCTTTGAGTTCTCCTGGGCGTTTTTTCGGCGGGCTCTGGCAATCTCTAGCCGGCAATGAGGAGACCTGGCCAAGCTTGACCCCTGAATTTGCCTGCTGGGCGGCGAAGGCGCACTTCGACCTCCGAGGGTTTCACACAGTTTTACACAGAGTCCTGCCCCTCGCGGGCCACCCTGATAGAACTTTGAGTCTTGAGGCTTTGGCGGGCTTCGCGGTCTTAGTCGGGCCACCTTGCTGCGAACCACGATCTCCCTCAATGACCGGGTCACGATCCGAAGCGCTTCGGGCCATGTCGGGGCTTTGTGTGGCCGTCTCGGGGCTATCTTGGATTGTCAGCATGCCCTTCCGGGTCGTTTTGGGACGATTTTCGGGGTCGTCTTGGGTGGTCGTGGATGCGCGCGCGACAGAAGAGCCGAGAATTCCAAAGTCGTACACCCACAGAAGACAATCGTTTTTGAATTTGGAGGGCCTATTTGTGTGTGTGTGTGTGTGTTTGGGCCGTCTTCGGACGTCTGGTGGGTGTCTGAGGCCGTCTGGGGCCCTTGCGCGGCCGCTTGGCCACCCTCCTGACCACTTTGGGCCCGCTGGCTGGGCCCGGCAAGGACGTCCAGGATGCCCAGAAGTCCTGGGGGACCCTTTCTGTAATGGCGTCCAGTAGATCCCTGTGGCCACGGATCCGGAGGGTCCGGCCTGGGGTCGGGTTGTGGGGGGAGCTCTTTCCGCAAACGAAGCAAAACACCAAGCAACTGGTAAAATCCCAAACATGTACATACCAATCCCAGCCGTTCTGAGAGGTCTCTGAACGATCCCTAGAGCGACCCTGAAAGGGTCTCTAAAGGATCCTCCGAGGATCGATCATTGGAGGATCTATATTTACGAGGTCCTCACAGGATCTGTGAAGGATCCTTAGAGGATCTCAGAGGGACCCTTCGAGGATCTCTTAAGGACCCTTGACGCATCGCTAGGAGTCGGCGGCGAGACCAGGGGGAAGTCAGAGGGGGCGGGCCTCCTCATACGGCTCGGAAGGTCTCGGGCCTTCTAAAGAAAGATCCGTGCCCTCTCCGAAGACACTGAAACGACTTTTCAAAAGGCCGGAGGGCTTCTGGAACGCCCAGGCGCCTTTGTGAAGGCCTGCGTCCTGTCACTTCCCCACCAGGCGCGCCGCTGAGAGAGATCCTTAGAGGATCTATGCAGGATCCTCAGATGATCTCTAGAGGCTCCTCACATGATCTCTTGCTGATCCTTTCAGGACTTTACATAATCTTCATCGGATCTCCAAAGGATCCTGGCACGATCTCTGAAGGATCCTTCGAGAGATCCCTGGATATTCTCTGGAAGATCCCCCGGGATCCTTAGATCTGTCGAGATCCTCAGAGAGATCCCTGGAGATCTTCAGAGACCTCCTTTGAGATTATGAGAGGATCCCTGAAGGATCCTTAGAGAGATCCTTCGAGATCCTTGGAGAGATCCTGAGATCCCTGTAGGATCTCTCCAGGCTTCGAGGATGTCTGAAGGATCCTTACAGGGATCCTTCGCGGAGATCTGACGTCTTCCAGGATATCGGAGAGATCATTCCCCAGACCACTCGAGATCTTTGAGGATACCGACGCCGATCCGATTCTGATGTTAAGCTGGTGAAACGTATGTATGATGCGTGGATGCATGTCGAATGAAACGATCGCATGTTTGTTGAGGTCACAACATTGTTTTCAAACTTTTCTAAAACCGCTCGCTTGCAAAGTCAAGATGACATCAACACGGTTTTTCATGGGATGAATCGGCCATTTCCATCTGGCAGTTGTGCGTTTCCATCTGAATGATGCAGAATTATCAATTGAAAATTGCCCAGCTCCCTATGACAACTTATCCAGATGAGAAGGGAAACTTATACATCTATTGTATGACGCTCGTATATACTTTATGGGAGCGCTGTGCTGATGTCAGGCGACCGCCATGCTACACACACAAACGGAATTGTACATCTCCAACAGAAATTACACGGATCTCACACTAAACCAACGCAGCTCTCACTTCATATTCCCACATTGTAATGATGTGTTCGTTCCACTTTCATGTACATTGGTTGCATCTACCGCGAGACACCCAACTACTCGCGACCGGCAACTACAGTTTTCATATGGTAGCAACAAGCCGAGACGGTTCTGACATGGCAAAATGGCAATTTCCAATTGGAAGCCATACAGTTCACATATGAGTTTGCTTGAGCCTGTCGCCGCAATGCTTACAGTTATGATGCCACACCGCGAATTCCTTACAGCTTTGAATGGGAATACAAGTAAGCCTCTTGTTGAAGCTATGCAACAGGCGTCTCCAGATTTTTTCAAGCGTAATATACACCCTTCCACCTGAGGATTACATATCACATGCGGAAGTATACCATGAACCGATGAAGGTGCACACTTTTCCATATGAATGCTGCACAGCTCTGCAATGGCACCTACCCAGCTCTCGCATGATGCTTACACAAAGTCCAAGATGAAAACGATGGGCTGCCGTAGTGGGATTAGTCAGGTCTCAAATCAAGGGTGTACAGCTCCCCATCGATTACTTTATAATGCCCATGCGGCAGCTACCACACGCGGATACGAAGTATTTGCAGATCAAGTGTGGCAACTTTACCTAGATCATGCGATATCCATACAATTCTGGTGTGCGAAGACGCTAGTTCCCAACAGCAGAGTAGCACAACGCTTGAATGGAACTACATAACGTGGTACCACTTCCACTCTGGCATGTATGCTGTTTCTCGAACACGTTTACATACAAGGGTTTCGTCAGGCTGTGGGATCGCGATCAGTCGTTTCACCATCCGACCCCTGGTGTGATGCTTAAGACGGCGAGGTGCAATTCGGACTAGTCGGCTTTTCGGCCGGTTGCGATGTGCTCCATTCGGTTTGGGTTGGGGTCAGTGGGTTGCGATTGGTCCGTCATGCATGTCCCAACCTTGGGTTGGACAAGTATGTCGCCGCGCACTTTCGTTCGCGACGCAAGGGATGTGTATTGGAGCGGCGGTCATGGCCCACGCGGGGTGACACAGCCCCCTTGGGGCCGCGGGGCACGGGGTCACAATGGCCCCGTTGGGGTCCCGAGAGCTCCCCCAGAGGACTCCCGAGAGGGGTCACGCACCATGTCACAAACATGCCCGCCAACACGGATGCGGGACAGCCGCAAGCTGGCAAGGTTCCACATTCGACGCGGCCATACATAAATATGAGTTCAGGGGAAGGATTAGGAGGAGGAGGAGGAGGAGGAGGAGGAGGAGGAGGAGGAGGAGGAGAGGGAGCAGGAGGAGCAGGAGGAGGAGGAGGAGGATGCTGATGATGATGATGATGACGATGATGATGCTGTTGCTGATGATGATGCTGATGATGATGATGATGATGATGATGCTGATGCTGATGCTGCTGCTGATGATGATGCTGATGATGATGATGTTGATGATGATGATGCTGATGATGATGCTGATGATGATGCTGATGATGATAATGATGATGCTGCTGCTGATGATGATGATGATGATGAGGAGGAGGAGGAGGAGGAGGATGAGGATGAGGAGGAGGAGGAGGAGCAGAGCAGGAGCAGGAGAGGAGGAGCAGGAGGAGCAGGAGGAGCAGGAGGTGGAGGAGGAGGAGGAGGAGGAGGAGGAGGAGGAGGAGGAGGAGGAGCAGGAGGAGCAGCAGGAGGAGGAGCAGGAGCAGGAGCAGCAGGAGGAGGACAGGAGGAGCAGTAGGAGGAAAGAGGATAAGGAGGCAGGACGAGGAGGAGAGAGGCAGCGGAGCAAGGAAAGGCGATGGAGTAGGAAAAGCAGGAAGGCGGAGGAGAAGGGGGGGGGTACGGCGGTGGAGGCAGGCAGGGAAGGACGGCGGTAAAACAGGAAGGCGCGGCGAAGGAGGGCGGCGGAGGAAGGCGGATGCGGATTTTGAGACGGAGGAGGAGGATGAGGAAGGCGGTGGAGGAGAAAGGTGAGGGAGGCAGTGGAGGAGGGTGGTAGAGGACGAAGACCGCGGAGGAAAGTGGAGGAAGGCGGTGGAGCACGAGGAAGGCGGAGGAGGAAGGCGGTGGAGGAGGAGAAGGTGGAGGTGGAGGAGGAGGAGGAGGAGGAGGAGGAGGAGGAGGAGGAGGAGGACAACGAGGGCGGGAGAGAGGCGGGGGGGGGGTGCAGGGGTTGGAGAGGGGAGGGGCGTTCGGAGGGAGTGGACGGGAGGCACGGGCGGGCAACGGCCTGGGGGGTGGGGGGCCTGCAGCGGGGGGGGGTCGGGCAAGCGGGGGCGCGCGGAGTCGGTGGGGCGGGGGGGTGCTGCCGTGCAGGATGCCGCCGCGCCGCGGCGAGCGGTCCCCCTCCTGCTCCTCCCGCTCCTCTGCCCTGGCATCCTCCTTCCTCCCTCCCTTCTCCCTCCCTTCTCCCTCCCTCCCTCCTCTCCCTCCTCCACATCCTTCTCTTTCTTGCCCTCGCCACCTCCTTCGAGTGCTCCCATCCCCCTCATCAACCTCATCCCTTTCTCCTCCTCCTCCTCCTCGTCCTTCTCCTGCTGCTCCTCCTCCTCCTCCTCCTCTTCTTCCTCCGCTGAATTATATTCCTCCTCCTCCTACTCCTCCTCCTCCTTCTCCTCCTTCTCCTCCTCCCCCTCCTCCTCCACACCCTCGCTCTCTTTCTCGTCCTCTTCCTACCACCTCGCTTCTGCCCCTCCGCTTTCATCCGCAGGCGTGGGTGCCGCTTAGCACAATGTCCGGCGCATGCCACGCGCAGCTCGTCAGGGAGAAGCTCATCGAAGAGCTCCCCCGAGGGGAGCGCAGCTTGACCAAGAGGTGGTTCGAGGATCCTCCCGCCTTTGTTTGCATCTTCGGCCTCCCCGCGTCTTCCATGAGCTGAGGGAAGGCGGGGGAGGGGGATGATGAGAAGGAGGAGGAGGAGGCGGAGGAGGAAGAGGAGGAGGAGGAGGAGGAGGAGGAGGAGGATGGGGGGGAGCAGGGGGGAGTGAGGGATGGAGGGAGGGAGAAAGAGAGAGAGGATGGAGGGGGGATGCGGAGCAGTTGAAAGAGGACGACAGCGACGGCGAAGAGGGAAAGGGCTCGGTGGACGAGGCGGGGGGACTTGGAGAAGAGGGTGGGGGCACGAGAGAGCGTGTGAGAAAACGAGCGAGAGGCAGTTCGGACAGCGGGTACCCGGGCGCGGGGCTACAAGCGCCACCTGGCGCCCGCCTCTTGCGGCGGGAGGGGCCGCATGTTCGAAGACGAGGGTGGCCAGAAAACCTTCCCCCTGGCGCGGTCTATTGGGGACTGCGACCGACTGGAAATCCAAGTAGGGCATGGCGATGCCGGCGTGGCCTTCCACATCTGCACGCCCACCGTTGAAAGAGGCCCCGGGAACAGCGCGCTCTGGCGTGCGCGCCTCGGGGACCCTACAACGAGGCGTCGCGGAGGGGCACTCCCCGCAGCAACCTGCGGCGCGATCCGTGGAACGTGTTGCTGGGCGTTCTCGGGGGACGCAGCAAGAGGAAGTCAGCGGTTGTTGCGCGGGCGGTGGGCGTCGGGCCTCGCCCGGATGGCCTCGGGGACGGGGGCTCCAGGGGGACGAGGCGGTGGAGACACCAGGTGGACGGCGTCCCCGGCGGAGTGAGCTCGCTGGAGTCTTGCGAGGAGAGGCCCGGACTGCTCATGAGCGCGCGACGCAGCGTGTGTGCGAGGCGCGTGGCGCGCTCTTGGAGCGCGGCGATGCTGGCACGGAGATCCGATCCGCGGGCGGTCTGGCCACGGCCCGCCGCGAGGCAGCGGGCGAGGGCACGGCGCCCGTCGGGGGGCGACCGGCCGTCCCTGTCGGGGTCCCCGCTGCCCTGACGCGACGTCCACACTTCGGCCACGCGCCTACGGAGGTAGGGGGGCGGGGGGAAGGCTTCTTAGAAGCGCCCTTTCCCAGAAACCGCCCTGGCCTTGCCTGTAGATGTCGGGCCGGCGCCTTTTCAGAAGCAGTTTCCTTCCAAGACGCCCTCCCCCCTGCCCGTATCCTCTTGCGCGCGCCGCCAGTCTCCTGGGGGGGAGGGGCGCGCGCTGGGCGGCGGGGGCTCCCGCAGAAGGGGGCGCTCGGCGCTCGGCGCGTCAGGCCTGGGTGGGCCCTGGGGGGGCCTCGGGGGACCGGGCCCGGCTGGCCTGGTGGGCCAGGGGGGGGGGCGCATTGCATTGGAGAGGAGCGGGTGTGGGCCCGCGCGGTGAAGTTCGCTCCTGCGTATAATTGTAGGGGAACAAAAAGTGGCATAAACATCATAAAAATTCGAAGGTCCGCGCGGATTTCTCGGATCGCCGCTGGGGTCCCCCAGCGGCGCCTCCGGCGCCGCCCCTGGCGCGCTCCGCGCTCCAGGGAGGGGGGTCCAGCGCCGATCCGAGAAATCCGCGCGAACCTCAGAGTTTTTATGTTTATGTATTTTTTTCTTCCCCTAGTATACCCATCCCGACGGTCGGGACCGGGCAGGGTGCGGTGTCGGCGATCGTGGGTGGCCACCGCCACGCTGCGCAGCACGGCTACGAGCTCGTGGCGCCACTGGGCCGCGTCAGCAGCATCCTGCGGCAGCCGGTGAAGGCGTGCGCCCGTTGAAGCCAGCTCGTGGGCGTGTCGGTTACACGCCTCGGCAATAGGCGTGATGAGGCCGTCGTTGATCCCTTGGTCGCCGAGGTTGCTCTCGACTTTTTCGACCAGGAAGAGGTCTGGCTTAGCCTGCACCACGCTATGGATGTCCCGCCAGAGGTCAACCTGGGACCCCGTCGCAGGAGGAGGGTGCCCCGCGAGGAAGGCTTCGAACCTGACAGGACAAGAACGGAAAGCGCCGTTTTTGTCCACCAAGCGTGTCAGAGAAAGTATGGTGTAGAACGTCAACGAAGCCTAGAAACGCAGCACAACAAATTAAGACACATGCTGCCGGTTCACTGCGATGGCCTGCCGCGCTGGTCTGCCGTGCTGGTCTGCGAGGGGGGGAAAGGGACGACGTACGGGACATGCGACGTCGTCGTCGTCGTCGTCGTCGTCGTCGTCGTCGTCGTCGTCGTCGTCGTCGTCGTCGTCGTCGTCGTCGTCGTCGTCGTCGTCGTCGTCGACGGGAAAGGGGTGGAAGACCCCTGCCACAGCACTGGGCGAGGCCGCAGGCATCCGCCGATCCTGGAAGAACATCCGCCGACCCACGAAACATACAGGTGCTGTGAAGCCGTGTGTCTTTGTGGTGATCCTTTTGGAGCCGTGCTGGTGTGAAGACTTTGGTAGGACATACTGAAGTCAAGCAAAAAAGCCTTGCGAGAATCAATTGGGCGTCCCTTGGGGCTCTTTTGGGCCGGCTTGGGCCTCTCTCGGGGCGGGGTGCAGCTCGGACCCCATCAGCAGAAAAAAGTGGATTCAGAAGAACGGTGCACGCCAGAGGCGCTTCCCGTCATCTGCTGCCCTGGGCACATGATGGACTTCGCGTGCCGTCTAGGGCTCTTGGGGCTCTTTTGGGGTCTCTGGTGCCCTCTGAGGAGCCTGTTGAAGGCCTGTTGGGAGCCCGTTGGGAACCTTTCGGAAGCCTCTTGGGGGCTTCTGTGACCCTCTTGGACTGTCTTGGGGCTCTCTGTAGCAGTCCCGGGGCCTCTTCGGGCGCTCTTGGAAGCCTTTGGGCGCTCCTTGGGGGTCTCTTGGGGCCTCTGGGCGCCTTTTGGGGGCCTCTTGTGGGCCTCTTGTGGGTCTCTTGGGGTGCTGTGGGTGTCCTTTGGGTAGCCTTCGGGAGCTCTCTTGGGCCGTTTTGGAGCCCTCCAGGAGCGATTCCCAGATGATGTGGTTTCGGAGCCCCCTCCGGGGCCGATTTTTTGAGGATGTCTCGAGCGACACGGCCATTTTTCCGGAGCCTGATCGGACAAGAACGGGAAGCGTCTTTTTGTGTGTTGGGCTTATGCGATATCTGCCATGCTCCTGGATGTCCTGCCGTGCTAATGCGTGTTCTGCCGTGTTCCTGATTGTTCTGCTGAATTCCTGTGTATTCTGTGTGTTCTGCCGAGTTCCTGCGTGTTCTGCCGTGTTCCTGTGTGTTCTGCCGTGCTCCTGTGTGTTCTGCGGTGCTACTGCGTGTTCTGCCGTGCTCCTGTTATTCAGTGCATTCTGCCGTGCTCCTCGTGCTCCTGTGTGTTCTGCCGTGCTCCTGTGCACCTGCGGGGTTCTGCCGTGTTCCTGTGTGTTCTGAGGTGCTCCTGTGTGTTCTGCGTGTTCTGCCGTGCTCCTCGTGCTCCTGCGTGTTTTACAATGTTCCTGTGTGTTCTGCCGTGCTCCTGCGTGTTCTTCCACATGGTCTGCCATGCGCCTGCGTGTTCTGCCGTGCTCCTGTGTGTTTTGCCTTGCTCCTGCGCGTTCTGCCGCGCTCCTGTGGATTTTGCGTGTTCTGCCGTGCTCCTGAGTGTTCTGCCGTATTCCTATGTGTCCCGCCGTTCTCACATGTATTCTGCATGACCTGCGGGGTTCTGCTATGCTCCAGCGTGGTATGCCGTGCTCCCGTGCTTCTGCATGTTCTGCCGTGCTCCTGTGTATTTGTGTTTTCTGCCGTGCTCATCATGCTCTTCTGTGCTCTGCCGTACTCCTGTGTGTTCTGCCGTGCTCCTGCGTGTTCTGCCGTGCTCCTGCGTGTTCTGCCGTGCTCCTGCGTGTTCTGCCGTGCTCCCGTGTGTTCCGTGTGTTCTGCCGTGCTCTTGCGTGTTTTGCCTTGCTCCTGTGTGTTCTGCCGTGCTCCCGAATGTTCTTTGGGTTCTGCCGTGCTCCTGCGTGTTCTGCCGTGCTCCTGCATGTTCTGCCGTGCTCCTGCGTATTGTGTGTTTTCTGCCGTGCTCATCATGCTCTTCTGTGCTCTTCCGTGTTCGTGCGTGTTCTGCCGTGCTCTTGTGTGTTCTGCCGGGCTCGCGAATGTTCTTTGGGTCCTGCCGTGCTACTGCGTGAACTGCCGTGCTCCTCATGCTCTTCTGTGCTCTGCCGTGCTCCAGTGGGCTTTGCCGCGCTCCTGTTTTTTTTTATGCCGTGCTCCCGAATGTTATTCGGGTTAAAGTTAAAGTTAAAGAAGGGGCCTTCAAGGCGGAGTGGTGGGGCCAAACGGCCAAAAGACACGCTCACCCGAGAGGGGCCGCCTAGGGCCGCCTCTCGCGGGGGCTCCGCAGGGCCACCCACCCGAGAGGGGCCACCTTGGGCCGCCTCTCGCCTTCCAGCGGGGCCGCCTTGGGCCACCGCCCACCGTGAACTCGACTGCGACTGAACACAGGAGTCTTCACACACAGGCAAAACAGCTCTACACACGGATACAACCGAATGCAACTGCACGCCAACTCACTCACTCACTCTCCTCTCGCGATTCCTGCCCTCCGAGGGCGGCTCGGGACTCGGCCCCGCCACGCTCCTCGAGCTGCGGAAGCGGAGGCGTACTCGCTGGTCTCCTTCACTACCTCCTCGGTGGTACTGGGGGATAGCTCCAGCCAAGCCTTGGCCACAGAAGCACGAGCCCTCCACCAAGCAGAAGATGAAGGCCGTGGTTGCACCGCCCGCTCAGGAGGCCCTGCAGCAGGAACGACAGGAGCACGAGCACACAGGCCTGAGAAACACTGCTCACCACCTGTGAAGCTAGCCTCGTCGACCTGGTCCTCAACCACCATCGTATCCTGTGCCCTCGACAACGGCGGAGAAATGCTGGACGAACTTCGACCCCTGCAAGAATCAAACTCTGCTCCACTGAGCGGCTCCTGCAGCTGCGGAATACCCACGCAGCACAAACCAGAGAAAAGCGTGGCACCACAGGTGCACAGCATGCCCTTCGCATGCCCAAACTCGCACGCAGTATCCAGAGACAGCCACTTCGCAGAATAGAGCTGTTCACGGAACTGTTCAAAAACGCTAGCCACAATAGCAGAAGGTGGGAGCGCAGCAACTGAAATTGGATGAACTGCTGCACTGCGGAGCCTCGAGAACAACTCACCACAAGTGAGACGCGAAACCCCGGCCTGGCCCTCCAGCACAGCTGTGCCACGAACCTCCTGCCTTGGCGAAAATGTGGAACAAGGATCCTCCCTGCCCGCAACCTGGACGGCGGGCTTGTCCTCATCCACCACAACTGGCCCGTCTGGTGCTGCCCGTGCACTGTCGAGAACTACCTCCTGACACTGCTCACGATGGCTAGGATGACGAACTTCCAATCGAGATCCACGCTGCCATTTACGGAGCTGCTGTGTCGATGCCCGAGCTACTTCTTCACCAGCAGGGACCTCTGCATGCAGCGCGACATTGCGCCTCAGCTGGTCGGTGTGCCCAGGGATGCGGCCCGCAAGCCGCGCCGCGAGTGCGGGGATGAGCGCGACCACCCTGTCACCAACCTCAGTGCCGCCGAAAAGCAAAGCAACTGCCTCCTTGAGGCAGGTGTACTCGCGAATGAGAACTGCATTCTCCTGCTGGAGCTTCAGGACTGCACGGTCGGCCGCGCCCTTTGCAGCCTGCCGGGCAGCATTCCGCTCCGCTGCTGACTTCCTGGGGCGCCAACTCGGCGTGCCCTCCCGCGCCATCGCAAGCCCAAGCGAACCTGAACCAGCTGGCTTGAGCCAAAATGGCTTGAGCCAAAATGGCTACGGAATAATGTTATTCGGGTTCTGCCGTGCTCCTGCGTGTTCTGCCGTGCTCCTGTGTGTTAGAGTTAGAGACGGGGCCTTCGTGCTCCTGCGTGTTCTGCCGTGCTCCTGTGTGTTCTGCCGTGCTCCCGTGAATTCCGTGTGGTTTGCGGTGCTCCTGCGTGTTATGCCGTGCTCCTGCGTGTTCTGCCCTGCTCTTGTGCATTCTGTGTGTCCTACCGTGCTCCTTGTGATCCTGTGTAGCCTGCCATGCTCCTGTGTGTTCTGCCGTGGTCTCGCGCGTTCTGCTGTGCTTCTGCGTGTTGGGCTGCCGTGAGCCTGCCCATGTTCTGGAGATGTCCCAGGCGAGAAGCTGAGTTTTAACACGCATGATCTTCAATCAGCTTTTTCAGCATCTCATTTTGTCGAGGATGTCTCAGGCGATATCCCCATTGCCATACGTTTGTTAATTTCGCGGTTTTCAGTTTCTGGTGGATGTCTCAGGCGAAATGTTTGTTTTTGTTGCAAACAACGTATGTTTCTGAGGATGTCTCGAGCGAAATGCTAAAGCTGAGGAATCTCGAGGGCGCTCTTGGTGTCATATGGGGCCTCGTTTGGGTCTCGTTTGGGGCTGTCTCGATCCTCTAAAACATGATGGTACGATGTCACACACATCACTGTTTTGAGGATGTCCCCAGCGAGCTCGTCATGTTTCCCACATCCAAAGTGGGGTTATTCTTTTCTCTGGACACCCCGCGCAGGAACCAGAACACACTACATCATCACCCACTCACTCGCGCACTCGCTCACCCACCCACTCATCATCACCACTCATTTAGTCAGTCATCACGTCGCCATCACTCACATACACTTTTCACCATCAACATCAGTAGCATCATCACCACATCATCATCAGCATCAGTAACATCATCACCATCACTCACTCACTCACTCACTCACTCACGCATTCACTCCCTCTCATCCCTTCACCCATCATCATCACAATCACCGTCGTCATCATTCACACACTCACTCACACTCACATTCACTCACACAGGCCATCTTGATCACCTTGACCACCACTCGATCACACACTCACTCACCCACTCACTCATCATCTGCACCATCCTCATCACTAGCAGCACCCATTCAGTCATTCACTCACTCACTCGCCCACTCATTCGCTAGCTTGAATATGGGGGAAATATCAAGCGGGAGGCTCGTCTGTGAGTGAACTGCGAGGACGTCTCAGGCGGGAGCCCTCTCCCTATGGGGCCCGCACTCCTTAATATATATATATATATATATATATATATATGTATATATATATATATTATATATATATATATATATATATGTATATGTGTAGACAAATATATATATATATATATATATACCCATAACCCGAGCGGGTCACCCTCGAACCTGATACTGTCGTCACTTCTGGGCTCCCGAAGCTGAAGCTTGAATATGGGGGAAGTATCAGGCGGGCGGCTCGTCTGTGAGTGAACTGCGAGGAAGTCTCAGGCGGGACTCCCCTCCCTATGGGGCCCTTATTTTTTTATATCAAAAACGAACATGTAACGGTCGTCACTTTTAAGCTCCTGAGGCTTGAATAGAGGGGAAGTATCAGGCGGGAGGCTCGTCTGTGAGTGAACTGTGAGGAAATCTTAGGCGGGAGCCCCCTCGCTGTGGGTTCGTATTTCATGTTTTCAGTCCGAGCGGGTCATCCTCAAACTTGTAACTGTTGTCACCTTTGGGCTCCTGAGGCCTGAGTGTGGGGGAAGTATCAGGCGGGACGCTCGTCTGTGACTGAATTGAGAGGGAGTCTCAGGTGGGAGCCCCTTCCCTATGGTTCCAGCAATTCATGTTTTTGATCAGAGCGGGTCATCCTAAACCTGGTAACTGTCGTCACTTTGGGGTTCCCGAGGCTTGAATTTGGAGGAAGTATCAGGCGGGGGGCCTCGTTTGTGAGTGAACTGAGGAAGTCTCAGGCGGAAGCCCCCTCCCGATGCGTTCTTCAGAGGGCGATTCGCCACACCACGGCAGCGCAGGAAGAGCTAAAGAAGAAGTTGGGACTCGGGCGGCGCAGGAGCAACGGGCCACGATCGTGTCCTTCGAGTTCCACCGCGAAAACGAGCAGCGGCACGAGGAGTGCTCGGCAGGCCAGCTCATTCGCCCCCGTTTCCTACCGGGCTGCAGGTGCACGGCTTCAAGGAGTCTCCGATCTACCAGGTGGTCCCCGAGGTGCTGCGACAGGGCGCCGAAGACGCCGACGACGACGGCCAGGCCGAGGCACGGGCTCGGAGCTTGCTGATGTTCAGGCCCAGCGAGCAGGAATTCACGCGGCAGAGCTCGGGGCCGCACACCGCGCGCCGCTCGGGGATCACTCGGACTCACGCGTCCTATCTCACCTCCGCGCTGTCGCATGGCCAAAAGGCGTCGCCATCGATTGCGCGAGGGACGAGGACGCTGGCCGCACGGGCACGTCGGACGACCAGTGGTGGCTGCACCTCTACGTCATGCTCTCCCGCGCCACGTGCGCGCGGAACATGCGGATCCTGCGGCCGCCCACGCGGGAGTTTTTGGAGCGCGGGCCGCCGGCGTCCTTGTGGAAGGCGTTCGAGAAGTTCGGCGAGAAAGCGGAGAGCTCCAGGGATGAGGCCGAGCAGCTCGCCGCAGAGATTGGCTTCGTGCTGCCGCCCGCCTGAGCGCGGCCGTGACGAGCTCGGTGATTGCGGGGTTGTCCCAACGGCTTGCTCCCGCGCCCCAGCGGCTCGCGCGGTTGCCCCAACGGGCCGGCCCGCGGGGTTGTCCCAACGGCCGCGCGGCGCGGCCGTTCGAGAATGCGCCCGCGCTGGCCGAAGCGGCGACAGCGTCGAAGAAAATCGACGCGCGCTCTTGCAATAGCAACGAAGCAAACAGCAGGAGGGCGAGGCAAGAGCAACGCAGGGAGCGGGTGAGGGCCCTGCGCCAGGGCGAGAATGATATTGCGCAGAGAAGACAATAAGGGCGCTTCACTTATCGCGAGGACGACAGTGAAGGTTATTTCCAGATTCGCCGAACGGATTTTCATGTGGGGTCTTTTCGTCGGAGTAAGTAGTTTGCTGCCATGGGCCGCTTGGAAGCCTTTCCAGAAGCGATTACAAAACGATGTTAGAATGCAGTTTTCAAAACGATGCGGTTGTATGTTTTCGTGTGTTGATAATGTCCCTAACGGAAGTGTTATTTTCGGCAGTCTCCCAGGCGCTCTCAGGAAGCACTTCGAGAACGATGTCAAAACGAGGTTGGGAACATTTCATTGTTTGAGGATGTCCCTAACGAAAGTCAGATTTCCTGCCATGCTCCTTTTTTCTGGTCCGCCGTGCCGCCGCTCGTTTTTTAGGATGTCTCGAGCGAGAACGCAGTTTTCAACATACGATGTAGTAGAACACCTCCGTCGACACTTCATTTCGGTTAGGATGTCCCAGGCGAAACGCACACGGTTCCTGGCGACGATTTCGCGACGATCAACTGTTCGAGGGCGTTTCGAGCGAAACGCTGACTTGTGTCAAACGCGATGTCGCGAAGGTTTTTGTGAAGATGTCTCAAGCGTAATCGTGTTTTTGAGGAGTCCGCTCGCCCTCGATGCCGTGCGATCCGCCACCCTATAATAGTAATGCGTGTATTAAATGAAGCTGATTCAGCCAAAACGTCCAGCTCGCTTCGAGTACCTCGAAAACGCTTCACGTCATCCGCCAGCGAGGTTCGGGGTGCGATGCGGACCCCATAAGTAGAGAAAAACAGATTCATCAAGACGGCCCACGCCAGAGGCGCTTCCCGTCACACCTCGACGATTGTTTGGTTACCAACGAAGATGTGAACAGGGCGCTCCACCGTGGCGGTCTGGCGGTGGAGGGCCAGGGTTTCGGCTCTCTGCGCCAACTGGGCCAGGCCTTGTTCCCGTGTCGAGTAGTTGAAGCGCTGGTTGGGCCGCAAAACGCGCCGTAGTTCGCCAGGGCCAGGAAAAGGGGCGCGCTTGGTGCGAGCAGGCCCCGTCGGTGGCCGCGTAAACCTATCGCCGCTCCATTGTTGTTGAACATTATTAATTCTAAAGAATAATTATTGTTGGGCCCCCTGGTGCACGCCCCCCCTGCGCCGCCTAGGCCGCAGCTGCATTTTCATCATTTTCGTGAGGAACCCTCAGGTAAAACGATGTGATCCAGATCCGGTTGTTTTGTTGTAATCCGTTTTCCCTTGCAAAAAACACTATAAAATTACATTTCTTGTTCTAATATAATCAAATTTCAAGAATCCCTTGCAAAAAATAAGGTAAAGTGGACATTCGCGCGCGCAAGACGAAATCCTTCCAAAAGCTTAGTGTTCGGAGCGATTTTAACATAAAAACATCAAAAAACCAATGGTTTTTCAACAAAAAAATGTCAAAATCTCATCCCGCGCGCTCTTGCGGATTCGTAGGAAACCCAACACTTTTTAAACATTTCTGTCAAACGGGCTTTTGCGAGCAACTTTTTCGAACTTCTGCGACAACGGTTGCGCACCTGCCAGGGCCATCATCCCTGTCAAATAATACCATGCGGGACACATTCGTTTTTTCTTCGCGCGCGCACGCCGAAATCTCCAAAAACCATTGGGTTCTTAAGAATTTTAGCACCGCGCATCATAAAATCACACGAATCGCACCGTAGGTCCTCGAAAAACACCTGCACGACTTTTCAAAATTTCCACCCGCGCGCGCTGTCCGAATCCTAAAAAAACCAATGGTTTTCCAACATTTATGTTACATGAGCTCGCGCGAGCTACTTTCGCACGCTCTTGCAACGGGGTTCGCGCGCCTGCCAGGGGCCAGAATCCCTTGCGGTTGCGCCATATGTTGCGCCCTCGGCCGCCGAGAATATAACGTCCCACATCCCTCAGGAATTTGCCCTAAAGATGTGATCAACTATCTTGTGAGTACGTATCATGTGTATCATGTGTATCATGTACCATATGCATCATATGCAACAGATGTTCTGTGGAAGGCTTAACAACTTCTGTGGGTTAACAAGGCTTAACAACTTCTGTGGGTGTACGAACGTAGGCTTAACAACTTCTGTGGGTGTGTACTCCACGCCAGTGTAGTAGCCACGGTCGTCCGCAGGCCACGAAGTGAAGTGTCCGAACGTCATAGGGCGGGAAGCTGGGTGTGGGTGGTGGCGAAGAGTCGTGTGGATATTTGGTAGAGCTTGCACTGCCCCCCCACAAAGTGGGGGTATTGGCTGGCGTCGCATGAAAACCCTGGCACTGGTGAGAACACTGAGCGTTCGGGTGAAGTGATTGTTGTTGTTGTTGTTGTTGTTGTTGTTGTTGTTGAACCTTAATGACCCAACAATTTTTTATTGTTGGACCCCTTAAATCCGCTTTGGCGTTCTCGCCTAGGCGCCGGCTGCATTTCCTCTGAAATTGAGGCTCACGCTCAGGCGTTTCGGGGGTGCGCCAAAAGCGGCCCCCCAACAACAACAACGCTCCGGCTCGATACTTCCTCCTTTTTTATTCAGGCCCGGTGCTTTTGCTCGCCGCCGAGAGCCCGCTTCCCCACCAGACCGGCGCTCCGGCTCGATACTTCCTCCCTTTTTACTCATCATCGGCTCTCTCTCTCTCTCTCTCTCTCTCTCTCTCTCTTTCTCTCTTTCTCTTCGGCTTCCGCAAGCGCCCCCCCCTACAACAACGGCGCTCCCGCTCGAGACTTTCTCATTGTTTACTCTAGACTGGGGCCCTTGTTGCGGCATCCCCTCTGGGGGGCTTCCAGAGTCCCTGTGGAAACCCTACTTCTTCCCTTTTTACGGCTCCCCTCTTCGGCTTCCGCAAACGCCCCCCCTACAACAATCCCGTTCGATACTTCCTTGCCTTTTGCGCAAGACTGGGGCCCTCGTTTCGGCATCGCCTCCGGGGGGCTTCCAGATGCCTTGTGAAACCCAGCGTTCCTGCTCCTCGTCCCCGTCCTCCCCCTTGGTCCTCCCCCCCCTCCCCCTCCCCCCCCCTCCTTCCCAATATTCGCTCCTCCCCCTCCGTCGTCCTCCTCATCCTCCTCTTCCTTTTTCTGCTTCTCCTCCGCGAAGCAGAGCGCGGGCGAAGGTATTTCGAACGCGATTGTCTTTCCAAGCGGAGTAGTTTGAGGTTCCTCGGAAGAGGTGTTCGCGAGACTTCTTTGGGCGGGAGTTCTGGGTATGGGTATATCGGACCCCCTGCGCCAGGGAAAAAATCCCCCAAATGGGGATTGTTATCATGATGGAGGCATGTGGCATGTGGAAGCATGGCGCATGAGGGTAAAGTGATTGTTGTTGTTGTTGGTGGTGATGGTGGTGGTGGTGTTGTTGCTGTTGTTGTTGTTGCTGCTGCTGCTGTTGTTGTTGCGTCGCAATATTCTTCATAGACGTCGGGGTCTTCGGCCTCGGGCGGCGGCCGTGGGAGAGGCTGCGGCATGACGCAATGGGCTAAGTCAGCTTGGAGATCACGGAGTCGAGGGTATTCTCCGAGGAGGCCGCAGCGGAGCGCATGTGGGGGCAAGTCGCGCCATTGGTCTGGGGGGGCTACGTCGGCTAGATCCCTGCACTTGTGGGCCCACCAGGGACATCGCCAGATGGTGTGCTCCTGTGTCTCGTCCTCCCGCCGCGCCAACGGCACAAGGGAGGAAGTGTCCGCAGAAGTTCCGGCACGGGCTGGCCGCTGCTGGGCGTGGCCACCCCCGCAGAGGCAGTTGTGCTACAGTTCCAGCTGCGAGGAGGTGCATCGGGCCTTGCCTTTTGGCCCGCTGCAGCCACGCGGTGGCCTAGTAGTCGATGCCCAGTCGCGCCGCCGCCGGCGCTCCGAGGTCGCGGCTGGCGGCGGGGGCGCGGGGGAGAAAGGGTCAGCGCCGTGGGTGAGGAGGCCTAGTGGGAGAGGAAGACAGGAGAGGGGGGTGCCCCAGTCTAGGGGAACAAAAGGTGACATAAACATAAAAACTCGGAGGTCCGCGCGGATTTTTCGGATCGGCGGTGGGGCCCCCCGGCGGCGCCTCCGGCGCCGCCCCTGGCGCGCTCCGCGCGCCAGGGATGGGGGGTCCAGCGCCGATCCGAGAAATCCGCGCGGACCTCCGAGTTGCTATGTTTATGCCACCTTTTGTTCCCCAGCGGTCGTCGAGCATCGCGCCGAAGGACGGCCATGTCCAGTCGATTCCAGTCCAGCTGGGCAACAACGCGCCGCGCTCCGCCTGTGCTGCCGCCGCCCTGGAAGCCGTGCGCGCGGTCGCGCGCTTCCTCGGCCTTGGCGCTGCGACGGGCGTCCCGTCGCGCCCGGCGGCGCGCGCCGAGGAGGGCTCGGCGCCGGGTGGCACGCTCGATTCGGGGGCGCGGCCCGGAGCGACTGGGGCGAAGAGGGCCCGCGGGGACGTCCGGGCGCGCCCCTCGGGGCGGATGGCAGGAGGGCGCTCCAGTGATGGCTCTGGACCTCGAGGCGGGGCGCCCAGACGTCGGCGCCCCCTCGCGCGCGCGCTGGACGCCAAGGGGCCCCGCTGACGAGGCCCTACGAGGCCCCCGCGCACGCGCCCTCGGAGAGGTGACCTATGCGCGGTCGCCTCGCGACCGCTCGGCGGGCGCGGGCGTCGGCCGTAGCAGATAGGTCGAGGTTTGCTGTGCTCAGGGCTGGTGCTGCGTCGAGGTAGCTGCCGGCCAGCTTCACCTGGCGGCGGGTCTTCCAGGGCTGGCCGTAGTTATGAAAAACGAGACGGGCAGAGGGTGTTTTCTCCGGCTGCTGTTTCTCGATCGTCATCTCTGGCGCCTGGCAGAAGCAACGACGGCAATCCAGGGCGAAACATCGGCATCAAATGAGCTTGACAAGTGCAGTGGGAACCCAAGCCAGAAGCACCCCGCTTGCCTCCAGGGTGCCCTGGGTTTCTTGCGCTTCGATGGTTTTGCTATGGAAAGCGTGACGTTCCCGCACCAGAAACCAATGGACGTCCTGGGGTCTCAGGGTTGGGTTTCTTCTGGGAGGTTTCCTGTGGTCGAGCTCCTACTCTAGGGCGGACATTTCCGCCCTACTTGCGACATCGCCCAAGCTGCGGCGCATCTGAAGTCAGGGCGTCCCCCGCCTCGGGCCATGGCCGGGGGTCGGCGCGCCTGGCTCCACGGGCCCAGCGCCCGGCCTCTCCGCCGGGCGGGTCCCTCCAGGGAGGATCGAGGGGTCCTGCAACACTCCGCGACGCCTAGAGCAAGTCTCAGGAGGGGAAACAACACACAGACACAATGAATCGTCGATCCCCAGGAAGATATGGGAAAATATGGGAAGTGGGGGGGAAGACAACAATCCAGAAAATATGGGAAAATGTGGGGAATATGTTTATTTGTGTGCATTTACTTGTGCGTCCTGGGGCCCCTTCAAAGTTTTGCGGACCCCCCTCTTGCCCCGAATTTCAGCACTCGGTTGGGCGCGCGGCACGGTCTGCGGACGGCCGCCGACACCTAGGAAGTCACTTGGTGTCGGCAGCAGCATTGGAATTGGGGGGCATGGGGGCGCCGACGCGGCGCAGGAAAACCTTAACTTCCGTGTGGCGGAAGGATCCCCTCCCCCTTCCCAGGAGCGATGCGACACCTTCAGGTTGTCCTTCGACGGGGGCGGCGAGCGCGGCGAGGCTGCCGGTGGCCCGACGGCCCGCTGCCAAGGGGGCTGGGTTTGGGGAGAAGAAGGCAAGTTTCTTCAGGGATGACGGGCCCGTTTCCC
>CAUYUJ010000314.1:476280-523780 GCA_963575745.1 Prorocentrum cordatum
ATGCTCCGCGAGCGGATCATGTATTGAAGATGCAGGGTTTAGTATTAAAAGCAGCGATGAGTTCATGCATCAATTTATGCATGACTTGATCATGCATTCAACACAAATATTTTATAAGAAAAACGTATGTATTAAAGACTGCCCTGTAGCCCGACCTCCGCTGGAGCCCCTGCGGCCGCTGACGCAAACGAGTTTTCTTGTTCTGCATGTTTAGCATAAGGGATGAGCCGGGTAACCCGAGGGGGTTTTGTTGGTGGCCACCCCGCGGCCGCCCGTGGCCGCCCACCTCCGTACAGAGTTTCCACCTCGACGGCGCAACAACTCGCTGTTCGGGCCCGCGCTGGCTAAGATTGCTTGTTTTGTAGGGGGAGTCCAGGTATCTTTAATTTTCGCTTATGTGCACCGCTACACCGTTACACCGTCAGCGCAACGGTATAACGCAACACCGTTACGCCGTGAGCTGCAACGGTGTAGCGCTACAGAGTTACACCGATGCACCATTAGCGCAGCGAGGTCGGATTACACCGTTACACCGTGAGCCGCAGCGGTGTAGGTTTACACCGCTACACCGTTAGTTGCACCAGTGCAGGGCTGCACCGCTACACCATTACACCGTTAGCCGCAACGGCTACGACAGGTCCCACAGCAGTCCAGGCCCCCCCCCAAGAGGTCAGCAAGGCCACTCCAGTCACCGACTGAAGGGACCTACACGGCACTTTCCCCAAACAAATATTGTGTAGGTCCCTTCAGTCGCTGGCTGGACCACGTGGCGCGCCAACAGATTGAGACATGGGGGTCTGGACGGCTGGAAGCTGTCATGCTCCGTTGTAGTCAATGGTGAAGCTGTGCATCGTTACGTTGTTGCGGCCAATGGTGTCACGGTGTAGCGGTACAGTCTTGCACCGTGGCGGCTAATGGTGCGCCGTGCAGGGTTGCAGCATGACGCCCCCACAGCTATCTAGACCTTCATGAGGTCCCCAAGGAGCATCCAAAAGACCGCCCTGGTGAGGCCCGGGGATCAAAACACATCATCAAAATGATGAGAGGGTCCAGATGACGAAGAAAGCTCTTAACGCCAGAGCTCCCAAGAGCGAACTGTGGCGTAAGAAGCTCGAGACGGCCGGGCCCGCCGGTCCAGAAGCCACGTGACCCTTGCAATCCCATGGAGGCCAGTGGAGCCCAGTCCGGAGGAGGCCGTCGCGACTTGGGGATCAACCAGCCGCGCGGGGCCCAGACTGGACAACCCAGCTCGGGAACGATTCCTTTTGAGCCCCAGGAGCCCAGTGAGCCCAACGAGGGTGGTGAGCAGAACGAGGCCCGCGTCCTGCCGTCGGGCCACACGGGCCATGCGGGGCGGAGGCCGGACAACACCGGCCAGAAGTGGCTTCCTGCGGCCTCTTTGGGCGCAGTCACCCTCACGAGGTCCACACGAAGAAGGAGGCCAATGACACGTTTGAGAAGCCCAGGAGGAGGAGGAGGAGGAGGAGGAGGAGGAGGAGGAGGAGGAGGAGGAGGAGCAGGAGGAGGAGGAGGAGGAGGAGGAGGGGAGGTGGAGGTGGAGGAGGAGGAGAGGAGGAGGAGGAGGAGGAGGAGGAGGAGGAGGAGGAGGAGCAGGAGGAGGTTGGAGGAGGAGGAGGAGGAGGAGGAGGAGGAGGAGGAGAGGAGGATGGAGGAAGAGGAGGAGGAGGAGGAGGAGGAGGAGGAGGAGGAGGAGGAGGAGGAGGAGGAGGAGGAGGAGGAGGAGAAGGGGCGCCAGGCCCGATGCAGGCCTGGGCGGCTTGAGCGAGCCACGTGCTCACTGCACTCGCAGGGGGCCTACGGGAGTCGGGGCCGGAGGGCCTCGTCCCGAGCTCGGATGTCGCGAGGCCTGCAGGGCACAGGCCGGAGGACGTCGCTCCCAAGTGACTCCTTGTGAGCCTCACGAGCCGGTTCAGCCTGACGAGGGCTATATTGTACAGTGCCGTTTTCAATACGTGCTCCGCGTGCGGATTATGTATTAAAAGATGCAGGGATTCAGTATTGAAAACAACGATGAGTTCATGCATAAATGTATTCACACATTAATCATATATTTTTAAAATCGCATGTATTACAAAACTGCCCTGTAAGCAGAATGAGACCTATAAGGCCTTTGAAAAGCTCCAGGAACCATATGAACCCTACAATCGCAAGAAGCCCAGTGGAGCCAGGGCCGGAGGATCTCGCTCCGAATCCTACGAGGTTTGCGGGGCAATCTTGGCCAGAGGAACTTGGCCCGAAATGGCCTAGAAGCCCTATGGGCCCAGTCAGCCTGAGGAGGCCAATGAGCAGAATGAGGCCCAGAAGGCTTCGCGAAGGGCCAGGAGCCACATGGTCTCTATAATCGCAGGGGGCCCAATGCAGCCAGGACCTGAGGACCTCGTCCCGAATGGGGGCCCCACCGATGCTTGCCGGGCCCAGGCCGAAGGACCTCCTGTGAGCCTCATGAGCCCAGTCTGCCTGACGAGGCCCGTGAGCCGAATGAGGCCCAGAGGGCCTGGCAGAAGGCCGAGGGGCCATGTGATTCCTAGAACTTATAGCTGCAACCGGCCCAGCGGGGCAAGGGCCAGCTGACCCCGACCCGAATTCGATTCTCGGAGCCCTGTGGGCCAAGGCCGGAGGACTTCGCTCCGACGCGGCCTCCTCGAGGGCCTAAGAGCCCATGCGCAGAGCCGCGGCCGCGCTGCACTGTTCGAGGCCTCCCTCGAGGGTCGACGGCCCAAGATCCAAGATGCAGGGCGACTTCCTTGGGATGCTCCTCAGGCTTTCCCTGATCGCTGGGAGCTTCTAATTTGGCGGCGCCTGCGGTCGTGGTTCGGGATCCGTCTCCCTCGTCGGATGCGCGAGCGATGAGAGCTGGCTCGAGAAATCATGCTTCGGGCCCCTCCTGGCGTCTGCCGGCCCTACCTCAGGACCAGCTCGGGAAGTTCGGCTGCACCCAGCCTGGTCGGGTCTCCCACTGCCTCTCCTGCCTTCGCCTTGTTCATCTCGTCTGTCGTCCTCGTGCCATCTTCCCTCGCTGTCCACTTCTCCATCTTGGCCTCGGCCTTCCGATCCAGTACCCTGCGTGTGACCTCACGCGTGAGAGTGCCATCCTCGCGACACCTTTCTGCTTCTGCATCTGCAACGTAGCGAAGGACGCAACGAAGCGTCAGAGTGGCATGCCACCCTCAGTGCCACAACAACCTGAGGTCGTACGCGCCTGCGCAGGCGAAGTGATGCCCGAGGAGTACTCTCTTCTGCCTCCGGCCTCCGCCGCTAGGCGCCGACAGGCCTTAGAGATGGCTGTCAGATCGGCGTGCCCCATGGACGAACGTGCCCGCCTCAAGGTACTGGCGCTCCTCCTCCTCCTCCTCCTCCTCCTCCTCCTCCTCGCGAGACGTTTGAGCAGAATGACGCCCAGAAGGCTGTGGAACAGCCCCATGAACCACGTGGCCCCTAGACTCACAAGGAGTCCAGTGGTGCCGGTGCTGGTGCCGGAGGATCTCGTCCTGAATTCACGTTCTACGAGTATTGTGGGGCCAAGGCCACAGGACCTCGCCCCCAGCCGGCTTCCCCAAAGCCCCATGCGCTCAATGAATCTGACGGGGCTTATGAGCAGAATGAGGCCCAGAAAGTCTGCGGTAAAGCCGCTGAGCAGTGTGATCTCTATAATCGCAAGGATCCTAGTAGACCCAGCCATGGCCAGATGATCCTCGTCCCGAATTTAGGTCATACAGCCCTGCGGGGTTAAGGCTGGAGGACGTCGCCTCCAAGTGGTTAGCTGTGAGACCTATGAGCCCAGTCAGCCTAACGAGGCCCGTGAGCCGAATGAGGCCCAGAAGGCCTTCGCTGAGCCCCTTGAGCCACATGTTCCCTGCAATCGCAAGGAACCCAATGGCGCCAGAGCGTGGGGACCTCGTCTCGAACTGGGGCTCCACGAGCCTTGCGTGGCCAAGGCCAGAGGACATCGGCCCGAAGCCTGAGCGTGTACGCCCTACGAGCCCGGTCAACGTAGCGAGGCCTATGGGCCGAGTGAGGCCCAGAGGGTCTTTGCTGAGCCCCAAGAGCCACGTGACTCCTATCATCAAAAGGCGCCCAATGGAGCCAGGGGCGGAGGACACCGTCCCGAGTCGTCGTCGTTGTCGTCGTCGTCGTCGCCGTCGTATGCCGTCGTCGTCGTCGTCGTCGTCGTCGTCGTCGTCGTCGTCGTCGTCCGACCCCCCCCTGACGTTGCCACGACGGGCCCGGTCGGCGCGAGCGCCGCGAGGGGCAGGAGGAGGGTGAGGATGGAGAAGAGGGACGGCGACTCGAGCGCCATTAGATCATAGCTCACAGGGGGAGGAGGAGAGGAAGGAGGACGAGGGCGAAGATGAAACGGTGGAGTGGTGATGATGCTGCTGATGATGTTGCTGTTGGTGATGATGAGGATGGCGATCATGATGATGTCGATGCTGATGATGCTGATGATGATGATGATGATGCTGGTGATGATGCTGAGGATGATGATGATGACGCTGATGACCAACATGCTGATGATGATGCTGTTGACAATGATGATGACGATGATGATGATGCTGATGATGATGATGATGACGATGACGATGGTGATGATTATGATGATGGTGATGATGATGGGTATGATGATGATACTGTTGATGATGCTGTTGACAATGGTGATGACGGGGTTGTTGTTGTTGATGGTGATGATGCTGCTCATGATGATGATGATGATGATGATGATGATGATGATGATGATGATGATGCTGATGCTGATGCTGATGCTGATGCTGATGCTGATGCTGATGATGATGATTATGATGATGATGATGATGATGATGATGATGATGATGATGATGATGATGATGATGATGATGATGATGATGATGATGGTAGTGGTGGTGGTGGTGATTATGATGACGATGGTGATGAGGATGGATGAGGAGGGATGAGGAGGGATGAGGATGGATGAGGAGGAGAAGATGGAGGAGGAAGAAGGGGAGGAGGAGAAAGGGGAGGAGGAGGAGGAGGAGGAGGAGGAGGAGGAGGAGGAGGAGGAGGAGGAGGAGGAGAAAGGGGAGGAGGAGGAGGAGGAGGAGAGAGGAGGCATCCTGCGGTCTCTTGGGGGGGCCTCTTTGGGGAGGTTCAGGGGACCTCTTGTGGAAGCCGTCTTGCGAGGTGGTCCAGTCCGTTTCCCCTGAGACATCCTCGTAACTCTGAGCTCCGAGGTGCCGTGCGCGAGGTGGCCCGGCCCGTTTCGCCTGAGACATCCTCGCAACCTTGGGTTCCGAGATGCCGCGCGCGACGTTGTCTTCTCGCTTCACCTGAGACATTCTCATAAATCTGGTCGCCGAGATGGCCGCGCCTCACGAGAGGTGGTCTGGCCAGTTTCTCCTGAGACATCCTCACAAATGTGAGCTCCGAGGTGCCGCGAGCGAGGTGGTCTGACCCGCTTCGCTTGAGATATCCTCGCAGCACTCACCTCCGAGGTGCCGCGCGCGAGGTGGTGTGGCCCGTTTCGCTTGAGACATCCTCGCACCTCTGAGCTCCGAGGCGCCGTGCTCGGGGTGGTCCAGCCCGTCGCTCGCGCCTGAGACATCCTTGCAGGTCTACGCCGCTGCAATTCTACACCGTTGCGGCTGTCAATGTGACGGGGTAGCGGTGTAGCCCCACACAGTTGCGGCTGCTGGTGTAATGGTGTAACGCTGCAGCCCTACGCCGTTGTGGCTACTGGTGTGACGGCGTAGCGCTATAGCCCTGCACCGTCATGGTTAACATCGGCTAACGTAAAGGCATAGCTGTGTAGCCCTGCACCTTGGCGGCCAACGTTGTACCGGTGTAGCCATACACCATTGTCAGCCAACGGTCCAAAGGTGTAGCGGCGTGAGCAAGAATTAGCGCCCCAGATTTCCCCCACGCTGATTTCTAATGATTCTCCCATCGTAACGGGCGTCCCCACCACGACGGGAGGTTTTTGGTAGTTTTTGGCCTCCAGAGGCACTGGGCCTCGGCAACGTCAGAAAACGACCCAGAAGGAAAATACGGTCCCAGGGAAGGGGTCCCTGTGAACGAAAAAGACAACGTCGGACGTCTGGGAAGCCCAGTTGTTTTGTATCCTCCCAGCGTAACGGACGTCACCCGGGGGGGGGGGTTGAAGAAGGAACATCGGCACAGACCGAAGTTCTTGGAGGTCCGCGCGCGGATGTCCTGGATCGGCTCTGGACCCCCTCCCTGGCGTTGATTTGTGATTCTCCCAGCGTGCCGTCGAGGGAACAAACACGACGGCCATCACCAAGATGTCGCGGGATCTTGTCGACGCCGGCCTTGGTCATGGTCCAAGCCGGCCGCTGCCGATTCGTAGGGGTGGACCACGAGTTGACGGTGACCAGGATGGACCATGACCCAGATCGACACCGACGTTTCCGCGTTCCGCCTTGGTCATGGCCATCGTTGTCGGTCACAGGCGTCACCCAGGGAGGTGCCGAAGAAACATCGGCATGAACATACATTTTCAGAGCTCCGCGCACGGATCGGCGCAGGGCCCCTTTGGCGGCGCCTCCGGCGCCGCCTCCGGCGCGCTCCGCGCGCCAGGGAGGAGGGTCCAGCGCCAATCCACCGCGCCTCGGCGCGTCACGCTGATCACGTCCCCGCTTCCAGGCGGCAGCGTCCCGCAGCTCTTCCGACCTCCTCGCCCTGCGAAGCGCAGGCGGCGCGCTGTCAGCTCGCAGGACGCAGGCGTGCCGCCGGGGCCGCCGCCGAGACGCGAAGCGCCAAGCAAGAGTTCCTGACCGCACGTAGCCAGGGGGGGGGGGCGGGTGACGGCTGCTGCACCGAATGAGATCAAAAATGCAGCTCCAGGAGGCCGAGAGTGAGCATGGGGAGCTGATGCTGCAGGCGCAGGCCTGCTCCCCCCCCGCGCCCGCTGCTGCATGAGAGGAGCTGGGGTGAGGAGCAGGGAGGCAGGAGAGGGAATAATGGTGACGATGATGGTGATGATGATGAAGCTGAAGTCGAAGATGCAGATGAACATGAAGCTGTTGCCAATGATGGTGATGGCGATGGCGATGGCGATGGCGATGGTGATGGTGTTGATGATGATGCTGATAATGATGATGATGATACTGATGATTGTGATGCTGATGATGATGGTGATGATGATCATCATCATCATGATTACAATGAAGATGACCATGATGGTGATGGAGTCATTCTCACCCGCTTCCCCTTCCGCGTTCTGCCACCACCGCCGCCTGCTTGCAGAGTGAAGACTTGGCAATACATGTGATCAAGAGCGAGAGCGCTTGCGTGAAAAGGCTTGCGCGCATGCCCGCACGCTTTCCTTGCTACATTTCGCTTGCCCGACATTACTGGCCATGCCGATCAAACAGGCTAAGCTTCCGCCATTCGACCTAAGAGACGGCAGCGGTAAGTAGAATGGTGAATCTGAGCTCATGGACACGATAGAGATAAGTATGATGGAGAAGATTAGCCAAGATAGCCTGGTGAACGACAGGTTATCAGCCGAAGCCTATCCCCGAGACCACTGCTGCTCTTCTTGAAGCCATGGCGCGCCTGATGCAGGGGTTGGGTGGCGCACGCCCCTGGGCCCATGGCTCGGCTTGGCTGCAGGTGGACGCGGAGGGCGCTGGAACCCATGCAGTGGAGCTGCAGCGCGTCCAGAACGCGATTGACGGCGCCATGCGTGCGCGCCGCGCGGGTGGACTGCAGCATGTCTGAGAGCACCGCGAGCGTGCGCATTTTGTGACGCCCGCCGTGGGTGTGGCTGCTCATGCGCGTCTTGGAAGCCATCTTGGACCATCTGGGCCGTCTTGGAGGCCATCGAAGCCGTCTCGGAGACGTTTTCTGTGGAGCGCCGCGGCCGTCGGGTGGCCGGTGGCATCGGCCGAAGCCTCAGGGGAAATCTTCAGAATAACCGAAACGCAGATGAAATTTTGCACGTCGGGCACCCTTGTGGCAATACCACAGGGGGCGGCGGAGCGAAGTCGCCTACGGCGAATCACTGCCGCCCCCTGCCTTTTGAAATCGCCTATGTGGCCGAGCGTTGTGGCAAGAGCTCTGCTAAGCTATCGGACGATGTGTTCCCCCAACCGTTGTGGAAACCCTTCGGGGAATTCTTGGGGGAGGATAGTCGAGGAAGATCAGGAGGGGGAGGAGGAGGATGAGAAGGAGTTGGAGGAGGAGGAGAGGACAGGAGGAGGAGGAGGAGGAGGAGCAGGAGGGGCAGGAGGAGGAGGAGGCATCTTGGGAGCTTCTGGGGGCACTCTTGGAATTTCCTGGGAGTTTCCTGAGAGCCTCTTGGAGGCATCTTGGGGGCCTCCTTGGGCCTCTTGGGAGCCCTCGGGGGCTTGTCGGGGGCCTCTTTGGTCGTCTCAGGGCATTCCTGGCCCGTCTGACGCCGTCGGAAGCCGTCTTGGGGGCCTCTCTGAACCGACTTGAAACCCTCTTGGGGTGCTCCAGGGCCGTCTTGGAGGCAGTCTTGGACGTCTTGGAGGCCCCTTGGGCCGTCTGGGGGCCCTCTTGGGGGCCCCTTGGGCCGTTCTGGGGCCATCCTGGAGGCCTCTTGGTCGATCTTTCGGGGCTCTTGGGCCTTCTCGGGCCGTTGGAAGGCCGAAAGGAAGCAAATACCAAAGTCATTCGAACACATACAGAAAACCAAGGAGTTTGGCCTCTTCGGGCCTTCCTAGAGGCCCTCTTGGAGGCATCTTGGGCCGTCTTGGAGACGGCCTCTGGGGCCGTCTTGGGCTATCTTAGAGCCATCTCGGTCCGTCTTGGTGGGCTCCTGGCCCGTCTGACGCCGTCGGAAGCTGTCTTGGGGGCCTCTCTGGGCTGACTGGGGGCCCGTTGGGGGCGCCTCAGGGCCGTCTAGGAGGCAGTCTTGGGTGTATTGGAGGCTTATTGGGCCGTCTTAGAGCCCTCTTAGGGCCGTCTTGGGAGCCTCTGGGGCCGTCATGGGGCCGTCTTGGAGGCCGTAAGGGCCATCTTGAGACGTTCTCGGGGCCTCTTGGGCCCTCGGAGAGCCGATAAGAAGCAAATGCCACCAAAACTTCAAGATGAAAAACCTCAGGGAAATTAATGATTTTGGCCTCTTCGGGCCCTCCTGGAGAACCTGAGGGAGGCGGCCTCTTGGACCGTCTTGGCCTGTCTTGGAGGCTTGTTTGGGCGGACTTGGAGGTATCTTGGGCCCTCTTGCGCCATTTTCGACGCCACATTGGACCTTCTTGGGCGAACTTGGAAGCTATCTTGTCCTCTTGGAGACCATCTTGAGCCGTCTTGAGAGGATTATATCTGAACATTGAGGCCGTTTCCTGTCGTCTGCGCACCCTCCGGGTGGCTGCCGGGACGGGCCGAAGCGGCAGGGGACGTTCTGTTGGAAAGCAACCAACATCAAACCGTGCAGGGTCCAGCACGCCGGGCACCCTTGTGGCAGGACCACAGGGGGCGGCGGAGCGAAGAAGCCCCCTGCCTTCTGAAGTCGCCCCTACGGCCGAGCGTTGTGGCAAGAGCTCTGCCAAGCTATCGGGCCATGCGTTCCCCTATCCGTTGTGCAGACCCTTTGGAGGGCACTTGGAGGAGGATGGCGGGGAAGATCAGGAGGAGGAGGAGGAGGAGGAGGAGGAGGAGGAGGAGGAGGAGGAGAAGGAGGAGGAGGAGAAGGAGGAGGAGGAGGAGGAGGAGGAGGAGGGGGCATCTTGGGAGCCTCTGGGGGCACTCTTTGGGCCTCCTGGGAGCTGCTTGGGAGCCTCTTGGAGGCATCTCAGGGGCCTCTTTGGCTGTCTCAAGGCATTCCTGGCCCGTCTGACGCAGTCGGAAGCCGTCTCGGGTCTTGGGGGCCTCTCTGGGCCGACTTGAAACCCTCCTGCGGTGCTCCAGGGCCGTCTTGGAGGCCATCCTGCGCTTCTTGGAGGCATCTTGGGCCGTCTTGGGGCCCTCCTAAGGCTGTCTTGGGGGTCTCTTGGGCCGTTCTGGGGCCATCCTGGAGGCTTCTTGGCGATTTTGGGGCGATCCTGTCGGGGCTCTTGGGCAGTCGGAAGGCCGAAAAGAAGCAAATGCCAAAGTCCTTCAACACACCTTGCAGGCCTCTTGGGAGGCCTCTTGGGCCGTCTTGGAAGCCTCTTGGGCCGTCTTGCAGGCCTCTTGGAGGTCCTCTTGCAGGCCTCTTGGGCCGTCTTGGACGCCTCTTGTGGGAGCCTCTTGGGAGCGTATTGGGCCATCTTGAGGCTATCTTAGACCGTCTTTGGTGCATCTTGGACCGTCTTCTTGGAGGCATCGTGGGGCCATCTTGGCCGTCTTGGAGAGCATCTTGGCCGCCTTGGAGGCATCTTGAAGGCCATCTTGGGCCATGGTGGCCGTCTTGGGGATTTTTTGATCGGCGACTTCCGCGCCTTGCGCCATCGTAGCCGTCTTGGAGGCCATCTTGGCCATCTTGAAAGCCATCTCGGGCCATCTTGGCCGTCTTGAAAGCTACCTTGAGCCGTCTTGGGAGGATTTTTGCTGAGAATTGCGCGCCTTCCGCGTGGCCGGCGGGATGGACCGAAGCCCCAGGGGAGAGTTCTTTTGAAAAGACCTAACAACAAACCAGTAGGATCTAGCACGCCGGGCACCCTTGTGGCAAGACCACAGGGGGCGGCGGATCGAAGACGTCTACGTAGAATCACCGCCGCCCCCTGCCTTCTGGAATCGCCTATATGGCTGAGCGTTGTGGCAAGAGCTCTGCCATGCTGTCGGACCATGTGTTCCCCCAGCCATTGTGGAAACCCTTCGGGGAACACTTGGGGGAGGATGGCGGGGAAGATCAGGAGGAGGAGGAGGAAAAATCAGGGGGAATCTTGGGAGCCTCTGGGGGCACTCTTGGTGCCTCCTGGGAGCTTCCTGGGAGCCTCTTGGAGGCCTCTTGGGGGCCTCCCAGGGCTTCTTGGGGGCCTTGGCGGGCTTCTCGGAGGCCTCCTGGGGTGTCTTAGGGCTCCCTGGGCCGACTCGGGTCCCTCTTGGCGTGCTCCAGGGCTGTCTTGGAGGCCATCTTGGGCGTCTTGGAGGCCTCTTGGGCCGTCTTGGCGCCCTCTTGGGGCCCCCTTGGGGCTGTCTTGGGGCCTTCTTGGAGACCTCCTGGGCGATCTTGGGGCGATCTTGAGAGTCTCTTGGGCCGTCTGGAAAACCGAAGAAGCGCAAAGCCAAATGTATTGAAAAACCCTGAGGACAATTGATGATTTGGGCCTCTTCGGGCCTTCCTGGAGGACTTCTTGGAAGCCTCGTGGGCCGTCTTGGAGGCCTCGTGAGAGCCTCTTGAGCCATTGAGAATATTTAAGGCGGTCTTGGGTGCATCTTGGGCCGTCTTGGAGGCATCTCGGGGCCATCTTGGCCATCTTGGAGGCATCTTGGAGGCCATCTTGGGCCATCTTGGCGGTCTTGAAAGCCATCTGGAGCCGTCTTGGGATAATTTGTCAGAGAATTCCGATCCTTGTGCGGCCTTCCGCGGGGCCGGCGGGATGGGCCGAAGCCCCAGGGGAGAGTTCTTTTGAAAAAGAACCAACACCAAATCGTAAGATGTCTAGCGCGCCAGGCACTCCTGTGATAAATCAACAGAGGGCGGCGGATCGAAGACGCCTACGGCGAATCACCGCCGCCCCCCTGCCTTTTGATACCGCCCATGTGGCTGCGCGTTGTGGCAAGAGCTCCGCCAAGCTATCGGACCATGCGTTCCTCCAACCGTTGTGGAAACCCTTCGGGGAACGTTTGGGGGGGATGGCGGAGAAGATCAGGAGGAGGAGGAGGAGGAGGAGGAGGAGGAGGAGGAGGGCAGGAGGAGGAGGAGGAGGAGGGCAGGAGGAGGAGGAGGAGGAGGAGGAGGAGGAAGAGGAAATGGCATCTTGGGAGCCTCTGGGGGCACTATTGGTGCCTCCTGGGAGCTTCCTGAGAGCCTCTTGAGGGGCATCTTGGGGACCTCCTTGGGCCTCTTGGGGGCCTTAGGGGGCTTCTCGGGGGCCTCTTTGGCCGTCTCAGGGCATTCCTGGCCCGTCTGACGGCGTCGGAAGCCGTCTTGGGCCGACTTCAGACCCTCTGGGGGTGCTCCAGGGCCGTCTTGGGGGCCCCTTGGGCCGTTCTGGGGCCATCTTGGAGGCCTCTTGGGCGATCTTGTGGCGATCTTTGGCGCTCTTGGGCCGTCTCGGGCCGTCTGAAGGCCGAAGAGAAGCAAATGCCAAAATCCTTGTAAACAGCGATGTTGGCCCCTTTGGGCCTTCCTGGAGGTCCTCTTGGATGCCTCTTAGGCCATCTTGGAGGCCTCTTGGGCGCCTCCTGGGCCCTCTTTGACCGTGGACTTGGACTCGGAGGTCCTCTTGGGCCCTCTTGGAGGCTTCTTGGGCCGACTTGGAGGCATCGTGGGGCCCTCTTGGGCCGTCTGGGAGGCCATCGTGGCCATCTTGGAGGCATCTTGGAGACCATCGGGCCATCTTGGCGTTCTTGAAAGCCATCTGGAGCCGTCTTGGGAGAATGTTTCCTGGAATTCCGGTCCTTGTGCGGCCTTCCGCCCGGCCGTCGGTCGGGACGGGCCGCAGCCCCAGGGGGAGTTCTTTTGGAAAAGAGCCAACACCAAATCGTAAGAAGTCTCGCACGCCAGGCACCCCTGTGATGAATCAACAGGGGGCGGCGGATGCCGGAGAGAGCGAGGCACGAGCGAGAGACGTCTCGCATGGGGCGAAGCCCTTCTAGGGAGGGGGTCTGGGCGAGTTGCCCTTTTCCATCTTTTTTTTTCGAGTGGAGCGGCTCCCGGGCGGCTCCCAGGGCCCGTTTCCTCTTATTTTTTCGAGTGGCGCGGCTCAAGGGCCCCAAGACGGCCCCCAAAGGGCTTTGAAACGGCTCCAGGGGGCCCCACGACGGCCCCAAGAGAGCTTCAGATGGCCTCCAGACGGTCCAAGAGAGTCTCGAGACGGCTCCAGAGGCCCTCAAGAAGGCCCCCGAGAGGACTTCAGGAGGCCAAACACATTGATTTCCCGAGAGTTTTTAGATGTTTTTCCGGTTTTTCTTTTTTCCAGTCCCAGAAGGACCCCAGACGACCCAAGAGGCTCCCAAGATCGTCCCAAGACGGTCCCAGAGGCGCCCCAAAGGGTCCCAAAACGGTCCAAGAGGGCCCCAGACGGGCCCAAGACGGCCCAAGAGGCCCCAAAGATCGTCCCAAGACGGACCCGGAGGCCCAAGAGGGCCCCTAGACGGCCCAAGAGGGACCCAAGACGGCCCAAGAGGGCTCCCAGACGGCCCTAAGAGAGCCCCAAGAGGCCCCCAAGAGGCTCGCAAGCGGGCCCCAGGAGGAGGAGGAGGAGGAGGAGAAGGAGGAGGAGGAGGAGGAGGAGGAGGAGGAGGAGGAGGAGGAGGAGGAGGAGGTGGAGGTGGAGGAGGAGGAGGGAGGACGACGACGAGGACGAGGACGAGAGAGTAACAGAAGGAGTCAGGAGACGCAGGAGGAGGAGGAAGAGGAGGAGGAGGAGGAGGAGGAGGAGCAGGGCAGGAGGAGGAGGAGGAGGTGGAGGAGGAGGAGGAGGAGGAGGAGGAGAAAGAGGGACGAGGAGGAGGAGGAGGAGGAGGAGGAGGAGGAGGGAGAGGAGGAGAAGGAGGAGGAGATGAAGAACATGAAGACAGTTAAAAAGAGGAGGAGGAGGAGGAGGAGGAGGAGGAGGAGGAGGAGGAGGAGGAGGAGGAGGAGCAAGGCTCCCAACTGAGAGCGGTGACGTAGCACGCGCTTGCCAGCAAGGCTCCCAAGAGTGAGCGGTGACTCAAAAAGCTCTTACCACCAAGGCTCCCAAGAGCGAGCGGCAATGTAAGCATCTCCGGGCACGATGACCCTGAACAGAGAGCGGTGACGCAACACATTCTTCCCATCGAGGCTCCCAACAGAGAGCGGTGACGTAACACGGGCAGACCAGCAAGGCTCCCAAGATCGAGCGGTGACGCAACAAGCTCTTACCACCACGGTTCCCAAGAGCGGAGGGTGCCATGAGCCATCTCGGGCAGGTTGCAGAAGCGCTCTTTCCGTTCCCGTGCCGGCCCAGGTAACGGAAAGAGCGAGATACGAGTGATGACGTTCTGGTGTGGGCGAAGCCTTAAAGGGAGGGGTTCCAGGGGAGGGGGGTAGGGGGAGCGGATTGGTCTGATTGCCATGTTTGGCAGTTTTCCCTTGGGTTTTTGCATGTTTGTCGGGTTCCCCCCTAATGCTGTCCAAGAGCGCTCCAAGAGAGGCCAAGACCGCCCAAGACGGCCCAAGAGGCCCCAGAGAGGCCCCCAAGAGGCGCCCAAGGGGCGTCCCAAGAGGGCCCCAAGAGGCCAAAATCATTGATTTTCCCATGGGAAACGTACATGTTTAGCATATACGGCTTTTCGGCTTTCACGGTGTTGACGACGGCCCAAGAGGCCCCCAAGACCGCCCCAAGACGGCCCAAGAGGCTCCCAAGAGGCCCCCAAAACGGTCCGAGAGGGCCCCCTGACGGCCCAACAGGCGCCCAAGACGGCCCAAGAGGGCCCCAAGACGGCCCCAAGAGGGGGACCACGAACCGAAAAGTCTAGCCTTTCGCCCCAAGACGCTCCCAGGAGGCCCCAAGAGCCCCCGAAGAAGCCCCAAGAGGCCCCAAAGAGGCGTCCCAAGAGGCCCCCAGGAGGCCAATATTATTGATTTCCTATGGGGAAAGGTACATTTATAGCATACACGGCTTTTCGGCTTTCACGGTGTTGACGACGGTCCAAGAGGCCCCAAAGACCGCCCCAAGACGGCCCAAGGGGCTCCCAAGAGGCCTCCAAAACGGCCCAAGAAGGCCCCAAGACGGCCCAAGAGGCGCCCAAGACGGCCCAAGAGGGCCCCTAAGACGGCCCCAAGAGGGGGACCACGAACCGACAAGTTTAGACTTTCGCCCCAAGAAGTTCCCAGGAGGCCGCCTCCCAAGAAGCGGCCCCCAAGAGGTTCCCAAGAGGCCTCCAAAAGGGCCCGACAAGGGCCGCAATAGGACTCCCAAGAAGGCCCAGAGACGCCAAATACAGCGATCGGTAACGCAAAAAGCTCTTCACACCAAGGCTCCCAAGAGCGAACGGTGACGTAAACAACCTGATAAGACCAAGGCTCCAGGCAGAGAGCGGTGACGTAACAAGTTCCTGACACCAAGGCCCAGCCAAGGCTCAGGAACGGGCGGCAACGCAACAATCTCTGAACACCAAGGCTCCCAAGAGCGAGGGGTGACGTAACAAGCTCTTAACGCAAAGGCTCCCAGTACGAACGGTGGTGTGAGTAGTTTCGGTTCCTGTTTCTGAAGCGCTCTTTCCGTTTCTGGGTCGGGCCAGGTCTAGTGGCTTCGGCCCGTCCCGCCACCGTGCCTGGGTTGTAGTCCAAAGGCCTCTCGGAAGCATGTTTAGGGTCTCTCGGGATCCCTCTCGGGGGGCTCTCGGGTACAGTTTTCGTTAGCCCCGAAGGGGCTGGCGGATTGTCTTCGGTATTTCAGGTCTGCGCGCCCATCATTGGGCCTCTTCGGAGCAGCGCGTCCAGCAGATCCAGCTTTGATTCAGGAGCTGAAAGTCTTGCAGCTCTTGCCGTCAGATCAGGTTGGGTTCTCATCACCCCGGCTTCTTCGGCTCCCAGTGCCACACTGCATGGGCTCCCCCCTCCCGCAGCCAGCACTTTGATTGGATCTTGGGCCAGCGAGCCCGAGACCAGGACCACTCTGTTTGGTGTGGGTGCTCCCCGGGCTTGTTTTCCCACGCGAGCTTGCTGCGAGCTCCGGCGCCCAGGAGCGCCTGCGCGCCCTCTCGCGGGCGCTTTGGCGAGTGCCAGGTGGGGCGCCCGAGAGCACGCGCGAGCGGCCCGGGAGCGCCTGGCGCGCGCGCCTCTGCGAGCGCTGCTGCGGGTGCTGGGAGGGACGCGCCCGGGAGCGCCTGCGAGCGCCCGGGGAATCGCCGGGAGGCGCGCGCGGGAGCGCCCGGGAATCGCGCTCGGGAACGCTTGCGGCCGCTGGGCGGGGGCGCCCAGGAGCGCGCGTGAGGCGCCTGATTCCAAAGCGCAGCCCGCCAGAATAATCCAGACCAGCTCAAAGAAGAGTCGCCGTCGGCTTTTTCGTGAGGTTGAGCTGATTGATCTGAGTTTTTCTGTCCCGCCGCCATCTTTTTGGGAACGCCGGTTGCTGCTTTTCATTGTTTTCCCCGTCGCCCGTTTGTTTTGGGATACTAAGGGGTGTTTTCTGTTGCTTCAGGGGCGATGGGTTCTCCCCTGCAGCGGAGAACCACGCTGCAGAATTGGCCATGGGCGCTCTCGCCTACGAGCCCCATCCGATTGCAATTATATTGTAGAGGCTTCTGGCCTGTGCCGCCGATCCGGGGCGCTCCAGGACGCTCCGTGCAAATTCGTCATGTCTAATGGCGTGTGAGCTTTTCTTCGAGGAGGCAGGGAGGGTCGAGGAGTCAGGGAGGGGGATGAGGAGGGACGGGGCGGAGTACAAGGAGGAGGAGGAGGAGGACAATGGGGAGGAGGAGGAGGAGGAGGAGGAGGACAATGAGGAGGAGGAGGAGGAGGAGGAGGAGGAGGAGGAGGAGGAGGGGGAGGAGGAGGGTGTTGGCAGTCGCCTCAGGGAGTAGATGTTGGATGGAATGTTTGCCTCATGTCCGTCTGTCGAGCTCGTTGGCGGGCTAGTTCCCGGACGGGTTGGCTCGTGGAGGAGAGGAGGAGGAAGAGGAGGAGGAGGAGGAGGAGGAGGAGGAGGAGGAGGAGGAGGAGGAGGAGGAGGGGGAGAGGAGGAGGAGGAGGAGAGGAGGAGGAGGAGGAGGAGGAGAGGAGGAGGAGGAGGAGGAGGAGGAGGAGGAGGAGGAGGAGGAGGAGGAGAAGGAGGAGGAGGAGGAGGAGCAGGAGCAGGGGGCATCTTGGGAGCCTATGGGGGCACTCTTGGAGCCTCCTGGGAGCTTCCTGGGAGCCTCTTGAAGGCATCGTGGGGGCCTCCTTGAGCCTCTTGGGGGCCTTTCGGGGCTTCTTGGAGGCTTCTTTGCCCGTCTTAGGGCGTTCCTGGCCCTTCTGACGCCGTCGAACGCCGTCTTGAGGGCCTCTCTGGGCCGACTTGGGTCCCTCTTGGGGTGCTCCAGGGCTGTCTTGGAGGCCATCTCGGGCGTCTTGGAGGCCTCTTGGGCCGTCTTGGGGCCCTCTTAGGGCCGTCTTGGGGGCTTCTTGGGCCGTTCTGGGGCCATCTTGGAGGCTGTTAGGGCGATCTTTGGGGCCTCTTGGGCCGTCAGAAGGCCGAACAGAAACAAATGCTAGAATCCTTCAAGAACCCGGGAAATCAATGATTTGGGCCTCTTCGGGCGTTCCTGGAGGCCCTCTTGGGGCCCTCTTGGGGGCCTCTTGGGCCGTCTTGGACCAGCTTGATTGCCATCTTGGGCCGTCTTGGGTGCATCTTGGGCCGTCTTGAGTGCATCTTGGGGTCATCTTGGGCGATCTTGGGGCCGTCTTGGCAGTCTTGGAGGCGTCTTGGGGGCCAGCTTGGGCCATCTTGGACCATCTTGGCCGTCTTAGGGGCGATCTGGGCAACGGGAGATGAAACTTGGGAACCTTTCCGGGTGGCCGGCGCAACGGGCCGAAGCCTCAGGGAGAGCGCTTTGAGAAAAGCCAGAACCAAGCCGGGGATAGGATTTAGCACGCCAAGCTCCCATGTGGCAAGCCAATGGTGGGCGGCGGATCGAAGACGCCTACGGCGAATCACCGCCGCCCCCTGCCTTTTGGAAGCGCCTGCGTGGCCGAAAGCTGGGTTTGAGCTTGGCCAAGCTATCGGGCCACGCGTTCCCCGAGTGGGTTTCGAAAGGCTTCGGGGAACACGGAGTCGGGCGAGCTATCGGACCAGGTGGTTTCCGAGCTTTCGGGCCTCCTGGAGGACGTCTTGGAGGGGGTCCTGGGCCGTCTTGGAGGCCTCTGGCGGGCCTTTTGGACAGTCTAAGGCCGTCTTCAGGCCAGATGGGGCCGTCGTGGGTGCACCTTGGTGCCATCTTCGCCTTCTTGGCGGCCTTCTTGGCCGTCTTGGAGGCATCTTCGAGGCCATCTTGGCCGGCTTGGAGGCCATCTTGGGCGTCTTGGGGGCCTCTTGGCCTGTCATGTGGCCATCTTGGAGGCCTCTTGGGCGCTCTTGGGGCAATGTTGGGGGCCTCTTGGCCCGTCACAGGGCCATCTTGGATGCCTCTTGGGCACTCTGGGGGCGATCTTTAGGGCCTCTTGGGCCGTCGCGGGCCGTCGGAAGGCTGGAAAATGGCAAAAAATTGAATCCTTCAAAAACCTAGGGAACACCAATGATTTTGGCCTCTTCGGGCTCTCGTGGAGGACCTCTTGGAGGCCTCTTGGAGCGTCTTGGAGGCGTCTTGGAGGCCTCTGGGGCCGTCTTGGGCCGTCTTAGAGGTGTCTTGTGCGAACTTAGAGACATCTTGGACTCTCTTGGGCCGTCTTGGAGGCCATCTTGGACTATCTTGGGCTAATTTGGAGGCCATCTTGGCCATCTTGGACGCCATCTTGGAGCCATCTTGAGCAGGAAAAACCTTTGCAACCAGATTTTGGGCAGTCTTTGGGGCCCTCCCGGGACCCCGGCGGGACGTGCCGAGGCCCCAGGGAGTTCTCTAAAAGAGCCCAAATCGGCAGGAAGCAGCACGCTGGGCACCCCTGTGGCACGCCAACACTTTTGATCTGCGGGGCGAGAGCGAACCTCTTCCGCTAAAAGCTAGGCGGGCTACGCACAGCTTTAATTAGGGAGACAGGGCACAGGAAGGCGGGGCCTCAGGCGGCCGGAGAGGGCGGGGCCCGGGGAACAGGCGGTGCCGAAGTGGAAGTGCCTGTGGCACGCCAACAGGGGGCGGCGGATTTGGTGGCCTTCGGCCCCTCCCGTCACCGTGCCTGTGTTGTGGGTCCGAGGCTTTTTGGCGGTTCGCTGGGGTGTCGTTGGGAGTTTCTCGGGGGGCTCTTGGAGGCAGTTGTGAAGCCTCCCGGGGGGTCTTTGGGGGGCCTCTTGCAGGCCTCCTGGGAGCCTCTTGTAGGCCTCTCGGGGGCCTTTTGGGAGCCCCCTGGGGTCTCTTGGGGGCCCCGTTGGGCCTCTTGGGGGCCTCTTGGGGCGGAAGGCTCGAATCGTCGGTTCATGTTCCCCTCTTGGGCACTTTTTGGGCCATTTCCTGGCCCTCTTGGGCCGACTTGGAGCCTTTTTGGGGGCCTCTTGGGTTGCCTTGGGGCGGTCTTGGGGGCCTCTTGGACCGTCTTGGAGCGTCGGAAGTTCGGAATGGCGAGATCTCCCAAAGCATCAAACAACCCAATGGAAATCACTGGCTTGTACCTCCGGGGGCCTTCTTGGAGGTCCTCTTCGAGCGCTCCTGGGAGCTCTTGGGTGCCTCTTTGTCCGTCTTGTGGCCCATCTCGGGCGTGTGGGAGCTCTCTTGGGCCATCTTGACGGCCGCGGCGGCGCTGCCGCCCTCCCCTCTTGCCCCCTTCCCCGGCCAAATCGCCTCCGTACCCGTCCTGTGGCGCGGGAGCGGCCCAGGAAGTGGAAGACCCCTCGCTCCCTCCCATCCTGGCAGAGCCCCCCCAGCCCCCCCCCCAGCAGAGCTGAAGCTCAGGCTGTAGTTTTTTCAAACTCACACCCCTGAACGGCAGACATGGTGCCCCCCTTGGTGCTCGATGTTCTGTGCCTCTTTTTCATATCAGTATCGCACACACTCTCTGTCTCTCTCTCTCTCTCTCTCCCTCCCCTTCCTCTCCCTCTCCCTCTCTCTCTCTCTCTCTCTTTCTCTTTCTGGCATCCCTGGTTCCCATAGATCTTCTTGGCGCAGGTGCTGGTCACGTCGTACGGATGGATTATTGCCGTGGCTCTCTCTCTCTCTCTCTCACGGGGAGGACCCCGACGCACCCAGGAAAGTCCGATGCGCCCACCCAGCGCGACCACGACTAGCTACCAGCCGGGTGCCAGGAGAAATCCCGACGCCCACCCACTGCACGGGGCGCCAACGAGGCGCCCACGACCAGCCACCACCAACTGGGCACCCGGCGACACCACGGCACGCCCACCCCAACGTACGGGGCGCCCACGAGGCGCCCGCGACCGGCCATCAACCAGCCACCAACTGGCCACCAGGCGAAACCGTGTTACATCTCCGTCAACCCGAAGCAGGAGCCCCTACAGTGCCGTTTTTAATACATGCTCCGCGTGCGGATCATGTATTAAAAATGCAGGGATTTAGTATTAACAGCAACGATGAGTTCATGCATACATTTATTCATACATTAACCATGTATGAAACATCCTATATGTTCAAGAATCCTATGTATTAAAAGCTACCCTGTCAGTGCAAGCACCGTGTGGAGAGAAGCCCAGCACTGGAGGAGCATTTTGGGCCGCTTGGGGCGTCTTGGGGGCCTCTTGGAGCAGCTTGCGCGCCTCTCGGGGAGAGCCCTCGAGGCCTCGCGGGGGAGCTCCTGGGGGGCACGCGCGGAGGCAGTGGGGCGATCTCTGGGCGAAGGGCTCCGAACGCCCCCTCTCGATGCGTCCTGCCCCTGCGGGGCGCGCTCTGGGGTTCCCCTCGGGGCCTCCTGGCCGTCCTGGGTGCCTCCTGGACCGTCTTTGGGCCCCCTGGGGCCGGCAACACCAGATCTCACCGTCTCGCTTCGCTTCACCTCAGAAATCTGGATCGCATGGCGCTAGAGCGGCCCGCCGCGACAGGTACACGCCAGCACCGCGATGCGCTTCCTCTCCAGGGTCCATGGGTCACGCGAGGCTGACAGGACCCATGGGCTCTGCAGGGTCAGCGGGCTCAGAGGCCTCTCCGCCGCCATTTGGTCTCAGAGGCTCGGAGCCTCAAATGGGAAGAGGGGTAATTCAGCCAGCGCGGCTCATGGGGATCATGAGGCTCCGACGGCCCGCAGGTGTGATTGAGTGCATAGGGTTCCTCGGGCCGATGAGCTCATGAGGGTTCTGGGGCTCGCAGGGGCCTTGGCCAAACAGAAGTCACGGGCTCTCGGGCCCCATAGCGGGCGGGCTCATCGAGCTTCTGAGGTTCATGGGGTTCATAGAGGTCACTGTGTCCAACGTGTCCATAAGGCTCATAGGTTTCATAGCGGGTGTTGGGGGTCATGGGGCTCATATGGCCCATGGGGCTCATACGGCTCATAGGGCTGCGGAGGCTCCTTGGGGTCATGCGGCTCGTGGGGCCCGTGGGGCTGACAGAGCTCAAATGGCTCGCAGGGCTTATGAGGCTCACAGGCGACATGGGGCTCAGAGGACCCATAAAGCTCATAGGGTTCATAGGGCCTATCGGGGTCATGCAGCTCGCACGGCTCATAGGGGTCATAGGGCTTATGGGGTTCGGAGGGCGCATCGGGCTCATCGGGGCCACAGGGCTCATGGGGCTCATAGTGGCCACGAGGGCTCATGGGGGCCATCGGTCTCGCGGCACTGAGGGCGTCGATGTGCTCGCAGGGCTCGGCGGGCCCGTCAAGCTCATGTAGGCTGATGGTGCCGCGTCCACCAGACGCTCGGGAGCAAGGTCGCTAGTGAGCTCCTAGGGGAGTTGTCTGGGGGGCCCCTTGGAGGGCACACTTGACTCAGTGGTCTCGTAGGGTTCGTAGGGGAGATAGGGCTCGGAGGGGTCGAAGGCTCATGAGTTCATTCGGATCATGGCGCTCGTAGTGGTTGGAAGGCGCATGAGATCGTGAGGAGTATAGGGTCACAGGGCGCATTGGGCTCGTGATCTTATGTGGTGCGTAGAGGTCGTAGGGCTCATAGGGCAAATGGGGCTGATAAGGGGCTCAGAGGGCTCGTAGCGTTGACTGGGTCGTAGGATTAGTAGGGCTCGAAGGTCTCGTAAGGGCCGTCGGGCTCATAGGTAACGTAGGGCTCAGGAGCTCATTGGACTCATGGTTTCGTAGGGCTGATAGGGGCTCACAGGGGAGGATTTCGGGGGTCTCGGGGAGGGGCGTAGGGCTCGTAGGCCTCGTAGGGCTCATGGGGCTCGTACGGCTCATAGGGTTCGTAGGTGTGGCAGGGCTCATAAGAGGTCATCAGGATCATGGGGTTCGTAGGGGTTGTGAAGTTCACGAGGTTGATCAGAATACAGGGCCATATGGCGCATCAAGCTCATAAGGGGTGATAGAGTTTGTTGGGCTTCCGGGGGGGGCTCTTGAGAGCGTTTTGGGAGCTTTGAGGGCGTCATGAGGACCTCTTGGGCCTCTGGGGGCCTTGATGGCGTCTCAGGGGGCTCCGTGGCAGTGTCCATGACCATCCTTGGGGAGAGGGCTCGAAATGTCAATTCGATGGGTGCCCTTCTTTGGGCCGTCTTGAGGCGTCCTGCGGACCCTTTTTGGGGGCAGTCCGGAGATCTTCTTGGGCGGTTTTAGGGCTCTTCTGAAGAGCCACTTTCGTCGTGGAAAAACAGCGAGCACAAACAAAATGTGTGTCAAACAGCTATACGAACACGCATGAACATCCACTGATTTTGACATCCAGCCCTGTTAGGGGGACATTTGGGGCTCTCGTGGGGCCGAACATCCCAACCTGAAGGGCGGTACACAGAGCAAAAAAAGGCCAGAACCCTCATACCGTAGCGTAAACGTTAAGCCTGACATCCCAACCGGAGCTCAAACACCCCAGCTCGAGCACCCTCACCCGGACACCCGAATCCGAATACCCAAACCTGAACACCCAAACCTGAACACCATGACTCCCAAACACTAACTTCCGACCGCCTCACCCGAACACCCGAGCAAGTGTACTTGGAAGCTTCTGGCAAGCCTACTTGAGGCCTCGGAAATGCACATGTTTCCTCTTGGGGCCCTTTCGAATGGTTCTACAGCCCTCTTGAGCCGTCCTGGGGCCCTTCTGGGCTGTCTTGCCGGGCTTTGGCCGTCTTGGGCCTCTACTGGAGGCCCCCTTGGGGGTCTTGTGGGGCCCTTTCGGGCTGTGTTGGGGGCCTCTTGGGCGGTCTTGGGGCCCTTTGGGGCTGTCATGGACCCTCTGGGGCCTAGAGGCGATTTGGGGGGCCTCCTGGCCAGGCCGTCAGAGCCGTCTTGGGCCGTTTTTTGCCCGAAGAAGCAAAAATCCCAACACCTTTCAAACCCTTACGGGAAATCAGTGACTGTTGCCTCCTCAAGCCCTCTCGGGGGTTCTTTTGGGGCATTCGGGGGCGTTTGGGGTAGCCTCGCGAGCCGCCTTGAGGCCGTATTTGGCCGCTTCGGGGCCTCTTAGTGCTCTCGGGCCCCTCTCAGGTTGTTCTTGAAGCGGTCTTGGGCCGTTCCGGTGGGACCATCCGGGAAGCGATTTGGGGCCCGCCCGGGCGATGGGAGCGCCCGGGTCCGAATGGATGTGCGAGGGGGGTCCCGTTTAAGAGCATTCGCAGAGCAATCTATACACATATATATATATACACATAAGACTGCATTGGCGCTTCGCGCCGTGCACCTTGACCCTGTAAGTTTGGTGTGCAGGCGGAATGGCAGGAAGGTCAAACAGACAATTTAGCGATACATCCTTGTTACTTTTCTGGCATCGCCGTAATAATATTCTTCGTTATCCTTCCTCCATGCTTCTTTTTCTTCATTTTAGTCATACCATGCAGATTAATTCCCCATACTCCTCAGCTCTTTTTGCGGACGGTCCTCCCTGGAGGGCCTCCTGGGGCCTCGCACAAGTTTTTCAGGCTTTCTGAAGGCCTTCTGGAGGCCTCCTGGGCGTCTTCTGGGGGCCTCTGGGGGCTTCCTCGGGCCGCCCTGCCTCCAACCGCGGTTTCCCTGAACGACCAGGTCACGATTTGGAATGCTTCGGAGGGTGTCTTGAGGCCATCTTGGGCTGCCATGGGGCTCTATTAGGCCATCTTGGAACCCAGTTGTGCCGTCTTGGGGCTCTCTTGGACTGCCTGGAAGCCCTTTCGGATGATTTCGGGATGATTTTCGAGCCTCCCAGGTAATCTCGGACGCCCAGAAGATCGAAGAACAGGGCATTCCCAAAATTATGTAACAACTTTTTGGGAAATCAGAATTTTCTACGTTTTGGAAACCTCTTGGGGGTCTTCCTTGGGTCGTCTTCGGAGGTCTGGTGGGTGTATGGGGCCTCTTGGGGCCCTCGGGGGGGCGTTCGGCCGCCCTCCTGACCGATTTGGGCCCGTTGCCTAGGCCCAGGAGCTCTGAGACGCCTGGAGGGCTTCCTGCAGGGGCGTCCAGTGGGTCCTCGGGGCCACGCATCTGGGGGGTCCAGAGGGTCCTGGGGGCCCGGGATTTGGGGGGTCCGATTTCGGAGGGGGGGGTCCGGGTAATAGAATCATATACATGGGAATGTGTTATATATATACATGTAACGGGGGACTGGGGCCGGGGGCCGGGGGCCGGGACCCCAACCACAAATGTGTGGCCCGGGGCCCGGGCCCGCCCTTGGGAGGCTTAAAATCGCCCCAGCGAGCCCTCAGACAGCAATCCCGGCGGCCCCAGGCGGTCTCGAGACACCCCCAAGACGACGTCCAGGGGTTTCCGTCGACGCACGATGCGTTTAAATTGCCCCGGAGGCCCCCATGACGCCCCAAGAGGTCTTTAAGATGCCGCCGACGAGCGCCCCGAGAGGGGCAAAATCGTTGATTTTCATTTTTGTTTAAAAAGATGTTTTTGTTTTGCATTCTCGCTGTTTCGTGTTTCCGGCGCTGAAGCACCGCCCAAGAGTCTCCCCAAACCGCTCCAAGACGGCCCAAGAGGCCCCCAAGAGGGCCCCAAGACGGCCCGAGAGAGCCCAGAGACGGCCCCAGAGCCGCCCAAGACGGCGCAAGAGGGTCCCAAGAAGGCCCCAACAAGAGGGGTCCGTAGCCATTTTGGCTCAAGCCATTTGTTTTGCCCAGTGGAGGTGTCCAGTTTGATATCGTGTCTGATTCCTGTCTGAACGGCTCCCCGCCGCCATGTTCTGCGCCATGTTTCAGGATGGTGGGGCGGCTCTCGCCGAGCAAGGGACGGGGAAGGTGGCGCGCGCTGAGCCGGACGGGATCAGCTTCCAACCGAAGAGCTGGTCGCCTTCTCCGACTCCGTCGACGACGGCCAGGACGCCAACGCGCACGAGACGAGCCGGGGCGCCACCGCGATGCCGAAGGACGGCGACGAGCTGGCGCTCCTCGAGGCGGCGTCCCTCGCCGACCCGCGCCCTCGCCCCCCCAGGCGCCTCAGGTCCGCGGCGTACTGGGAGCAGAAGGCCGCCGCCGTCGCCGCCAAGTGGCCCGCGCGTTCGCCTTGGGAGCCGGGCGTGAGGCCGCGCCGCCCGTACCTCGACGAAGGTTGGAGCGGTCAGGCCGGCAGCCGCGAATGGCACCGCCTCGAGCCGGCGGCGCCCGCGGCGCCCGCGGCGCCCGCAGCGGTGTGCACCGAGGGCGACGGCGCGGTGCGCAGCCCCGGGAGCTTGGCGGGCGCCATCTCGATGGCGCTTCGCCGCAAGGGGCGCGGGCCTCCCGCGCCGCCGGGGTCGCCCTCGGCGGCGCACGGGGCAGCGCCGAACGCGCGCGGCTGAGCTCGAGCAGACGTCGGCGGTGAGTCCAGGGGGAGGAGGAGGAGGAAGCGGAGGACTGTGGAGGTGGAGGAGGAGGAGGAGAGGGGGCCAAGCGCCGATCCAAGAGAGTCCTCGGAACGCGACCCAGCGGCAGTGGATCTGGTCATATTCTAGCGGCGTGCCTTGCCCGGGAGCGCGCGGGTCTCGCGTCGCTTGCCGGGGCCCGTCTCGCCGGGCCGTCGGCGGCGCGCCGCGGGTGCTCGAGCGGAGCCTCTGCCCCTCCTTCCCTGACTTTCCAGGAGGGCCAAAAAACATAAACATAGCTCTCTGGAAGGTCAGGGTTGGGCCCTCGCCTCTTCCCGCGAATGTGGCATGCACGAGGTATTATCAGAAGAGCTTTCCTGGTCGCGACGCCCGTGTTTTCACACGCATCGGGCCGCTGTTCTAGGGGCCCAGCTTCTTTCGTTCGAGCATGTTCTGGGCTCCAGAAGCATGTCGTGGTAGGCCTATGGGGGTGCCTGGGCGGTCGGTCCCTGCTCAAGCCCCCCTGGAGCCAGGTCCCCATTTTTCCACCGCCAGAAAATATGTCCACATCCAGCGTTTCGGAGTCGTGCCCTGGGATTTCGAGAAACAGTGGATATGTTCTTAAGTTCGGATGGCTTGGGTCGTGTCATCTGTGCCCTCCTCTCGGTCGGCTGCGGCCCTGGCGGCACCACGGGCCCGAACGACTGTCGCAGCACCGCGAATATCTGGAGCCGTCGCGGACGTGGTCCTGGGATAATTCTGGCACGACGGCTCAATGATTGACGACGCCGCCTGCCTCGCGCGCCAGGCGCACGGCGCGCATGGTTGCCCCTGGAGATTGTCGGATGAATGGATTCGGGATGACCCGAAGGTTTTGTGCCAACCACTCCACTGCACCTGCTGCACTGCGCGGCTTGGTTCCTTGTGGAAGGTTTCTTGTAGTTTGGCCTCCATTGTGATGTGCAAGCGATGTGCCGTCCAGGCACGGTGCGCGGTCCAGGCGCGGTTCGTATTTTTGCAGCACGATTCAAGGTTACGATATGCCAGAGGTTCGGCGCCTCACGCGTTAGGACGTGAGGCTGTGGTTCTTGCCGCTGTGTTGGGTTTGGTGCCGTCTAGGCACGGTGCCGTTTAGGCAGATGGTTCCCGCCCGCCCAGTGGGATACCCAGCTGTCTGCGGCAGGTTTCCGCCACCGTGCCGGGGCAGTATTCGGTGTGGCAGCGCGTCGAGTGGCGCCCAGAAGGCCGCAAGGGGAGACCCATGCCAGGAAGCACCTTGCTTGCCTCCAGGCTATGTGCGCAGCTCCCCGCTCCCTGTTTCGTTAGCGTGTAACACGATCATCTTACTCCTCTCCTTCTCCTCCTCTCCTCCTCCTGCCCTCCCCTTCCCCATCCTCTTCTTCCTCCTCCTCCTCTCGGCGGCGCCACAATGGCCCCGGGCCCACGGCGAAGCAGTAGCGATCATGCAACATGGCCCGGCGGAATAAACGAAGCGATTCAATGATTTCGATGTTCAGTCGTGCGCGCGGCGGTGTCCGCGGACGCCGACGGAAAAAGTCAAGTCGCGCGTTCCGGCATCAAGCGCCGCAGCGCCGCAGCGCCGCAGCGCCCACATATTGTATGACGACCCTATCAGAGTTTTGGCATTATGTGTCACCATCTACTTTGGCCGGGCACAGTGCCTCATGCTGCGCTGCGACGTAGAAGTGTTCGGCCCAACATCGTTCCACGGGAGTCGTTCTACCTATGCGCCCAGTGGTGGCCTTACCTCCTTGAGCGCGGTAACTTTTTCATTTAATACCGCGCCCATTGTAGGTTTCTTTGGAAGCGCTTTAGCGCCCACATTTTTTATGACGAGCTTCCGAGACTCTATCAGAGGTTTTGTCATTATGTCTCGCCATCTATGGTTTTGGCGACATTGAAAAAAAAGGCCCCAAGAGGGGCCCAAGAGAGGGAACGCGAACTGAAAACTCTAGCTCTCCGCCCCAAGGTGCCCACAAGAGGCCCCAAGATGCCCCCAGGAAGCCCCCAAGAGGCCCCAAGAGGCCCCCAAGAGGCCCCAAGAGGCCCCAAAGAGGCTCCAAGAGGCCCCCAAGAAGCCCCAAAGAGGCTCCAAGAGGCCCCGAGACGGCACCCAAAAGGCTTCAGAACTCTTTCTAAGCGGCCCCCGAAAACATGCCAAGAAGGTCCCATGACGACTTCAAGAACCAGCCCAGGATGCCCCGAGGAAGCCCCAAGAAGCTAGCTAGAACTTGAGCGCGCGCGCGAAGCGCGCGCGATGGTTCTAGTATATATATATATATATATATATGCACACACATATATTCCTATCCATATATTTTTACAGGGCAGGGGGCCCCAGAAAAAGCGCCCCCCCAACCCCCTAACGAATTTGGCCCACCCCGGGCCTCTCGGGCAACCCTCCAGACGACCCGGGAGAACCCCACGAGAGCCCGAAGACGGCCCCAGAGGGCTCCCGGCGTTCTGGCGCGCTCCCGAAACGATTCCAGAGAGCCCCAAGACGGTCCACGACGGCCCCAAAGAAGCCATCATACCCTCAAAGATCGTTTCAAAACGTCCCAAGAGGCTTCCAAGAGCACTCCCAAGAAGGCCCCAAGAAGCAAAATTCATGGAGTTGTTGGTGAATTTTGGGATTCTCCTCTTTTCGGCTTCCGGACGCTTCAAGCCGCGGTCTTCTGGGCGTCCGAAGCCGCCTGGGAGATTCGAAAATCGCCCCACGACCATCCGAAAGGGCTTCCAGGCAGCCCAAGAGATCCCCAAGACGGTGCAACTGGTTCCAAGATGGCCTAATAGAGCCCCAAGGCAGCCCAAGATGGCCCCAAGACACCCTCCGAAGCACTCCAAATCGTGACCCGGTCGTTCAGGGAAACCGCGGTTGGAGGCAGGGCGGCCCGAGGAAGCCCCCAGAGGGCCCCAGACGACGCCCAGGAGGCCTCCAGAAGGCCTGAAGGAAGCCTGAAAAACTTGTGTGAGGCCCCCAGAGGCTTTCCAAGGAGGAGCCTCCGCAAAAAGAGCTGAGGAGGATGGGGGAGAATAGGCAGGGTACGGCGAGAATGAGGAAAAGGAAACATGGAGGAAGGATAACGAACAACATTATCATAACGGCGATGCCAGAAAAGGCAACAAGAAGCTATCGTTGAATTGTCGGCTGGAACTTCCTGCCATTCCGCCTGGACCAAGGTGCATGGCGCGAAGCGCCCATGTAGGCTTGTATGTGTATGTATGTGTGTTTACGCATGTTTATGTATGTTTATGTACGTAGGTATGTATATGTACATGCAAAGGTCTATGTATGTGTAGTCGTATGTGTATATGTTTATGTATATGTATATGCATATGTGTATGTATATGTGTGTACATGTGTATGTATATGTCGATGTAAATGTATATGTATATGTGTGTATATGTGTATACATGCCTGCATGTATGCATGTATACATGTATGCATACATGCATGTATGCATGTATGCATGTATGCATGTATGCATGCATGCATGTATGCATGTATGCATGTATGCATGTATGCATGTATGCATGCAGGCATGTATGTATGTATGTATGCATGTATGTATGTATGTATGTATGTATGTATGAATGAATGTATGTATGTATGCATATATGTGTGTATGTGTGTATGTATATGCATGCGTGCATGCATGAAATTATGTAAATATGCGTGTAGGTCTGTATACATGCATGAATGTATGTCTGTATGAGAGTGTGGACACATGTATGTATGTAGGTATGTATGTATGCATGCATGTATGTTGGTATGCATATATATATTTGTATGTATGTATGGATGGATGGATGGATGGATGGATGGATGGCAGGATGGATGGATGGATGGATGTATGGATATCTACATATATGTGAACTCCTCTTTATGTTTTATCAGCCGGGGGGCAGGGACAACCTCCCCAACAAAAATCTGGACCCCGGGGGTCTGGAGCTTCGGGGCCCCCTGGGCGCCCTTGGAAGAGGCCCCCCCAGCCCTGCCGCGCCTCCCAGGGCGCCTTGCCGGGCCTTGCCAGCAAGCTCAAAGCGATCAGCGAAGTGGTCGGAGAGGCGCAGGAGAGCCCCACGGCAGCGCAAGACGGTGTCAGGATGGCCCATGAGGCCCAAAGACGCCCCAAGACGCTTTTAGGAGAGCCCCCAAGAGGCAAACATCGCTTCACGGCCTCAGGAAAGCGCGTTGTTTTAGCATCTTCGCTTTTTGTGTCGTAGCAGCGTCCAAGACGGCCCAAGACGCCTGCGAGATCGCCCTAAGGCGGCCCAAGAGACACCCAAGAGGGCTTCAAGCCGGGCAAAGAGGATCCCAAGATTGCCCCAAGATCGCCCAAAAGAAGCTCACGAGGCCCCCAAAGGCTCCCAAGAGAGACCCACGAGGGTCTGTTGGCTCAAGAACTTGTGGCGCGAATGGTAAGCCTTGCATTTCAAGGCGGCGAACAGTATGAGCAGGGTCGCCCCGTCGCCCGGTGCAATCAGTAGCGCCACGCGGACTGCAATGAAGGCGAACGCGCTGCCCAACAGTCTTTGGCGTGACCGATTGTATCTAGAATTGAGAATGCGCAAGATGCTCCCACAGGCAATGAATTTTCTGGTGATCATCACTCTGTTCCTGTTCAATCTGGCGATGGAGCGGCCTGTGGGCGCCATGAATGAAATCAAGGAAAACTTTCGGTTCCACTTCAACCTTGATAATGTCAACGAGGTGAACAACTTCCAGGGGATGTATAGCTTTTTGTACGAGTTCTTGGAGGCAGCAGAACGTTTCGATCCGCTCGACGTGGACAAGTATGTCGAACGTGAATACGACACGCCAGTTTTCACGACCGAGACAGAGATGGTTTATTTGACCAAGCTCAAGCGGTTTACGGCAGTGACTGCAGTCGTCGTCAGGCCACAAATTTGGATGACGCGGCGAGAGATTAGAGATTGCACAGGTTTCGCGACAATGTACGATCGGATCTACAGTTTGGCAAGGCATTTGCGGTTTAAATACAGAGGCGACGCAATCACTGGGGCATGGCAGCCCACGAGTGTCGTCTTCAGGCGTGCAGAGGATGTGCCATACGAGCCCATCGGCATCCGGTCAAGCGAACAGCCGTCTGGTCCGTCGAACCCACCACCACCAGAGTCACAGTATACGAGCCCGAATGCAGGGCGCTCGGTTTTACTGACTTGCACGAGTAGTGCAGTGCGGAACCGAACGATGCGCAATGTTTTAAAAACTAAGTTCAATAATGTAGCGCTTGTGGACGGCGACAGAACTTTTTTCGGCGATTTTCACGCGGACAAAGTTGACATTCTGGCTTACATGGGCTACAATGTTTATGCCAATGCTGTCAACCTGACAACTCACCCTAGGTGCTTCATGACGAGCAAGCGTAATGAACATAATCAGATCGAGTGGTCTCTTGACGACGACGGGAATATTGACAGGCACGGGGAGAAAGTGACTGTGAGTGATGTCGACGAGCGTTGTGAAAGGTCAGCGGATACATGGCATGATGTGCAGACCGACAGGGTAAGAGCACAAGTCTTTCTGTACACTCCCAGCTACGAACTTTTCACTCGGATTCTGGTCGAGTGGCACATTGAGAGGTCGGGAAAATTCACTCCCTCATTCCATGTTGAAAGCTTCCAAGAACTCCAGAGCACTGATCGGTACACTGCTTGGATTTCTTTGACATTAGTGCAGGTGGGTTTGGGCGTGCTGCAGCTCATCTTGATTCTACGCCGGGTGGCAATCGAAACCCGCGAACGGAGGCTGTATCCCCGTGCATCGACGTGCACCAACTCTGAGAAAATCGCAATTTCATGTGGGTTTCTTCTGCAGATCGTGTTCATGGTTTTCTACATCACAAGACTTGCACAGGAGATGGATGGGGGAGACCTGTGGCCATTGGTTGAAAAAGTCTTATCAATCAACCCTTACGCAAGCGAGGAGGCTGCCATGAATTTCATGTCGAATCAAAACGCATTGGTTGACCGTGCCCAGTCTTTCCAATCTCTGCGGGTAACGGGCTTTGTGATAGTTTTCGTATCTTTCCTGCAGATTGTAGATTACATGAGCGTGCACCCTCAGTTAGGCGTGATCCCAAACACCTTGTCATTGATCGTCTCCCAGCTGATCAACTGGATCGGCATCTTCGTAGTTGTTTTTCTGATGTTGGTTATGCTAGGCCATTGGGCGTTCGGAGAGCAGGTCGACGACTTCTCTTCTGTGTCCAAGACGTTGGTCCTGAGTGGCAACCTCGCCCTTGGCAATTTTGATTTCATGGCGCTCGAGTCCGAGTTACACGAGACGGCCGATATTGTGCTCTTGGTTGTGTGGGAGTCCGCCATGCTGGCTTTGGTCTTCCTAGTGCTCCTCAACTTCTTGCTTGCAATTGTTGTGGATGGGTATGCCGTGGTGAAGGGGAGCAGTGAATGCTGCGCGGCGAATGGATTCCTAACCGACCTGTTCAAGTTTGGCAGGGTCCAGTACATGTACAACAGGCGTGGTTGGCCAAAGAGGGCGCTCCTTATCGAGCATTTGATGGAACTGCCCGACAGGGTGACCGCAGAAGACATCCACAGAAGCGGCGCTTTCCGCCAGGATGGGGATGGATCTGATGGAATGTCAGAGTGCCAAGTTTTTTTTGACGCCTACCTTGAAGTCCTCGAGAAGCTCACCGGGGCGAAAGCCGATGAGGAGCGACGCCCTGAGGCAGAGGAGCCAGGCGGCGGCAAGGAGGGGCAGCTGGCAGCGATCATGCAACAGCTCGAAGCGCAGATGGCGGCCAGAGATGCAGATCAGAGGGCCAGAGATGCAGACCTCAAGGCCTCCCTGCTCGCAAGGATTGATCGGCTCGAACAGCATCAGGGACACCATGCCCCGCCTGGTGAGGGGGTCGCCCGCCCGATCGTACCTCCCGATGAGCCTGATCTTTCCTGATCCCGATCTGAGCCCCTACCCGATCCTCACGATAGTCGAATGATCTGAGCTGACTCCCTGCCTCAATTCCTGTTCGCTGCATCATGCAGGCGTTGCTTCAGTTTCACCCCTGCTGCCGCCAGAAGTGCCAGGCTGGTACTCTCGACGAACGCCGAGCCACGCGCTGCCTGAAAGTGTGCTTCGTGGCCGATCTGCTACACGCCCCTCTCTGTTCCCCTCGCCTCCTACCTTTTTTCATCCACATCCTCGTCCCAGTCGTCGCCCCCCTCCTACTCCTACAGACCTCCTCCCTCCCGCCCGTGAAAGCATGTGTAACTTTAGGTCTTTGCCTCCGCGTCCAATCCACGGCACCGGTTACTGCTGAAGCTTTGTGCAGTGAGTTGCCACGGTGCAGCGGAGACGTGCTGGCGAAACTGACCGACAGGCTGGTCATCTGATCGCAGTCGGCCGGCGAGCACGAGAGCGCCATTTGAAACCCTGGTATGAGCGTGTACTCCACGCGCTCAGGCAGACGAAGGAGCAACCGCACATCGTGGCGAGCGGTTCCTCCTGACTGTAATCCTTCTGCTGCTACTACTCCTCGTCCTCTTCTGCCCCTCGCTGAGGGGCCGCAGGCCTAGAGAAAGACCGCGCAGCACGGTGCCGCAAGGACGCGTGCTTGGGTCAAATGTTTGACCTTCGAATTCGAATGTTGCAGAACGGTTGACTTGTCGGGGCCCGGGAGGAAAAACAAAAAAACAACGCGAGGGCCATAGGAGGTCCTCAAGAGGGCCCTCATTTTCCAGGAGAGCCCCACGGCAGCACAGAATGGCCTCCAGACGGCCCAAGAGGCCCCCAAGACGGCCCAAGAGGCCCCAAAGGCGCCCCAAGAGGCCTTCAGGAGAGCCCCCAAGAGGCAAGCATCGTCCCATTCCCTACGGAAGACGTGGAAGTTTAGCATCTTCGCTTTTTGTGTCGTAGCAGCGTCCAAGACGGCCCAAGAAGCCTGCGAGATCGCCCCAAGGCGGCCGAAGAGGCCCCCAAAGAGAGCTTCAAGCCGGGCCAAGAGGACCCCAAGACTGCCCCAAGATCGCCCAAAAGAAGCTCACGAGGCCCCCAAAGGCTCCCAAGAGAGACCCACGAGGGCCATGGGAGGTCCCCAAGAGGGCCCTAATTTTCCAGGAGAGCCTGACGGCAGCACAAGACGGCCTCCAGACGGCCCAAGAGGCCTCCAAGACGGCCCAAGAGGCCCCAAAGACGCCCCAAGAGGCCTTCAGGAGAGCCCCCAAGAGGCAAGCATGGTCCCATTCCCTACGGAAGACGTGGAAGTTTAGCATCTCCGCTTTTTGTGTCGTAGCAGCGTCCAAGACGGCCCAAGAAGCCTGCGAGATCGCCCCAAGGCGGCCGAAGAGGCCCCCAAAGAGAGCTTCAAGCCGGGCCAAGAGGACCCCAAGACTGCCCCAAGACCGCCCAAAAGAAGCTAACGAGGCCCCCAAAGGCTCCCAAGAGAGACCCACGAGGGCCATGGGAGGTCCCCAAGAGGGCCCTAATTTTCCAGGAGAGCCTGACGGCAGCACAAGACGGCCTCCAGACGGCCCAAGAGGCCTCCAAGACGGCCCAAGAGGCCCCAAAGACGCCCCAAGAGGCCTTCAGGAGAGCCCCCAAGAGGCAAGCATGGTCCCATTCCCTACGGAAGACGTGGAAGTTTAGCATCTTCGCTTTTTGTGTCGTAGCAGCGTCCAAGACGGCCCAAGAAGCCTGCGAGATCGCCCCGAGGCGGCCGAAGAGGCCCCCAAAGAGAGCTTCAAGCCGGGCCAAGAGGACCCCAAGACTGCCCCAAGACCGCCCAAAAGAAGCTCACGAGGCCCCCAAAGGCTCCCAAGAGAGACCCACGAGGGCCATGGGAGGTCCCCAAGAGGGCCCTAATTTTCCAGGAGAGCCTGACGGCAGCACAAGACGGCCTCCAGACGGCCCAAGAGACCTCCAAGACGGCCCAAGAGGCCCCAAAGACGCCCCAAGAGGCCTTCAGGAGAGCCCCCAAGAGGCAAGCATGGTCCCATTCCCTACGGAAGACGTGGAAGTTTAGCATCTTCGCTTTTTGTGTCGTAGCAGCGTCCAAGACGGCCCAAGAAGCCTGCGAGATCGCCCCAAGGCGGCCGAAGAGGCCCCCAAAGAGAGCTTCAAGCCGGGCCAAGAGGACCCCAAGACTGCCCCAAGACCGCCCAAAAGAAGCTCACGAGGCCCCCAAAGGCTCCCAAGAGAGACCCACGAGGGCCATGGGAGGTCCCCAAGAGGGCCCTAATTTTCCAGGAGAGCCTGACGGCAGCACAAGACGGCCTCCAGACGGCCCAAGAGGCCCCAAGACGGCCAAAGAGGCCCCAAAGGCGCCCCAAGAGGCCTTCAGGAGAGCTCCCAAGAGGCAAACATCGTCCCATTCCCGAAGGAAGACGTGGAAGTTTAGCATCTTCGCTATTTGTGTCGTAGCAGCGTCCAAGACGGCCCAAGAAGCCTGCGAGATCGCCCCAAGGCGGCCGAAGAGGCCCCCAAAGAGGGCTTCAAGCTGGGCCAAGAGGACAAGACCACCCAAAAGAAGCTCACGAGGCCCCCAAAGGCTCCCAAGAGAGACCCACGAGGGCCATAGGAGGTCCCCAAGAGGGCCCTAATTTTCAAGAAGAGAGCCCCACGGCAGCGCAGACCGGCCTCCAGACGGCCCAAGAGGCCTCCAAGACGGCCGAAGAGGCCTCAAAGACGCCCCAAGAGGCCTTCAGGAGAGCCCCCAAGAGGCAAGCATCGTCCCATTCCCGATGGAAGACGTAGAAGTTTAGCATCTTCGCTTTTTGTGTCGTAGCAGCGTCCAAGACGGCCCAAGAAGCCTGCGCAATCACCCCAAGGTGGCCGAAGAGGCCCCCAAGAGGGCTTCGAGCTGGGCCAAGAGGACCCCAAGACTGTCCCAAGACGGCCCAGAAGAAGCTCACGCGGCCCCCAAAGGCTCCCAAGAGAGACCCACGAGGGCCATGGGAGGTCCTCAAGAGGCCCCCAGCTTTCCACGAGAGCCGGACGGCAGCACAAGACGGCATCCAGACGGCCCAAGAGGCCCCAAGACGGCCCAAGAGGCCCCAAAGGCGCCCCAAGAGGCCTTCAGGAGAGCTCCCAAGAGGCAAGCATCGTCCCATTCCCGAAGGAAGACGTGGAAGTTTAGCATCTTCGCTATTTGTGTCGTAGCAGCGTCCAAGTCCCCAAAGCCCTTGGGAGGCATTCGTGAGCCCCCCAATAGGTTCTCCAACGAGGAGCCTCGGCAAAACGACCTGCGGGCCGACGTCGAACAAAAACTCCCGAGGATTGCAGAAGCCTGGCGACTTCCAGCGGCTCCTAACGGTATAAAACCAACGAAAATGTGAGGCATCGCAGACCCCGAACAGTGAGGTGTGGCACTCCAGCAGTGAAAATTCTGCTGGTAAGCCTAGGTGATGCGAGCAATGCAAGGCAACGGAAAGTAACGCCTCATCGTTCCTCATCGTTCCTGATCCAAAACAGATGCCGGGGTAAGATAACGACCCCCCAGAAACAATTGTTCCTCCACAGCGGTCGGTTTGCGTTGTGTCGACGCGGCGGCGACCCCGGCGCGGGCGTTCGGAACGAGCACGGCCAGTGGTCAGGACTCGGCTTGCGTTGAACGGGAATATGCGATCGTTCACGGCTGAACGATCCAAGCGGTGTCAAAAATCGACGCGAAGGCCGCTACGACACCAGCTGGCGCAGGATCACTCGAAGAAGGCACGCGATTTTGGTTTGACGTTCTTTCGGAGACTCCAGGTGGCGTTCTCGCGCCACGTGATTGGGTCCGCCTCGAGATTCGAATCAAAACGCACCGCAAGACAAGTTCGGGTGACGCACGGCTTTGTACAGCGAGGGCAAGAGCAAATAGCAACGGGCGAGGGGACTGGACGGGAAACGGCCAAAGTTCAAAGGCCAAAGGGGATGGAATTAAGTGCCAACAGATGCAAGGCTTGAGGGATCAAGCTGCATGGCGCGAAGCGCCAATACAGTTTTTCTGTGTATATAGATATATATATATATATATACATGTATGAATATGTGCGGGCAGCCCCCCAGCACCCTTCTTGACCAGCGTTCACTTACGACGGCGGTGCTGTTCCTTTCCTCCTCCTCATCTTTCTCTCTCTCTCTCTCTGCTTATATATCTCTCTCTCTCTCTCTCTTTTTCTCTCTCCCACTCTGTATGTATATATATTTATAAATGTGTCGATGTCTCTATTTCTCTCTCTCTCTCTCTTTCTCTCGCTTTTTGTCTGTTTGTGTTGATGCTTTCTCTCTCTCTCTGTGTCTTTCTCTCTCTCTCTCTCTCCCGCCCTCTTCCAGACACCCAACACAATCCTTGTGAAAACAAAAGATTTGCGATGTCAGGCGTGCGTAAGCCTTGTGTTTTCATGTGGATGCATGTGATTTCTGGGATGAGAAGTGAGGGATCCATGCGTTTTCATTTTGATGTTTGGAGGATTTAGGGGATTCACCCCTCCAACGAAAATCAAACCCAGGAGTCCTCCCAGGAGCTCTGATCCCCTAAATCCCAAACAACAAACCGATTGAATGAAAACGCCTTGCTTCCTCACCTTTCATACCGGCAGTACAAACATTCAAATGGAACACATGGTTTCCTCATTACTCATGGTAGACATCCCAATCATCCAAGTGTAAAAACAGGGTTCCGGCACCCGTGGCATCGCAAACCTTGTGTTTTCAGATGGATTGTGTTGGGCGTCTGAGAGAGAGAGGGGAAATAGAAAGAGAGAGAAGGAGAGAGGCAAGAGAGAGAGAGAGAGAGAGAGAAACAGACAGACAGCGGGAGACAGAGAGGCAGATTCGAGATCCAGCTGATTATAATTATATTCCGATTGGAATACCTTTGAAATGTAAGTATGGTAGGGCGGATCCCAGATTCAGATGATTCCAATTCGATTCTCGCTGTAGCGTAGTAGAAGTTAATTCGAATTGAGCAGGTCCCAGATCCAGCTGATCCAGATTTGATTCCTACGGGAATCGATACAGAATTTATTCGAGACTGTGCACATCCCAAATCCAGCCGATTCCAAGTATATTCCGATTGAAACCAAATCAGAATCGAACTAGAATTGAGCAGATCCCAGATCCAGCTCATTCCCATAAGAGTCTTATTGGGATTCAGTTGCAATCTAATTGGAGTGGAGCGGATCCCAGATCCAGCTGATTCCAAGTTTACTCCTACTGAAGTCCAGTGGCGCTGCCGCGCGATTCCGCCACCGCGCTTCGGCAAGCGCCCGAGGGGGGGTGGGGGGCGGGCGGGCGCCGTGGGGGAGGGGCACGTTCTCTGCCTGGAAGGCCAACGACGCAGGGACTTGGTCGCAAAAATGAGCGCACCTTGGGCTCGATGCGTCGGAGGGGCCCAACTACGGTGGGGAATGTGCGCAGGAGGTTTCAGACCCTGGAGGATTCCTTCTCTGATGGGGGTGACGGTGATGTCCATGGCCGGACATCAGTTGGAGTTCCACCGGCCTCCAGACCCCGGATTCCTTATCTAAGGGTTCCTTATCCAATGCCCCCACCGTATTGGTTCGCAATGAACGAGGGGGCCGACACACACACACACACCTACCGCTGCAAGAGCGGTGGCGGATCTATTGCAAATCTAACAAGTACGCAGAACCCAGATCCACCTGATTCTAACCTGTGAAGTGCAAAACCCGGATAGCAGAGCGCCCGAAGGACGAAGGGCCTGACAAGGGTTGGCGAAGTACTGGCGAGAGGGCCAGAAGGTAAAGTATGCCTGGGGAGCTGGCAAGCTCGGAAAACGCTTGTGGGAGACGCTTGCCAGGGAACTGGAACGCATGCCTGGGAAGCTTGCAAGCTCCAGAAGCAAGCTTCCAAGGAGCTTCGAAGGAGCTTCGAAGGACCTTCGCGAGAGCTTCGAGGCACGCGTATTGGGAACGAGTATGAAAACGCTTCCCGGAACACGTTGCGGGGTCAAGCAGGGCGCTCCGGGGATGCTTGCCCTGGAGCCTTGGAGAGGAGCTGGCGTAGCCCTGCCGGCCGGCTTCTTCTCCAATGACCCTTTTAGCTCTCACAAGGAGCTATCCGGGAATTAGATTCTTATTGTAATCGGATTAGAATAGAATTGGGCTGGGCAGATCCCATAGCCAGCTGATTCCAACTGGATTCCTATTGGGATCTGAGTAGAATCTAGTTAGAATTAGAATTGAGCAAGTCCCAGGCCCAGCTGATTTCAGTTGAATTATTGTGAGGCTCTAGTTGAAATGGGGCAGATCCGAGATCCAGCTGATTCGAGCTTGATTTCTATTGGACTGCATTTAGAATTTATTTGGAAAAGGGCACATCGCAGATCCAGTTGATTCCAAGTGGTATTCCTATCGGCATCTGATTCGGATTTATTTGGAACCGAGCAGATCCCAGATCCAGCTGATTCAAAGTTACTCCTCTTACAATCGAACGAGAATCTAATAGGAACTGAGCAGATCCCGGATCCAGCTGATTTCCGTGTGATTCGTATTGCAATCGAATTCGAATTCAATTGGAATGGAGCAGATCCCAGATACGGTTGTTTCCAAGTGGATCCCGATTGAAATCGGATACAAATCGAATTTGAATTGGGCTGATCCCAGATCCGGCTGCAGCCGAATATATCTATATATATATATATATATGTATCGAGTTGGAGTGTAGTAGATCCCAGATCCAGCTGACTCCAATTTGATTCTTGCAGGGATTTACTAAGAATCTAATGTGGCTGGAGCGGATCCCAGATCCAGCCCATTCCAATCTGATTAGTTTTGGAATTTACTTTGGATCTAATTAGAAATGCGCAGATCACAGATCCAGCTGTTCCCCTTAGATTGCAGCACGATAAAGCGGCGGAGAAATGACGAATATGAAAGATGGATGAGGCACGGATGAAAAGAAGGCGGATGATCAGTAAGAGCACGAATGAAGAGGTCAACGACCGATGTAACATGAATGGGTGCGGGGGGGTTGCGCTATATGGATGTATGGATACAAGACTGCATTGGTGCTTCGCGCCATGCACCTTGGTCCTTGGAGTTTGGAGTGCAGGCCGAATGGCAGGAAGGTCAAGCAGACAATTTAGCGATAATTCCGTGCTGCCTTTTTCCGGATACGCCGTCAGAATAATGTTATTCGGCATCGTTATTCCATGCTTCTTTTTCCTTATTCTCGCCTTACCCTGCGAATTCTCCCCCATCCTTCTGAGCTCTTTTTGCGGACGCTCCGCCTTGGAGAACTTCTGGGGGCCTCACGGAAGTTTCTCGGGTTTTCTTAAGTTATTCGGGCCACCTTGCCGCCAGCCGCGGTCTTCTTGAACGACTGGGTCACGATTCGGAATGCTTCGGAGGGTGTCTTGGCCATCTTGGGCCGGCATGGGGCTCTCTTAGGCCATTTTGGAACCCTGTTGCGCCGTCTTGGGGCTTTCTTGGACTGCCTGGAAGCCTTTTTGAGCCTCCCAGGCCGTCTCGGACGCCCAGAAGACCGAAGATCCGGGCATTCCCAAAATAATGCGAAAAAACATGGATCATGGAACATCTAAGTTTTCTATGTTTTGGAAGCCTCTTGGGTTTTTCGGTGGGGTCGTCTTCGGGCGTCTGGTGGGTGTCTGGGGCGTCTTGGGGCCCTCGCGGGGGCGTTTGGCCGCCCTCCAGACCGGTTTGGGCCCGTTGCCAAGGAGCACTGAAACGCCTGGGGGGCCTCCTGCAGGGGCGTCCAGGGGGTCCCCGGGGCCACGGATCCGGGGGGTCCAGAGGGTCCTGAGGGCCCAGGATTCGGGGGGTCCGATTTCGTGGGGGGGTGTCCCAGGGGAATATGGATAGATGGGTATGTTCATATGTATGAATACATACGTATACATGTGTATATAGGTTCTGTCTGTCAATGCCGTGCTGTCTTCGTATGTCTGTGCTGGGTGGCGTCTTTGTATGATCGTCCTTCTTGTCGTCTTCCATGTCGTGGATGTCGTCGAAGTCGCCGTCAACGATGCCTGCTAGTTCGTCTTGTAGTCGGCGGAGTTCGTCATTGGCTTGTGCTTGTTGTACTTGCTGTCATTGTAGTTTGTTTCGTTTTCATTTTTCTTCTCCTGAGCCGTTCCTGATCGATGTGGCGGTCGATCCGTGTGTCTTCGTCTAGGTCCTTGTCGAAGTCGGGTACGGGTAGCTCTTGTCCTCGATGGGGTTCTCGGATCCTTTTGTCTTATATTTCTTTCGCTTGTCGTAGTAGTGTCATAAGGTTTTCTCTTCTTTGTGCCACGTTCCGGATTGCTCTTGTGCGGTCATATATTTTTGCATCATCGTTTGCGGATGTTGCACGTCTGCTTCGGCCCCTTTTTGGTATCGCTCTGCTGTCAGAAGTCGATGCTGGTAGTGATGGTTGGCCGACTTGAGTTGCTCTGTCGCACTGGCCATGTTGAGGTGTGTTGCTTGTTGGTTGTTGCAATTGTCGAGTAGGTTGCTCTCGGCTTGTTGAAGTCGTTGGGTTGCCAGTGCTGGTTCTTGTGCTGCTGTAACCTCCTGGTCGAATGCTGCTTGTGCCTGGGCCCGCTGCGCTACGTAGGCTGCGCATTGTTCTTCGTGGCTGTGATGCTGTTGCGCATACCATCTGGTTTGTAGTATTTCTGGTGTGCGCCCCTGATCTAGTGATTGTATCTTCTGTTCTGCCACCATCAGGTATGGGGCGTTGTTTTGAGCAATGTCTGATTGCTGGTGTTTGTAGTGTTGGTGAATCTGCTGGACGGAGTGTTGCATGCGCTCCTCTGTAACTTGTGCCGATCTGGGAATGTATTGTGCGCTGTTGGTGGTGGCTGCTCTTGGTTGCCATTCAGGTGCTGCTTGTCTTTCACTTAGTTCGGGTCGTAGCCCAGCAGCTGTCGCTTGAGACTCTTCTTCTTCTTCTTGCCTTTCCTGGGCGATGTGCGTGGCATCGAACTGGCAGTTCTGTGCGCGAAATTGGTGGACTTGCGTATAATATCTGATCGCTTGTGCTGTCAGGCTCTCAATGTGCTGGTGTATGTGCTCGGTGTGTGTTGTTGTGTGTTCTGCTTGACATTGTGTTGCTTCCTCGGGTTGTTCTACCGTCGTCTTGCTGGCTTGCATGCATAGCTCTGCTTGTCGCAGTTCTCGCGCATGCTCTCGAGTCTCGTGGTAGTCGTCGGACAAGTGGTCGCTCACTGCTTGTAGCTGCTGTGTGGTATCCCCTGCTGCTTGTAGTCGTTGATGTAGCTTGGAATCCTTGTTTCTGTCTGGTTGTGCCGCTCTGAGCCCTTCAATGCTCTATGCTTGAGTAGTGTTTTGAGCTGCTGTGTCTTGTCGTCCTTGTCGACGTTGGTGGTGCTTTCAGTGGGACCAACGGTGTTCGTTCTCGTGGGCATGCGTTGAGCTGCACGTCCCGTGCACGAGGTGAAGGCGCTTGTGGGCTGGGCGTGTGTTGTCTGTGATGGGCCAACTCTTTTTCCAGCTTTGCGTACATCTTGGTATTGTGTATGTTGTCGTCGTGTTGTTGCTGTGCTTGCTTTAGGCTGGCTGCTGAGATCCTGGCGCATGCTGCGTAGTCGTCCTTGAGCTTGCGTATGTATTGTAGTCTGTCGGCTTCTGGCTTCTGGTCGAGTGACTGTCTTCTTACACTTGCCAGCTCATGTCGTAGATATCCTGCTTCTTGACCTGCGCTCCCCACTGCCAGTATTTGTGTGGCAAGCTTCCTGATGTTGGCGGTCTTAGATGTGTTGCAGGCCCCCGCTTCCAGGGGGGTGGCATAAGGTTTGACTTTGTGCTTCACGGTGTCGTGGTATGCTTCTGGTATGCTGCCGATCAGTGTCTAGCACTCCCTCGTCGATTATGCTGTGAGGTCTGGGTTGCTGCCGAAGCTTGGTTGTGGTACGTAGTCTTTTTTGCTTGTTGTGTGTGGTCGGTAGTTGGTTTGCCTTTGGTCTTGGTGTAGTCGTTCGCGGCTGTTTGGGAGCGTGTGGCTGTTGAGTCCAGTATGGTGTCGCTGAAGCTGTTTGGTAGTAGTTGTTATATTTTTGCTGTTGGTAAGGTGATTGTGCTGAATAGTAGGTCGGAGCCTGTTGGGCTGGATTGGCGTATCCGCTGTTGCCCACTGGCTGCCAGGTTGGTCCTTTGCCTTTGCCGTATGGTTGTTGCTGTTGGTACTTCTCGTTGCTTTTGCCTTTGGCTTGTGGGGGGCTTGTATGCGGCCGTACATTGTGTCGGACGTCTGTCTTGGTGGCTGTTGTGCGCTGTGGTGCCGGTTGGATAGAAGCTGTGCTTTTTGTAGTTGTTGGTTGGTAGGTTGGTCGAGCAGTGAACGTGTGGATGCTACTCGCAGCAGTGTGCGTGCCGCTGCACGCTTTTGTCATTCCATCTTATGCCAAGCAGTGTCGAGATAAGTAGTCGAAGTCGTGTTGGAGGTGGCGTCTTGGCCAAAATGGCCCTGCTAGTGGAGCTAGTGTGCTGGTTATTGTGCGTAGGACGTTGATGTCGAAGCCGTGAGCCCGCAGTGCTGGCGTGGTGCACCGTAACGCAAGAGAGACAAAGACGAATCTCCCTCCCCCGGAGTGCTCTCCTGCCGAGCTGGAAATTTTGGATCTGCGACCCAGTCTCACTCTCCCTGTGTGATCATTTTTCCTCCCTCCTCTTCCTCCCTCGCCATCCCTGCCAGTGCGTAGACTACTGGCGACTTGCTGTGCCGTCACACGAGTCCTTGTGGAATGGTGTTGGAGGTGCATGGGGATTGGGAGGGATCTGGATCTCACACATCCTTGGCAATCCAAAAAAACATGTTCCCTCCTCCCTCCTCCCTCCTCCTTCCTCCCTCCTCCATCCTCCCTCCTCCCTCCTCCCTCCTCCCTCCTACCTCCTAACTCCTCCCTCCTAACTCCTTCCTCCTAACTCCTCCCTCCTCCTCCTCCTCTTCCGCCTCCTCCTCCATTTCCTCCTCCTCCTCCATCCTCATCGTCCTCCTCCTCCTCATCCTCCTCCTCCCCCTCCTCCTCGTCCTCCTCCTCCTCCTCCTACTCCTCCTCCTCCTCCTCCCCTCCTCCTCTCTTCATCCTCCGCCTCCTCCTCCTCCTCCTCCATCACTTCCTCCTCCTCCTCCTCCTCCTCGCCCTCCTCCTCCTCCTCCTCCTCCTCCTACTACTACTACTACTACTACTACTACTACTACTACTACTACTACTACTACTACTACTACTACTACTACTACTACTACTACTACTACTACTACTACTACTACTACTACTACTACTACTACTACTACTACTACTACTACTACTACTACTACTACTACTACTACTACTACTACTACTACTACTACTACTACTACTACTACTACTACTACTACTACTACTACTACTACTACTATTACTACTACTACAGTGGGCGGACAAAATATCGCAAGTAATATGATCGTTCCGAGAAACAAGGTGACAATTTTGATCATATTCCATCGATATCCGAGGAGCTCCCCTTCCCCCGTATTTCAATGTTGACTTGCATTATTTTGTCCTCCCGGACTTGGGGTGCTCGCTCGATGCCAACATTGAAGTTTAGGGGGCGGGGGCGTTTTGTCGAGGTGGCGTCGCAATGTCGGCGCGGCCGTACGCGGCCAGGAGCAACTTGCAACATTTCGTCGTGCCACCGATGGAAGCACAGACTTTTCTATGACTCGAAGTGCACGGCATCTAACAATCATGCACCTCGTCAGCCCCAGTTCCCAGCACTCGAAGTCCTTGTCGCCAGCGCTGCGCCGGGCGTACTCCAGCAAGAAGCGCTTCCCGGTTCTGGGGGGCAGCGACTCCTTCGGGGCGCAGGAGCGCAGCGCAGACCAAGTTCGACAACTCCATCGAGGCGCTGCCTTTTTCCGAGGCGCTCGCCAGACATCAGCCCGTTTAATTGCGGCTTCTGGGGTTGCGTCAACCGCCGCCTCCGCAAGCAGCAGGAGGCCCTCGTGCTCGCCTGGTAAGAGGAAAGCCAGGGCCCATTTCGCGGCGCGCCTCAGGCGGGCTCTCCAGCGCGTGCCCGAGGCCATCTTGACTCCTCTGGTGAAGTCCATGGGCCGGCGCTGCAAGGCCCTCCAGCGCGTAAAGGGGAAGGACTTCGAGGAGCGATGCCCTGCGCGCCCCGCGCGGCTGCCGACGCCGCGAACACGCGGCCTTCCGCTGGCGGCCCGCCGCCGAGGACACGGGGAACATGCGAAGTTCATGCCCAGTCGCCGCGGTGGGGCGCCGGGACTTCGGGCCAGCCGCCCACCAGCCGTATGAGTGTAATTTCTTGAGTTGTATTTTTCCCGACTGGCAGCCGATCTTGACGCGCGCTCGCAATGGCCTTCCCGGAGTAAACATCCTGTCGCAGGGCCCTTTTGCCCATCTAAGCGCTGGCGTGCTCAGCCGAGGCCTGTCGGCTCATCCGCGGTGGGCGCCCGACGGGCATGAGTTGGTGCGGAGTGACGTTGACCTCCTGTCAGCTATTTCCAGGCCGGCGCCAGGGCCGCGCTCGGGCTGCGCCTGGAGCGCGAGCGGCCGCCCCTGGGCCGCGCGGCGGACTTGCGCGGGCTCGGCGCGGCAGGCTCTGCCTGGGCGATGCTGGCGCGTGGCCTGCTCAGAGCAGCGGGCGGCGACAGGGCGGCCCCGCGCCCGCCGCGCTTGCATTTGCCTCATTTGAAAACTCCAGTGCTATTTGAATACCTATTTGAATACCTATTTGAATACCTATATGAAAACTGCAGCTATATGGGGATTTGCATTTGCTACGCGCGAATAGTAGAGTTAAAAAGAATGTATTTTCTTTCTTTCTATTTTCAAGTTTCAAATCGGTTCCCCCCCCATATAACTGAGGTTTTCAAATAGGTATTCAAATAGGTATTCAAATAGGTATTCAAATAGTATTCCAATGTACTGGGAGTATTCAAATAGGCCAGATGCAGGCGCCGCGCGCGCCCCGCCACCCCGTCGTCGCCTGGCGCGCCCTGCCCCGCTGCGCGGCCGCGTGCCAGCACCGGGCGACGTTCGGCACAAAGCCTGGGCAGTGCCCAGCGCAGCCAAGGGTACGCCTGGCGATGCGATCGCAGCGAGGGCCGCGCATGTCCTCGTCGCGGCCCACGATCGGCCTGGCGCGGGCCAGGCGCGACGCGGGCTCGGCGCTGCTCGCCGGGCGAAGGCGAAGCCCAATATATTGTTCTGTTTTGCTTGCGCAGCGGAGGCAGCCCAGCGCAGCCCAGCTCAGGTCTGCGCGGCCCAATCCACCCGAGCTCAATATATTGCAGTCCCGTCCAGGTCAGCCCTGCGCAGGTGCGCCCAGGTCAGCCCAACTCGAACCAGCTGGATCCAGCTCAGACATCAGCGAGGCGTGAACCCTTCGGTCCAGTGGCGGCTCGGCTCCGGCTCGCACCCTGGTCGAAGCTCGGCAGTCGACCTTCGACCGAACGTCGACCCTGTACCCTTGATCATCCTCGCCATCATCCTTCCCCCAGTTCTCCGAGTCCCCCGCCCTCCGCGTCAGCCTTCACCCTGCAGGGGGATGACAAACGCAGTGGGCGGACAAAATATCGCAAGTTATATGATCGTTCCGAGAAACAAGATGACAATTTTGATCATATTCCATCGATATCCGAGGAGCTCCCCTTCCCCCGTATTTCAATGTTGACTTGCATTATTTTGTCCTCCCGGACTTGGGGTGCTCGCTCGATGCCAACATTGAAATTTAGGGGGCGGGGGCGTTTTGTCGAGGTGGCGTCGCAATGTCGGCGCGGCCGTACGCGGCCAGGAGCAACTTGCAACATTTCGTCGTCCCACCGATGGAAGCACAGACTTTTCTATGACTCGAAGTGCACGGCATCTAACAATCATGCACCTCGTCAGCCCCAGTTCCCAGCACTCGAAGTCCTTGTCGCCAGCGCTGCGCCGGGCGTACTCCAGCAAGAAGCGCTTCCCGGTTCTGGGGGGCAGCGACTCCTTCGGGGCGCAGGAGCGCAGCGCAGACCAAGTTCGACAACTCCATCGAGGCGCTGCCTTTTTCCGAGGCGCTCGCCAGACATCAGCCCGTTTAATTGCGGCTTCTGGGGTTGCGTCAACCGCCGCCTCCGCAAGCAGCAGGAGGCCCTCGTGCTCGCCTGGTAAGAGGAAAGCCAGGGCCCATTTCGCGGCGCGCCTCAGGCGGGCTCTCCAGCGCGTGCCCGAGGCCATCTTGACTCCTCTGGTGAAGTCCATGGGCCGGCGCTGCAAGGCCCTCCAGCGCGTAAAGGGGAAGGACTTCGAGGAGCGATGCCCTGCGCGCCCCGCGCGGCTGCCGACGCCGCGAACACGCGGCCTTCCCCTGGCGGCCCGCCGCCGAGGACACGGGGAACATGCGAAGTTCATGCCCAGTCGCCGCGGTGGGGCGCCGGGACTTCGGGCCAGCCGCCCACCAGCCGATGAGTGTAATTTCTTGAGTTGTATTTTTCCCGACTGGCAGCCGATCTTGACGCGCGCTCGCAATGGCCTTCCCGGAGTAAACATCCTGTCGCAGGGCCCTTTTGCCCATCTAAGCGCTGGCGTGCTCAGCCGAGGCCTGTCGGCTCATCCGCGGTGGGCGCCCGACGGGCATGAGTTGGTGCGGAGTGACGTTGACCTCCTGTCAGCTATTTCCAGGCCGGCGCCAGGGCCGCGCTCGGGCTGCGCCTGGAGCGCGAGCGGCCGCCCCTGGGCCGCGCGGCGGACTTGCGCGGGCTCGGCGCGGCAGGCTCTGCCTGGGCGATGCTGGCGCGTGGCCTGCTCAGAGCAGCGGGCGGCGACAGGGCGGCCCCGCGCCCGCCGCGCTTGCATTTGCCTCATTTGAAAACTCCAGTGCTATTTGAATACCTATTTGAATACCTATTTGAATACCTATATGAAAACTGCAGCTATATGGGGATTTGCATTTGCTACGCGCGAATAGTAGAGTTAAAAAGAATGTATTTTCTTTCTTTCTATTTTCAAGTTTCAAATCGG
>CAUYUJ010000314.1:528780-531280 GCA_963575745.1 Prorocentrum cordatum
GCACTGCACGAACTTACTGGCGCCCCACCTCTCACGGGTGAGGGACTCCCTGCAGCTGACGTCCAAGAAGCTTTTGAACACCTTCACGGACAGGTCCGACATGTCGCCGTCGTCGAGGCAGCAGCCGCACCAGCGCTCGCCTGGCTCGTCGCGGTAAAAATCGAGGTCCGTCGCCGTCTTGAACATGGGAACAACGTCGGTGTCGCGGGCACCCTGGTCCTTTGGAACCTCGAGAGGGCCATCATCAGCACATGCATCAGAGGTGTCTTGCCCATGCCGCCGAGGCCAAGGAATGTGATCGACTTGCGCTTCAGCGACGGAATCAGCGGCTCTAAGATCTTCTGCGCCCATGGCTCCACGTCGCCCCACGCGATCGGCAGGTACGTGTACTTGCTCGCCGTCACCGACTTGCTCCGCAACTGCGCGAGACACTCTCGGATGTCTTTCTTGTCCAAGCACTTGATCTTGCTGCCTGGATCCGCGAGCTCCTGCAGCATCCACCTCGTCTGTTTCAGGTCGGCGTTGTTGTACGGCGCGTGCGCGCGGATGTAATCGATCGCCACTCCTATTTCGGATTGGCTGACCACCCTGTCGGCCAAGTTTTGGTCGAACGACCACCAGCGATACTGCAGGCCACCGAGCTTGTCCAACATGAAGTTGAAAGCGAGTGCGCCGACTCTCACCTGATTGCCCCAGTTAGTCTTCATCAATACGCCCTGGCACACCGCGCCGTACACATCGTACTCCTGCCGATCGTCGAACTTATAGCGCTTGATGATGGTGTACGAGTTCTCGGCGGCGGCCTCCTTGATCATGACGATCTGCAACTTGAACGGACACACGACGACGGCCGCCGGCTTCATCTTACCAGGCAGGTTCATGTACATCTGCTGCGCCATGAAGCCTGCGACCTCGTCTGGGTCGAAGGCGTCGGTGTAGCTTTGGACAACGTCAACGACGTGCGTCATTTTTCCTGAAGATTGGTCCAGAGATGTGAGCGGCAAGTCCATCATGCCTGTGACGCCGTTCTCCTGCTTTCCAGAGAAAGCGCACTTCGGCAGCTGCTTAATCTTCAGCCCCTTCACGATGCTGCACGCCATGGCGAACGTGTAACGCGGCTCGCCCGTCTCCGCCTGCACCTCGAGTTCCTCAGCCAAAGAATTGGGAGCACCCACGACGGCGGCCATGGGGGGCGAAAGCTGCAGCGTCAACTCTCGACGGTGGCGACGTGTGCATGATCATTACGATACTTGAGCCATAACAGCTGCGACGGTATGATGAAGTGATGTGATGAATGGTGATCGGGGCGGGTTGGCCCACCGAGGGCTCTGCTGGGCCCGGGGGGGGGCCCTTCTTGAATGTTTCGGGGGGGCCGTTTCGGCGACTTTCTCGTGCAAAAAATAAGGGAAAACTGAGCCGAGTTAAGAAAAACTCGGCTGAGTTATGAATTGCAAAAACTGCAACCGAAGAACACCAAACAATGACATCTAAGGGGCCCAAGGGGGCCCCCATACTGCCCAAGAATCCTCCAGGACGGCCCCAAGAAGGCCCGAAAACCAAAGAAATCCATCTAAAGAGCCCAAAAGCGCCCCAAGATCGCCCAAGAATCCTCCAGGACAGCCCCAAGACGGCCCGAAACGCCTCCATGACGGCTCCAACACAGCCTGAGAGACCCCGAGGAGTCTCAGTAATGCCCCAAGACGGCCCGAAGAACCCCCGAGAGGTCCCGATACACCCCACATCGCGCACCCCAAGGACCCAACGAAGCCTCTGAGAGACCCCCCACCGCACGCCTTGAATAGCCCACCGAATGGTTTCCACGAGCCCAGGAGAGGCGCTCACGAGGCCTTCCGCGTTGCATCTTTGGGAGGGAGGAGGAGGGAGGAAGGAAGGAAAGAAGGAGAGGGAGGAGGTTGACGAAGGAGGAAGAAGGGAGAGGCAGGAGGAGAAGAGAGGGAGGAGGTTGACGAGCGCAGGACGAGCGGGGGGGCGAGGGAGGAAGAGAGAGGGAGGAGGTTGACGAAGACGACGACGACGACGACGAAGACGACGACAGGGGGCACACGTCACGGCCCCCTGCGCGCTCCCCGACGCATAACTGCCACGGGTGCTGGGCTGGCGCGACGGCGGGATTTGCAGCAGGATGCTGCGTATCTGTGTGCGAGCAGGAAGACTGCTCTCGCCAGAGGAAGCACGAACAGCGGCAGGACGAGGATGTTGGGAATGGGGGATGAAGCAAGTGCGGTTGCCACGCTATATAGAATCATACCCAGGAGGGAAGGGGGCGGCGGGGAGAGTTAGGGAGACGGGGGAGGAGGCGCGAGAACTGGGGAGGGCGAGAGGGGGGAGAAGCATCAGCAAGAAGAAAAAGAGGGGAAGTGGCGGGGCCTGCAGGGAGGGGAAGGGGGAGCGCTCGCGGAGCAAAAGGAAAGTGGATTTTTTTGGGGCTGCGCAGCAGCTGCGTGGATCACCTGCGGGCGGGCTTCTTCTTGAGCATGTG
>CAUYUJ010000314.1:541280-573780 GCA_963575745.1 Prorocentrum cordatum
GCCGCAGAGGAGCAGGAGGTTCGGCTGCGCGTAAGAGAGACCCTTCGCCGGAGTGACCGCTGCTGCGGGTCCACAGGGGTCCTCCCAGCATTGGCTTGCGCGATTGGATCTGGCCCCCAAGCGGCCCCCTGGAACCGCGCACCAAAGGGCACTCCCGCCCAGGGTCACTCTTGCATGTGGGCGAGAGGCGGGTGGAGGGGTGTGGTCGTCGGGGGGGGTCCAGGGTGCTGCCTTTTGGAGCTGCAGTGGCAGGGAGGCGGCGCCAGCAGGGCGGCACGACCACCGCTGTCTGCAGCATGGCATGGCTGCCTAAAAGATTGCCAGTGGTTCCCCGACCGATCCGCACTCTACTAGAGCGGCGCCAGACGCTATGGCGTTCCACCCGCCGACACCGCCCGACGCTCCCCCCCCCCCACGACGGGGAGCGGCAACCCGCCCCCTCGTTTCCCCTCCTTCCCTGCCGGGCTGGTCGCCTCTGCCTGCAGCATCGGCTTCCCTGTCTGTTCCTCCTCCTCCTCCATTTGCTCCTCCACCTCCCTCTCAGACCCTCAGACCAGAAGCAGCGACGACAGGTCACCAGCAACCGCTAACACCAATGACAATCACCGACCAACACCACCAGGCAGAGCAGAACGGCCGCACACACATCACAATCGTTCATAAACATGCGCGGTCACTTTCAGCAGACGACCGCGTCAGCGAAGTGGTCAGGGGGCTCGAAATTGGTCGTTGAGGTTTCGCATTCATCAACGAAACGTTGAGAACAATGGCCGAGGAGTTTGGGACATCTTCGGAAGGACATGTCTTCGCCGGAGCCAACATCGACCAAATATGACACCGAGTTGTTGAGTCGTACATCGATGTTGGATCACCACACGTTCAGCGATTCTAAGCGTTTTTGCCCAGACTGGCCTCGGCATCGGCATCACTGAAGAGAGGATGATTGAATTTACAATTCATGGCAGCATTCTTTTTTATTCTGAATACAGAGACCCGCACGCACAGCGCATGTACGATATGATCCACGAGCTTCGCAGAGAGAGAGTGCCAAGACACAACATCATATGATATTCGCAGGGGATTTCAATGCACAGGCTGGAGCGTCCATCATTCCCGAAGACGCAGACGACGACAATGCCATCAACTTCGATAACACCACCTCCTGACATGTTGGCCGACACGGGCACGCGGGCCAAAACTCGAGGGGCACTTGGCTACGTCATTGGGCAACTCAAAAGGGACACGTTCTTGCAAATGGATTTTACAGAAGGCCAGCGCACAAGCAGATCACATACACCAAAGGCGACCGGCACAAGCATGTCGACTAGGTACGTAATGTGAACCGCACGTTGTTCCGGTATTGCACCTACGCAGACGCCAATAACAGGATTGACGTCGGCTCCGACCACAAGGCTGTGACCCTCGACGTGCGGAGACCGACCGGAGTATTGAGCAGACGGCCGCGACACGACGACGAAAGACGTCAGCAATACCACGCCCTTCCACCCGAATCTTCAGCCAACAGGATCGACCCACGAGCCCGGAAAGGAATATAGAAATGTAAGACATGGCAACGTTTCAAAGACACTCGATTGGGCGACGGGCACGTGCCATGCTGAGTGTATCGATCTTGGTGTACCGTGCCGAGGGCTGTGCTGTGCTGCGCCGTGCTGAACTGCGATGTGCCATGCCGCGATTGTGCTCTACAGCGTTGTGGAACGAGTCCTCCTTTGCATCCGAGTCCTGACCGAACTGATCTGAACCTTAAGCTCGAGCTGCCTGAGCACATAGCAACTGCCCCAGAGCTAAGTGACAGGGGGGCATGCTAGGAAGACACGCCGCGGAAAGTTCCAAAGGGACGCGCCAGGCGACGTGACAGTGGACGTGCCATGGGGGCGCACCGCGGGACGTGCCTTCAAGGGGGCGCGCTACGGAACGTGCCAGTGGACGTGCCACGGGACGTGCCAGGGGACGCGCCGCGCGACGTGCCAGGGGGACTCGCCAAGGGACGCCCCGCGGAACGTGCCAAGGAACGCGCCAGGTTGCAATGCTGAGTGTATCGATCTTGATGTACCGTGCCTAGGGCTGTGCTGTGCTGCGCCGTGTTGTGCCATGCCGCGATTGTGCTCTATAGCGTTGTGGATCGAGTCCTCCTTTGCATCCGAGTCCTGACCGAACTGATCTGGATCGTAAGCTCGAGCTGCCTGAGCACATAGTCCACACAGTAGCTGCCCCAGAGCTAATTGTCAGGGGGACATGCCAGGAAGACGCACCGCGGAACGTTCCAAGGGACGTGCCAGGGGACGTGCCAGGGGACGTGCCGCGGGGACGCACCGCGGGACGTGCCAAGGGGACGCGCTACAGAACGTGCTGGGGACAAGCGTCGTGTTGGTGGCCTGGGCACGTAAAAACACATGGTACCAGTTCGGGACAACCATGTTAGATACCCTTTGGGTGGCCTGCACACGTAAGTATCCTGGCGAAGGGCCCAACCATACGCAATTCCGAATGCCGCCGTTGTAAGTATCGTCGTTGGTGGAACACCCGATGGGGCCACGAAGCGTGTGAGAGGTGCGCCAAATGGAGGTGGAACTGCATGCGGACCCTGCCTCTGGGGCCTTCGGTGGAGCACCCTGTGGGGCCGCGAAACGTGTGAGGGGTGCGCCGAAATGGAGGTGGAACTGCATGCGGACCCTGCCATTGGCGCCCTCGGTGGAGCTCCCTATGGGGCCGCGAAACGTGTGAGGGGTGCGCCGAAATGGAGGTGGAACTGCATGCGGACCCTGCCACTTGGGCCTTAGGCGGAGCTCTCTATGGGGCCACGAAACGTGTGAGGGGTGTGCCGAAATGGAGGTGGAACTGCATGCGGACCGTGCCACTTGGGCCTTAGGCGGGGCTCCCTATGACGCCACGAAACGTGTGAGGGGTGCGCCGAAATGGAAGTGGAACTGCATGCGGACCCTGCCACTTAGGCCTTAGGCGGAGCTCCCTATGGGGCCACGAAACGTGTGAGGGGTGCGCCGAAATGGAGGTGGAACTGCATGCGGACCCTGCCACTGGGGCCTCAGGTGGAGCTCCCTATGGGGCCACGAAACGTGTGAGGGGTGCGCCGAAATGGAGGTGGAACCGCATGCGGACCCTGACACTTGGGCCTTCGGTGGAGCTCCCTATGGGGCCACGAAACGTGTGAGGGGTGCGCCGAAATGGAGGTGGAACCGCATGCGGACCCTGACACTTGGGCCTTCGGTGGAGCTCCCTATGGGGCCACGAACACGTGTGGGGCCTTCGGTGGAGTGCGCCGAAATGGAGGGGCGCATGCGGACCCTGACACTGGGGCCTTCGGTGGAGCTCCCTATGGGGCCACGAAACGTGTGAGGGGTGCGCCGAAATGGAGGTGGAACCGCATGCGGACCCTGACACTTGGGCCTTCGGTGGAGCTCCCTATGGGGCCACGAAACGTGTGAGGGGTGCGCCGAAATGGAGGTGGAACCGCATGCGGACCCTGACACTTGGGCCTTCGGTGGAGCTCCCTATGGGGCCACGAAACGTGTGAGGGGTGCGCCGAAATGGAGGTGGAACCGCATGCGGACCCTGACACTGGGGCCTTCGGTGGAGCTCCCTATGGGGCCACGAAACGTGTGAGGGGTGCGCCGAAATGGAGGTGGAACCGCATGCGGACCCTGACACTTGGGCCTTCGGTGGAGCTCCCTATGGGGCCACGGAACGTGTGAGGGGTGCGCCGAAATGGAGGTGGAACCGCATGCGGACCTTGCCACTGGGGCCTTCGGTGGAGCCCACTATGGGTCCACGAAACGTGTGGCCATGATGGAGACGGCGATGATGATGACGACGATGGTGATAAGAACGATGATGATGATGATGCTGATGATGACGGTGACGATGACGATGATGATGATGCTGATGATGAGAGGAGGAGGAGGAGGAGGGGGAGGAGGAGGAGAGGAGGAGAGACGCGGGGCACCGTCTCTTCAAAACGAGGACCCAACACCACAGGATGGTTGGGAAAAACACGTGGCTCCAGCTCGGGACAATCATGTTAGAGATCCCATTGCGTGGCTTGAGCAAGCCGAAAAAGACACGTGGTTCCAGCTCGGGACAGTCATGTAGATACCCCCTTGCGTGACTTGGATACGCTGAACTCGCGCTCCCGCTCAAGGCATCCTCGCAATGTCTTCCTTGGAGAGGCCCCCAAAGCGCAACCCCCTGTTCAGAGCAAGAAAACGCTATTTTTCTGGATCGGGGGATGTGTTCGGGTAGCGCTGTTCGGCCCCCCGTGCGTTTTCTGATAATTCGGCGTTAGGCCCGACGCCATGTTAGATGCCCCCTTGGGTGGCCGGGGCGCGCAAAAACACGTGGTGCCAGTTCGGGACAACTATATTAGATACACCCAGGAGTGGCCTGGACATGTTAAAACACGTGGTCTTTGGTCGGGACAGTCATGTTGGATACCCCCTTGGGTGGCCAGGACATGTAAAAACACGTGGTTCCAGCTCGGGACAGCCATGTTAGATACCCCCTTTGCGTGGCCTGGATACGCTGAATTCGCGCTCCCGCTCGAGACATCCTCCCATTGTCTTCCCTGGAGAGACCCCCAAAGCGCCACCCCCTGTCCAGAGCAAGAGAACATCACTGGGACATGTGTTCGGGTAGCGTTTTTCGGCCCCCCGTGCGTTTTCTGATAATTCGGCGTTGGGCCGACGCCATGTTGGATATCCCCACTGGGCGGCCTGGACACGTGGTTCCAGTTCGGGACAACGGTCCACTATGTTAGATACCCCCGTGGGTGGCCTGGACGCTTGAAAAAACACGGCTCCAGCGCAGGACAACCATGTTAGATACCTTTTTTGGGTGGCTTGAACATGTAAAAACACATGGCTCCAGCTCGGGACCAACATGTTAGATATACCCTTGGGTGGGCTGGACACATGAAAACACGTGATTCCAGCTCGGGACCACCATGTTAGATACCCTTTTGATGGCCTGCACACGTAAAAACACACGGTTCCAGCCCACCCAGGGGGGATATCCAACATGCGGTCGTTTGAGGCGCCAGCGACGGGCAACCATGTTGGATAGCCCTTTGGCCGACTTGGGCACGTGAAAACAAGCATTTCGCCTGAGACATCCTCTGAATTCTGGCCCCCCACGAGGCCCCTGCTCGAGACATCCCCCAACTCTGCAAAACCAGCGCTTCGCTCGAGACATCCTCAACAATTTCTGGAGGAAAAAAGGGCGTTCCGCCTGATACATTCTCACAAATGATACAGTTGGCCCTTCCCGACTTCGATATTTATCATGGAGTAATTCCGCCAGCCTTCCCCCAACATAGCACGGGGGACAGTTTACAAACTAAAAGAGAACCTTGGGCCCGCGCCCTGTCCGGGAAACATGATTGACCCACGAACCCGGAAAGGAATATAGAAATGTAACGCATGGCAGCGTTTTCAAAGACGCTTGATTGGGTGGCGGGCAAATGCAATGCTGAGTGTATCGATCTTGAAGTACCCTGCCGAGGGCTGTGCTGTGCTGCACGTGCTGAATTGCGATGTGCCATGCCGCGAGTGTGCTCCATAGCGTCGTGGTGCATCCAAGTCCTGACCGAACTGATCTGGATCTGAAGCTCGAGCTGCCTGAACTCATAGTAGCTGCCCCAGAGCTACCCCAGAGCAAATTGACAGGGGGACATGCCAGGAGGACGCGCCGCGAAACGTCCCAAGGGACGCGCCAGGCGACGTGCCAGGGGACGTGCCATGGGGTTGAACCGCGGGACGTGCAAAGGGGACGCGCTACGGAACGTACCAATGGATGTGCCACTGGATGTGCCAGGGGACGCGCCACGCGACGTCCCAGGGGGGCTCGCCAAGGAACGCCCCACAGAACGTGCCAAGGAACGCGCCAGGTTGCAATGTTGAGTGTATCGATCTTGAAGTACCGCGCCGAAGGCTGTGCTGTGCTGCACCGTGATGAATTGCGATGTGCCATGCCGCGATTGTGCTTCATAGCGCCGTGGATCGCGTCCTCCTTTACATCCGAGTCCTGACCGAACCGATCTGGATCTGAAGCTCGAGCTGCCTGAACTCATAGTAGCTGCCCCAGAGCAAATTGACAGGGGGACATGCCAGGAGGACGCGCCGCGAAACGTCCCAAGGGACGCGCCAGGCGACGTGCCAGGGGACGTGCCATGGGGACGCACCGCGGGAGGTGCCTTCAAGGAGACGCGCTACGGAACGAGCCAATGGATATGCCACAGGACGTGCCAGGGGACGCGCCACGCGACGTGCCAAGGGGACTCGCCACAGGACGCGCCACAGAACGTGCCAAGGAACGCGCCAAGTTGCAATGTTGAGTGTATCGGTCTTGATGTACCGCGCCGAAGGCTGTGCTGTATTGCGCCGTGCTGAATTGCGATGTGCCATGCCGCGAGTGTGCTCCATAGCGTCGTGGATCGAGTCCTCTTTTGCATCCGAGTCCTGACCGAACTGATCTGGACCTTGAGCTCGAGCTGCCTGAGCACATAGTAGCTGCCCCAGAGCTAAGTGACAGGGGAACATGCCAGGAGAACGCGGCGCGGAACGTCCCAAGGGACGCGCCAGGCGACGTGCCAGGGGACGTACCATGGGGACGCACCGCGGGACATGCCTTCAAGGAGACGCGCTACGGAACGTGCCAATGGACGTGCCACAGGACGTGCCAGGGGACGCGCCACGCGACGTGCCAGGGAACCTCGCCACAGGACACGCCACGGAACGTGCCAAGGAACTTGCCAAGTTGCAATGCTGAGTGTATCGGTCTTGATGTACCGCGCCGAGGGCTGTGCTGTGCTGCACCGTGCTGAATTGCGATGTGCCATGCCGCGATTGTGCTCTATAGCGTCGTGGATCGAGTCCTCCTTTGCATCCGAGTCTTGACCGAACTGATCTGGACTTTGAGCTCGAGCTGCCTGAGCACATAGTAGCTGCCCCAGAGCAAATTGACAGGGGGACATGCCAGGAGGACGCGCCGCGGAACGTCCCAAGGGACGCGCCAGGCGACGTGCCAAGGGACGTGCCATGGGGACGCACCGCGGGACGTGCCAAGGGGACGCGCTACGGAACGTGCCAATGGACGTGAAACAGGACGTGCCAGGGGACGCGCCGCGCGACGTGCCAGGGGGACTCGCCACAGGACGCCCCACGGAACGTGCCATGGAACGTACCAAGTTGCAATGCTGAGTGCCTGGGCGACCTGGACACGTGATAACAAGCGTATCTCTCGAGACATTCTCAACATATCCTCATGTTAGGCATCCGTTTGGGCAACCTGGACAACTGCAAACAAGCATCTCGATCGAGACTTCGTCAACACATCCTCATGCTAGACATCCTCCTGGGCGACGAGGACGCGCGAAACCAAGCGTCTCGCTTGAGACATCCTCAACAAATCCTGGCGCTAGACCTCTGCCTGGGCAATCTGGAGGCATGCTACCAAGCGTCTCGCTCGAGACATCCTCAACACATTCTGAAAAACAAGCATCTCGCTTGAGACATCCTCAAAAATAATCCCGCCGGCCCTAGGCGATCTCCTTCTGTATCGCAGAATAATTCCGCTGGCCCTACAGCCGTCGATTCCGGGGGTAAACCTCTAAAAGAGAACCCTGGGCCCCTGCCTTTTCTGGGAAACATGATCGACCCACGAACCCGGAAAGGAATATAGAAATGTAAGGCATGGCAACGTTTCCAAGACATTTAATTGGACGACGGGCAAATGCAATGCTGAATGTATCGATTTTGATGTACTGTGCCGAGGGCTGTGCTGTGCTACGCCGCGCTGATCTGCGATGTGCCATGCCGCGATTGTGCTCTATATAGCGTTGTGGATCGAGTCCTCCGTGGCATCCCAGTCCTGCCCGAACTGAACTGGATCTTAAGCTCGAGCTGCCTGAGCAGATGGTAGCTGCCCAAGAGCTAATCGACAGAGGGGACATGCCAGGAGGACGTGCCGCGAAACGTCCCAAGGGACGCGCCAGGCGACGTGCCAGGGGACGTGCCATGGGGACGCACCGCGGGACGTGCCAAGGGGACGCGCTACGGAACGTGCCAATGGACTTGCCGCGGGACGTGCCAGGGGACGCGCCGCGCGACGTGCCAGGTGGACTCGCCACGGAACGCGCCAAGTAGCGTGCCAAGGTGCAACGTTGAATGTATCGATCTTGATGTACCGTGCTGAAGGCTGTGCTGTGCTGGGCCGTGTTGAACTGCGATGTGCCATGCCGCGATTGTGCTCTATATAGCGTTGTGGATCGAGTCCTCGTTGCATCCGAGTCCTGACCGAACTGATCTGGATCGTAAGCTCGAGTTGCCTGAGCAGATGGTAGCTGCCCCAGAACTAATCGACAGGGGGGCATGCCAGGAGGACGCGCCGCGGAACGTCCCAAAGGACGCGCCAGGCGACGTGCCAGGGGACGTGCCATGGGGACGCACCGCGGGACGTGCCAAGGGGACGCGCTACGGAACTTGCCAATAGACGTGCACCGCGCGACGTGCCAGGTGGACTCGCCACGGGACGCTCCACGGAACGTGCCAGGCAACATGCCAGTTACGGGTATCGATACTGATGTACCGTGCCGAGGGCTATGCTGTGCCTGGGCGACCTGGACACGTGAAAACACGCGTTTCGCTCAAGACGTTCTTAGCACATCCTCATGCTAGACATCTGCCTGGTGCAAACAAGCGTCTCGATCGAGACTTCCTCGACACATTCTCATGCTAGACATCTGCCTGGGCGACCTGGACACGTGAAACCAAGTGTCTCGCTCGAGACATCCTCAACAAATCCTCATGCTAGACATCTGTCTGGGCAACCTGGAGGCGTAAAACCAAGCGTCTCGCTCGAGACATCCTCGAGACCTGGGCACGTGAAAAGAAGCATTTCACTTCAGAGATCCTCTGAATTCTGGTCCACAGGAGAGGACAATCGACAACACAAAACAAGCGTTTCGCTCGAGACATCCTCAACAAATTCTGAAAAACAAGCGCGTCGCTCGAGACATCGACAAAAAAAAGTCGCCGGCCCTACGCGACCTCGTTATTTATCGCAAAATTATTTCGCCAGCCCTGCAGCCGTCAGAACCGGGGGTAAGCACACTAAAAGAGAACCTTGGGCCCGAGCCCTTTTACGGGAAAAATCAACAACACGCGAGCTTACAATGACCACCAAAAACTTAACTTTCAACAGCACTATTTACCTTACTACCAGCAAGCGCTGCGCGAACACATCCAACAAGTCATCATCGACGCCGCTGCCGCCAGCATTGACGCGTTAGAACCAGCACCCCCAAGCAATTCACAAGCAAACAAACAAACCGATCAAGGACTTAAACGGTTGAACCTTTTTTTGCACAGCGACACCAGACGCCCAAAGACGATCACCACCCACGTAAACCATTGAGCAATCTCATACAGCAAGATACTCGTACACAGACGCGGGCGACACGACGGGCCCATCTAGCAAACCTACATGAGCAGGTTGAAGATTTGAAGATCATCCACGTATCAGAACCACGACGGAATCGAAGTCTCATTACCCACATGACAGGCAAAGTGGGTTACAAATGCACGACACGACAAGAAAGCGTGGGCGCTGTTGCGGACTTCTACCAGCAGTAGTACAATTCGGCATTAGACAGGACGCAGCGACGCCCACCGACCAGCAGGCCCGACCAGTTGACAGACCAGCAGACCGACCAGCAGAACAGCAGACCGACTACCGACAACCGACCAGCAGACCCTCCGACTACTACAGCGACCAAACGACGACCACACCGACGACTGACCAGCTCACCGACCAGCGGACCGACGAGCAGACCAGCAGACCGACCACCGACCGCCAACGAGCAGTCCAGCAGGCCGACAACTGGCCACCGACCAGCAGACCCACCGACTACCATTTTTCACACTGACAGGGCCAAACAATGCGGTCAAACGTCTCCGGCTCGGCAAAGCCCCCAACATCACAGGCTTCCGCGCAGAAATGCTTAAGGAGGGCACACTTGAACTCAGATGTGCACTTTTCCACCTGCGCAATGCGATCCTGCACGCAGCGCCCCGCCGCCAGCCAGCTGGAAGAGCACAGTCGCCACAGAAACCCCCAAGTGTGGAAGTTTCACACTTCAACAAAACCCCCGCCCCATTTGCACGATACCATTGTTGTGCAGGCTGCGCGCTGAATTAGCCGACTAAAAAATTATCCTGGCGAAGGACCCAACCATACGCAGTTGTGGATACCGCAATTGTGAATATCTTCTTCGGTGGTGCCCACGAACCGTATGAGGGGCGTGCCAAAATGTGGCGGGGCACACAACACGAAGGAAAACGATTGGTCTAATTACGAGAGACTGAGCGCGGGTGAATCTGAGCGCGAGTGAGTCTAAGTGTGAATGAGTCTACGTGCGAGCGAATCTGTTTGCACGAATGCGATCATGGCTACGCCTCGTGTAAATGTATATGAATGTGAATGGTTCGGGTACGCCTGTCTGTGCACTCGTGACACTGTGCGTGGCCGCCGCAGAAAGCTTTCGCGGAAACCCCAGCGGCAGCGCCCGCACGCCGCGACACCCATGTCGGCACGCCCCTCACGAGGATCGCGCCCGCTTCGTTCCCTTCTTTTCCGCCTCCTTTGCCCGCGCACTCCAGAGTCCAAAGCTGCGGGTGCAGCGCGGCGCGGAGTCCCCGCGACACGCGCCGGTCGCCCCGGAAGCGTCCCAGAGACGCGCGCGGGTCGTCCGCTGCGCGGAGCAAAGAAGGCTAGCTGGCGATCTAGCTGGCTGGCTGATAGCGGGCAAGGCTCTGACCGCAAGGCAGAGCGACGACGGGCGAGCGAGGCGCAGGGAAGAACGCAGCACGGAGTTCCCGCGACGCGCGCTGGTCGCCCCAGGAGGGTTCCAGCGACGTGCGCGGGTCGTCCGCGGCGCGAGGCCAAACAATTAGTTGCGCAGTCGAGAGAAGGCCACTCCTCCACCGCTCGTTTAAAGCGACCACAGCGAGAACACCGGAAAGACCTTCGCTGGTGGAATGGAATCTCCCGCGAATGCAAAGCAACATACATACGGGGGGGAGCAGGCCTCCTTCTCCTCCTCCTCCTCCGCCTCCTCCTCTCTCCCCAGAGGTCTGGAGTTGTTTCCTGAAACCTGGAGTGTGGCGGACGCATGGTGGCGGTGGCAGTGGCGCCTTCGGTGGAGCCCCCTTATGGGGCCAGGAAACGTGTGAGGGGTGTGCCGAAATTCGTGTGGGGGACGCACGCGGGCGGTGGCACTGGGGCCTTCGGTGGAGCTCCCTACGGGGCCACGAAGCGTGTGAAGGGTGTGCCGACATGTGTGTGGGGGACGCATGCGGGCGTTGGCACTGGGGCCTTCGGTGGAGCTCCCTATGGGGCCACGAAACGTATGGGGGGTGTGCCGAAATCGGTGTGGGGGACGCACGCGGGCGGTGGCACTGAGGCCTTCGGTGGAGCTTCCCACGGGGCCACGAAAAGTGTGAGGGGTGCGCCGAAATGGGTGTGAGGGACGCATGCGGGCGGTGGCACCGGGGCCTTCGGTGGAGCTCCCTATGGAGCCACGAAACGTGTGAGGGGTGTGCCGAAATGGACGTCGGGGACGCATGCGGGCGTTGGCACTGGGGCTTTCGGTGGAGTTCCCTGTGGGGCCACGAAAATTGTGAGAGGTGTGCCGAAATGGGCGTGGGGGACGCATGCGGGCGGTGGCACTGGGGCCTTCGGTGGAACTCCATATGTGGCCACGAAACGTGTGAAGGGTGTGCCGACATGGGTATGTGGGGGGGCGCATGCGGGCCGTGGCATTGGGGCGTTCGGTGGAGCTCCATATGGGGCCACGAAACGTGTGAGGGGTGTGCCGACATGGGTGCGGGGGACGCATGCGGGAGGTGGCACTGGGGCCTTCGGTGGGACTCCTGATGATGCCACGAAACGTGTGAGGGGTGTGACGAAGTGGGTGTGGGGGACGCATGCGGGCGGTGGCACTGGGGCCTTCGGTGGAACCCCCTTATGTGGCCACGAAACGTGTGAGGGGTGTGCCGAAATGGGTGTGTGGGGGAGGCATGCGAGCGGTGGCACGAGGGCCTTCGGTGGAGCTTTATGGGGCCACGAAATTTGTGAGGGATGTGCCGAAATGGGTGTGGGGGACGCATGCGGGCGGTGGCACTGGGGCCTTCGGTGGAGCTCCGTATGGGGTCACGAAACGTGTGAGGGATGTGCCGACATGTGTGTGGGGGACGCATGCGGGCGGTGACACTGGGGCCTTCGGTGGAGTTCCCTATGGGGCCACGAAACGTGTGAGGGGTATGCCGACATGGGTGATGATGTTGGTGATGATGACGGCCGTGATGATGTTGATGATGACGATGATGACGATGATGATGATGATGCCGCTGATGGTAATGGTGATGATCAGGATGATGATGATGACGATGATGATGACGGGAAGAGAGGAGAAAGGGGGAGCAGGAGGAGGAGGAGGAGAGGAACGTGGGGCGACGTCTTTTCAAAACGAGGACCCAACACCACAGGATGGTTGGAAATAACAGGCTACGACCAAAACTTGGCACCGCCGACACGGTGGACTTCAGACCAGGCCTTTCGCCCATAGACCACTGTTTCATTCAAACCAATTACGTGAGCGGGCATACGAATAATACCAACGTCTATGGATCGCGGCATTCGACTTCAAAAAAGTTGTCGTTGCAGTTGGGCACAAGAGCATATCGGCAGCACTGAAAGCACAAGGCTTACAACCTGGATACATTGCAGTACTTCTGCAGCTCTGCGATGGACAGAAAGCTACGGTGAATACAGACGTCCACAGCAGGCCTTTCAGCCTTCTGTGGGGACGAAGCAGGACAACCCACTTAGCTCCCTACTTGACAACGCTCTTCTACAATACGCTCTTCGCCCGGTGATTTCTGATCAGCGGAAAATGACGGATTTAAATTGGGATACGCGGGTACCGCCACGCTTACCAACTTACGTTTCGCCGACGACGTGCTTCTGACCAGCCAAACTCTCCTGAGACTGATAACGATAATCGATGACACTGCGCGCGCAGCAGAGCCGCACGGGCTCGAACTACACCAGAGCAAATGGAAATATTCAGCAACCAGACGAGAAGGACGGGGACGGCGAGCTCAGGCACAACGCGCGTCTAAGAGATGAATATAGACATCATTATTATAGTTTCGAGGGCGGTCTCACATACCTCAGCCACTTGACCCGTATCCACGAGCCGATGGACACGGAATCTCACCGCGCGAGAGCAGCACTGGCACCGTTCATTTTCGCAAATAAAAGTTGACCAGCAAGTGCTACCTTCTGGCTCACCGATTGCGGCTATTCAACACCATTCTAATCTTTACAATATTATACAAAGCAGGGGCGTGGACGGTCACAGAGTCCTTCTAGCAGGATTGCGAAGGCCTTACGGCCGGTGCCACCGACCCTGAATGGCGACGACGACGACGACGACGAGCGCTCTTGGGGGCCTCTTGGGGGTAGTTTGTGGGCCTCTTGGGAAGGTCTTAAGGGCCGCTTGGAAGCCTCGTGGGGGCCTCTTGGGGCTTCCTGGGGGTCTCTTGGAGGGGGCCTGGGACGTCTTGGAGGCTTCTTGGACGGTCTTGGGGCTGTCTGGGGCGTTTGCGGCAGATCTTTGGGCGATTCGGGGCCTTCTTGGGCCGTCTCGGGGGCCATATTGGGCATTCGGACCTCATTTGGAGTGTTTTCGAGGTTTCTAGGCCGCCCGAGGAAAAACGAATCTGCCCCCCCAACCCCCCCCCCGGGACCCCCCCCCCCCCCCCCCCCCTGGGGAAGGGATCAAAGGGAAGGGGCTTCCCTTCGACTCGATTACGACACTGCTGGATTTTTCTCTCTCGCTCACGAGCTTGAGAAGGAAGCTGCAGGGAAAGGGGACGACGGAGGCGACGACCGACGGAGACGACGACTCGAACAGCCAAGCCCCTCGCACACGCCGACAGGGTCGGCGGATTTACGATTAACACAGCGACGCATGCTTGGCATGATCACCAGAACGCCGCGGCGACGCACAACACAACAAGCAGATTTTCACAGCAGCCAGAGACCCAGTACATTCGACAGCACAAACAACGAGACACCAGACAACGACCACAGCACCAGCAGCACTAGCGACGACACAGAGAGCAACCCAGTTCAGCGAGAAACAACAATCATGCCCGACATGCGCAGCGAGAGCGGCGAAGACAGCACAATTGCAGACCTGTGGGAACCATGGGTCGAATACATTCAGCGAGCGGCCGTCGTCCCCTTTCCCTGCAGCTTCCTTCTCAAGCTCGTGAGCGAGAGAAAAATCGAGCAGTGTCGTAATCGAGTCGAAGGGAAGCCCCTTCCCTTTGATCCCTTCCCCAGGGGGGGGGGTCCCGGGGGGGGTCCCGGGGGGGGTCCCGGGGGGGGTCCCGTCCCGGGGGGGTCCCGGGGGGGGGGGGGGCAGATTCGTTTTTCCTCGGGCGGCCTAGAAACTCGAAAACACTCCAAATGAGGTCCGAATGCCCAAGATGGCCCCCGAGACGGCCCAAGAGGGCCCCGAGTCGCCCAAAGATCGGCCGAAAACGCCCAAGATAGCCCCAAGACCGTCCAAGAAGCCTCCAAGACGTCCCAGGCCCCCTCCAAGAGACCCCCAGGAAGCCCCAAGAGGCCCCCACGAGGCTTCCAAGCGGCCCCTAAGACCTTCCCAAGAGGCCCACAAACTACCCCCAAGAGGCCCCCAAGAGCGCTCGTCGTCGTCGTCGTCGTCGTCGTCGTCGTCGCCATTCAGGGTCGGCGGCACCGGCCGTAAGGCCTTCGCAATACATTCAGCGAGCGGCACGACGAGTCGATCGCCTTATGAAGCTTCACGGCATCGACAATTGAGTGACGAAACACATGCGAAAAGTATGGCGCATGGCTTCAACAGTCGCAAACTACGACTTTAGCAACCAGACATCAACAGACGCAAGCAGGGACAGAGGCACAACGAAAGCGGTGGGACGACGAAACGAATACCTACGCACGCCAACGCGACCCTCCGCCGATCACCCAGACATACCCAATCGAGAGGACAACCAAACAGCATCACATGGACGCAAACAGCCGCAGATACCGAAGCATGGGCGGCGCTCAAGCATCACTATTCAGACCTCACACCAGCAAGCACCCAGGACCAATGACCCACAAGTGAACACCAAGAGAAAATCGAGACGACACGCCCAGTCCGCGCCGACACCGTCCTCTTTGTCCTGCCCCTCTCCTCCTAACATTGTATGTGCTTCGCGTTGCATGCATCCGGACAAGCCGGATTCTCGAGGCCGCTTGGTCTGAGCTAGCCCTGGATTTGGTCCACAACGGCGGTTGCATCCCATCGCTTCGCATACTCTTCCGTTCCGCTCATTGTGACAGTTGACCATTGCCGCAAGCGGCAGGGCGAAACACATCCCTTATATTAGCTCTCAAATTCGCCAGTCGGCCATATGCGGATGCCAACAGAGGTGGCTTCGCACCCAATGACCGCTGCAAGTTGTCCTTGTCGATAGCCAGATTGCCAATGGCTCTAGTCTGGGACTCGTTCTCCATTCCCTTCCAGCGGCGAGAGAGGGAGAGAGGAACAGCAACATAGCAAAATAACCACAAAGCAGGAGGAGACGGAGGAGGGAGGAGCAGCACAGAGCAGTGGCTCTATCAAAGCACCTCCATAACACCCTTGCGCCTGTAAATCTTGGCTCCTGCTCAAACGAGAAGCGACGACAATGACGTCCGTGGGGAGTATTCCATCTTCGTCCGTCCTCTGCGCAGATCGGACAATGTTGCCACGGCGCATGCATTGTGGCTGCCCAGAGGCTGGATCAGCTCGGAGAGAAGCATCTCGGAGGGCTGTTGGGCACGGAGGACCGCAGCAACACCGAGGAGGAACCCGCCAAGGAATGCGTGGCCATGCAGGCCAACAGGACGAGGTTGATGATGGAGGAGCCCGAGAGGGGGGAGGGGCGGGAAGGGGGGGTGCGCAAAGAGGGGAGGTAGACCGAGGGAGGGGGGGAAGGAAGGGGGAGGAGGGCAAGAGGAGGAGGAGGAGGAGGAGGAGGAGGAGTTCCTCTTCCTCCTCGTCCTCCTCCTCCTCCTCCTCCTCCTCCTTCTCCTCCTCCTACTCATCCTCATCCTCATCCTCATCATCATCCTCCTTTCCTCGTCCTCCTCGTCCTCGTCCTCCTCCTCCTCCTCTTCTTCCCCCTCCTCCTCCGCCTTCTCCTATTTGTCAGGGGGGGACGGGAGTGGGGGAAGGGAGGAGGAGGTTGTTCTTGAGCATCGATCCTGCGACGAGCTCTCATCTCGCCAGGGCCGTTGAAGTCCACGGGTTGGCGTGCCCTTGCTGCCACGACGCGATTGTGTCACGACGTGGGCATCGGAGCTTCCCACCGCATCCGCGGGGCCAGCTGCGTGCCACGGGAACGTTTTTAGATTTGTTCTTGGGTGCGAAAACGGCTCTGGACGCCAAAATCGCGGATTATACCTTGTATGTCGTTTACCGGGGCTTCAGCGAGCGGGGAAATGTTTTTTTGTCCTCCTCCTCCTCCTCCTCCTCCTCCTCCTCCTCCTCCTCCTCCTCCTCCTCCTCCTCCTCCTCCTCCTCTTACTCCTCATACCTGTGAGCTCTTCCTTCTTGCCCTCCCCTTCCGTCCTCTTCATGCATTCAACAGGCTTACGCCATCCCGCCGACACCCAGACGAAGTGAGGAGCCCTCGAAAATTTCTGGGGCGCGTCATGGTGCGCAACGTTCTCCCGCATGTGCATCCAGAGTGAGCTAACAGATGTTTGGCACGGGGACAGCCAATCCTCTCGCGCGAGTCTGCAGTCCTGGCCAGCGGACGTCGGCGAATTCGGACAATGCAGGGCGAGAAGGGTTAGGATTAAGTCGGGCCTGTCCCCCTACAGGGGAGTTTTTTACGAAAAGTAGGAAATACCCCCAACAAAATCAAAAAAAATGTCCAAAAATAGTCTGGGGACCATTTTTAGAGTATGTGTTGACTTTTGGGGGGGTATTCTTGGGGTATTTTTTTAATTTTCCGTCGAAAATTCCCCTGTAAGGGGACACGCCCGACATAAGCCCAGCACTGGGAGACTTGGCTCAGGCCCTCTAGGTCCTGATCGAACTTCGCGCTTCGCGGCACAGGCCAGAAAAGCCGTCCTAGTCGCGCTTCGCGTGGCACGAAGCGAGGCCTACGGCAGCGACGACGACGACGACGACGAGGCCTGCGGGAGGCGGCCATAGTCGCCAACCGAAGCGGGACATTGCCTTCCGCCGCCGCCCCATCGTGGCCGCTCCAAGAGCCCCCCATCCATCAGTGGGCTTCTGGAGCGCTCAGCCCTGAGATTCGTATGCATTTCGCGCCGTGGGCTGCTCTTTGCGGACCCCCAGGCCAGAAGCAGGCCCCACAGAGCATGGCATCGCTCGGGCGTGCGCATGTTTTCTTGGCGAGGACCCTCGAGGAGCATCTTGGATCATCTTGCGGGAAGGCAAGGGGGGAACAACAACAACAACAACAACAACAACAACAACAACAACAACAACAACAACAATCATTTTAAGACTGTTCGCCCTTATCTGCTCGAGTGTCCAATAACGCGTATTTCCCAAACCCTCGATACCCGCCCTCTCCGTCTTCGATCGAACCCCTTTTGGGGGGTATACCTTTCTTCCCTGCAGGCCGGGCCCAGGCAAGCGGCGGGGCGGCCGCGGACCGTCGGCCTGGCCAGCGGCAGCGCTGATCGGCGGGGCGGCCGCGGACCGTCGACCCGACCCCCAGAGGGACGGACAGGGGACCGACCACGACGAGGACGACGACGACGACGACGTCCACGACGACGGCGACGACGACGACGACGACGGCGACGAGCGAAAGCGAGAGCGAGAGAGAACGACAGCAGAGCCACGAAGGACACGAAGTAGGCCACGAAAGGCGACAGCGGGGACACGAAGGGAATGCGTATGGGGCCACGAAGAGCGCGAACGAGCGGGGGCCACGAAAGGCAGATAATGCGGGGCCACAGAAGGCAACGATGGGGCCACTGAAGGTAGCAAATTGGGCCACGTAGGACAGTGAGGGGGCCACACACGGCGACAGCGGGGCCACGAAGGGCATGCACATGGGGCAACCACGGGCGCGAACGAGCGGGGGCCACGAAGGGCATACATATATGGGGCCACGAAGGGCAGCGAGGGGGCCACGAAGGGCCGCAACGAGGCCACGAAGGGCAGCGAGGGGGCCACGAAGGGTTGCAACGGGGCCACGAAGGGCTGCAACGGGGCCACGAAGGGCAGCAACGGCGACAACGGGGCCACGAAGGGCATGCACATGGGGCCAAAACCGGCGCGAACGAGCGGGGGCCACGAAGGGCATACGTATATTGGGCCGCGGAGGGCAAGAACGGGGCCACTGACGGCAGCAACGGGGCCACGAAGGGCAGCGAGGGGGCCACGAAGGGCGACAGCGGGGCCACGAAGGGCATGCATATGGGGCAACCACGGGCGCGAACGAACGGGGGCCACGAAGGGCATACATATATGGGGCCACGAAGGGCAGCGAGGGGGCCACGAAGGGCCGCAACGGGGCCACGAGGGGCAGCGAAGGGGCCACGAAGGGCTGCAGCGGGGCCACGAAGGGCTGCGACGGGGCCACGAAGGGCAGCGAGGGGGCCACGAAGGGTTGCAACGGGGCCACGAAACAAAGCGAGGGGGCCACGAAGTGCTGCAGCGGGGCCACGAAGGGCAGCGAGGAGGCCACGAGGGGCTGCAACGGGGCCTCGAAGGGCAGCGAGGGGGCCACGAAGGGCTGCAGCGGGGCCACGAAACAAAGCGAGGGGGCCACGAAGGGCTGCAACGGGGCCACGAAGGGCAGCGAGATCCTAGGTAATCTGTGAGGGAATCCTAAGCGTGAGCGCGACTCCTGGGTGCCTGGGTGTCGGGAGCGCGGCGCTTGAGTAAATGGCAAGAAAATCCAACGCAAGGGCGCTATTCTATGAAATCGCAAGCAAGTCTCCAGCGAAAGCGCGACTCCAAAGCGCCGGGAGAGCGATTCCTAAATAAATTGTAAGGAAGTCCCAAGCGAGAGCGCGATTCCTGAATAACATGCGAGGAAGTCTCGGGCGGGAGCGGGGGTCCTGGCTAAATTGTGAGGAAGTCTCAGGCGGGAGCCGTTGTTGTTGTAGTCCAGGGGGCAGGGGGCCAGTTTGAGCAGGAAGATTTTTTTTGACAAAAAACAAGATGCGAGCCCCGGGGGGGCACCTCAATTGAAAAAATCAATGTGCACCGGTGGGGGGGATCAACAATGATTATTTTTTAAGAGTGAGAGTTCAACACCACCACCACCAACAACAACAACAACTACAACAACAAAAACAACAACAACAACAACAACAACAACAACAACAACAACAACTACAACTACAACAACAAAAACAACAACAACAACAACAACAACAACAACAACAACAACAACAACAACAACAACAACAACAACAACAACAACAACAATAACAACAAAAACAACAAGAGAGAGAAGCCTAAAAATGCACGAGGGATGGACCTCCGAGCGATGGCGAGGGAGGCCCAATGCAGAAGCCCAGGCCGCCGACGTCGAGATGTCTTGCAGCCGCTTGCTGCGGCGCCCAGATCTGCGCGAGCGCCGGCCGCATCCGGATGTCCTCCGGCAGGGCGTCGACGGCCTGCGCTTCGCCCGTGCGCGCGCAGGGGCCGTGCGCTCCTGGGCGGGCCCGAAGGGGAGCCCCCCCGCCGCGGGAGGAGCTGCCTCTCGGCAGCGCGTCGAAGCGGCTGGCGCGGAGGGGGGGGGGGAGGCCTCTCAGAGCCCACAGGCCCACGGGCGGGCGCTGACTCGGAAACTTTCGGTTGCGTCGGCGGCAGGAGATGGGCTGGCGATGAGCCGCCTGAACGGGGGCGCCGGTGTAGCGAATTGCGCCACCATGCAGGAGGAGGGGACAGGGCAGAGGAAGCGGCCGCAAGAGCTGACTCACACACAAACACACACACACACACACACACACACACACACACACACACACACACGCGCGCGCGCGCGCGAGCGCGCGCGCGCGCGCGCACGCGCACGCACGCACGCACGCACGCACGCACGCACGCACGCACGCACGCACGCACGCACGCACGCACGCACGCACGCACGCACGCACACACACACACACACACACACACACACACACACACACACACACACACACACACGCACACACACACGCGCGTACAATCGCCTGCTGAGCATTATCATGCGCCCATTCATTTCCAGAGGATCCCCGGCAGCACGCAGGAGCAGCTGGCGTGGGGCGATGTCTTTCTTGAGAAGGCGAGGGCCAGAGCACCCTCTCGGGAGCCTTCTCTCAGACCCCTCCCCTGTTTTCTCGGAGGGCAGCCCCCGCCCCCTCGTGCGCGGGGGTGCTCGCCGCCTCCTCCTCCTCCTCCTCCCTCCTCCTCCTCTCCTCCTCCTCCTCCTCCTCCTCCTCCTCCTCCTCCTCCTCCTCTCCTCCTCCTCCTCCGCCTCCGCCTCCTCCTCCTCCTCCTCCTCCCCCTCCGCCTCCTCCTCCTCCTCCTCCTCCTCCTCCTCCTCCTCCTCCTCCTCCTCCTCCTCCTCCTCCGACTCCTCCTCCTCCTCCTTTTCCTCCTCCTCCTCCGCCTCCCTGGACCTCTGGCGCCCAAGGCTCCGAGCGTCGCGCCTCTGGAGTTCGGCGTCAGGCCCCTTCAGGAACTGCAGACAGCAGCCCGCGGCGCGGAAGCCAAGAGGTCTTTTTAGACAAGAGCTTCACCTGGCGACTCGAAAGGCAGCATAAGTATATTTCACCTTACGTTCAGCCTTGGGGGGATGTTTCTGGCGGCCCGGGGCCATAAAAGATTATCGGGATGAAAGAGACACCAGCCCCAGGCAAGGAGTCAAGAACTCCAGGGGCCAGTGACTCGAACAAGTCGAGTCGCCGAAGGCCTGAGGAAGGGAACTGCAATCCGCACAGAAATATAGCCCCCAGACCTCACAAGGGAGAGAGCTGATCAAGGATTCCAGAACAAATCGTTTCGTCGCAGCGCGACGGAGGCAATCCGCAGGCGCGTCTGTGCGAGACCGGGGCACGGCGTCGCGAATTAGCCCGCATTCAAGAGTGTGGGGGGGAAAGAGGAGGGCGGCCGCAAGGGGGGGGGAGCGCGGGGCCCACTCACGAAGCTGCCAGAAAGACAGGTCGTTGGACGTTTGTGCCCAGAGCCCCGCGCACTGCCGGCGCCGGGACACGCCAGAGGCGGGGCGCGCGACCCGGCCTCCCCCCGCCCCCGCCGTGCAGGAGGAGTGGCTCGCGCGGCCCCGGGTGCTGGCCACCTGGAGCTGAGCCGCGGCCAGCTCCGGCGGGAGTGCGCGCTCCCATCCTTTTTTTCGGCGGCGCGCACGAGGGCCGAAGAAGAGAGAGCGCAGTAAAGAGAAGTTTGTGGCGCTCTCTCGCGGATTGCTTGGATCCGCGCTGGGCCCCCCCCCCCCCCGGCGGCGCCTCCGGCGCCGCCCGCTCCGCGCGCCAGAGGGGGTGTTCCAGCGCAGATCCAAGAAGTCCGCGCGGACCGCTTGAAAGCATATGTTTATGCCAGAGGGGGTGAGGCCGAGGGGGCTCGACCTCGAGGAGGCGTGGCATTTTCAGGATTCTGACCTCCTGTGCTCTGCTCGGGCCTCCTGGGAGGGCCCGGGTGGCCACAGCTGGGCGCAGCTCCAAGGTTGGCCGGGGTGTCCCCTGAGAGGGGTCCGGGGCCAGCCTCGAGAAGGTTTGAGTCGGGGGTGGAGCGAGAGAGGGAGGCGGCCTCCCAAGAGCTGAGGAGGCCGGGCGGCTTTCGGAGCCTTCTCCGCCTCCCAGGAAGAAGCCCTTTCGGAAACTTCTGGCCCCCATCTGATAAGCAGCCTGCCTTCTCAGAAGACGACCCCCACCCCTCTTCGCCTCCCTCGTGAGCCTTGGCATCGCTCGGGCGTGTGATTTTTTTTCTCGGTGAGGACCCTCGAGGAGCATCTCCTCGGTCCTTCTGCGAAAAAATTAACGCACGAAACCCAAACATGCACGGGGAATGGACGTCCGAGCCATGGCAAGGAGCCGCTGACTGTTCTCTGGGGCGGGCCCGACGCGCTCGGTGGCAGCCCCCTGGGTTGGCGGAGAGGCTATGGTGTTAGCTTCCTGCCGAATTCGAGCGCTTTGCCACACACGAGCATGCGGCACCTCGCGGGGAACGCAGAGAAGGCACACCTGCCCCGCCCCAAGCGACCAGCTTCTTGAAACAGTCGGGACGATGGTTTGCGCCAGTGGAGGCGTCCAGGGGCCGCTTGCGGGCGCCCGGGCCACCTGAAAGCGATGCGGGATGGAAAACAAGTCCCTGGGGAAGTTGTCGAGGTCTGGGACCCTTCCCTCCACACGCACCCCGAGAAGTACGGCCAGCGGACTCCCACGCGCTGCGACTCCCTCGAAAGTCAGAATACACGCGTGCTTTTTGCAATTTGAGTGTCCAGGGGCGGCCTTCGGGCCCCTGGACAGACTGCACGCGGCGAGAAGTCGGCCTGGGGAATCGGGTCGCAAGAGCTCTGGGGGGCTCGCGCCATTAACAACAACCTTTTGGTCGCAGCGATGAGGATCGCGCATCGCGTCCGTAGCCTGAGAGCAACAGCTCGACGCGGGAGGTCCACCCCTCGTCATCTTTTTTGGACCTGCCCTTCGCCCCGGGATTTCCGCCGGGCGGGCTCGGGTGGGTGCGCCCTCTGTGCTCACCCGTTTTCGCGGGATGGTAGCCTGTGACCCCCCACCGGGCGGCGACGGCTTGGCAGCTTGTGCCAGGACTGGCGCCGGCGCCGGAGGCTCTGGTGGTGACCGCCGCCGCCAGATCGGAAAAAGTCGGCGCGGTCACCCACAGCTCTGTCGTGGAACAAGCCACGACGCGATCTCCCCCAGCCCCCCGCCTCGGGCCTCGGAATCTTCGCACATCAATCCGGCCCTACATCAACTAGAGATCCCGCCCACGGATGGATCCCAGGGGGGTCCGGTCGTGTTGTTATGATCTCCCACAAGGGTGTGACTTTGTTCCACGACTTCAAATCTCAGGGTGGTGCAGCATGAGCGCCCTTGCATTCGCGGTCCTCCGAAGGGGCGTGGCTCCCGGCCCTGTGCGTTCCAGCCTGGGCGATTGGGCCCCCTTCTCCTTCTCCCTCCCCGCACGTGCTGCATTGGTCCTGGTTTCCGCGGTTCGGCGGGAGAGCCAGGATGCGGACCCTGCAGCAAGGCACATAATGAGGATGCGGTGTTTGTCCAAGGATGCCATTGCAGCCCCCCTTTGTCGGCTCATGCTGGGCCAATTTTGCCTTGTCGTTAGAGGGCAACTCATGAGAGGTTTTTGTTCAAGTGGTCGTTCGTTCCAGGCGGAGGCAAATTGCAGGAGTTGACAGCAACTGGCGAAGGGCATGGCAGCAAATGGCAGCAACGTTTCAGTGCGTATGCGTCAGATCATGCATGCATCTGAAGGTGAGTGAGTCTGAGCGCCAAGAATCTGAGTATGAATACCTGCGTATGCGTGGGTCTTCTTGCTCAGGGCCTCGCCGGCGAACCGTTTATGTAGAATGTCCGTTGGGAGAAGAACGTAACGTTTAAAATGGGAGCTCGCGATTTCGCGGCCGCTTGCGCTTGATTCGAGGAGCGCAGTACATGGCAGGGCCTGCCAAGCATGAGCAAGACTTCTCAGGGCTGTCTGCGCTCCGCGTGGTCTTGCAGGCACTCTGGAGGTTCTTTGCGAATTTTGGCGAATATTTGCAAACACATCGGCGGCAATTTGGGTGACTTGCGAACACAGTTGTTGAGCCCCATTGCAGTCTGGCGGCGCTCTGGAGGCGCTTTGCGTACGTTCGCAGGCACTTGGGAAACGCTCTCCAGCACTTTTCGTCAACTTCGAAGCACTTTGCGAACGTTTGCGGACTCTGGCAAGGTGGGGTTGTGGAAGCGATTTGAAAACTCTGGCGGGCACCTTGGAGGCATTTCTGGTCACTTTTGGCCACTTTCGAAGCACGTCGCCACCGTTCGCGAATGTGCGCAAACATTGTGGAGGTCTTTGTTGGTACTTTTGCAACACTTTGCGAACAAGTGCGAGCACATCGGTGCATGTTTAAGTATTTCTGACACTTGTGATTACTTTGGAAGCACTTTGGGCACTTTGGGATAATTTCGCAGCGCTTTGCGAACGTTTGCGAACGTTTGAAAGCACGCTGGAGGTACGTTTGGATATTTACGGGCACATGTGTGGGAAAAGCGCACAAAGTTACCACCTGTGCCCAAAAGTGCTTCCGACGCGCGCGCTAACATTCGCAAGTGTCGCAAAAATGCCCAGATGTGATTCCAATATGATTGCAAACTTGTGCTACGCGCCTTCTGAATGTTTTTGGCGAAGATGGTTGCAAACCTTCGCGACGTGGTTTCCAAAGTGCCCGAAATACCTGGTCAGTGCTTCCAAAGTGCTTGCAAACGTTCGCACTGTGTTTCGACAGTGCCCCGAAGTGTTTACGAAGTGTTTGCAAACGTGCGCAGAGCGCTTCCAAGGAACTCCTGGAATGCTGTGGGTACTCTTCCAGACATGTGTTTAGCAGTGCCCAAACGTGCTTCCGACGCGCTTGGAAACTTTCGCAAGCTCTCGCAGAGTGTTTCAAAAGTGCCCGACAATGAAGGAGGAGGAAGACGACGTGGAGGAGGTGGAGGAGGAGAAGGAGGAGGAAGAGGAAGAACAAGAGGAGGAGGAGGAGGAGGAGGAGGAGGAGGAGAAACAGGAAGAGGATGCGGAGTCGGACTCGGAGGAGTCGGACCTCTTGGGGACCTTTTTACAAACTCTTGGGGACCTCTTGGGCACCCCTTGGGGCCTCCTGGGGGCCTCTTGGGATGGAAGGCTCGGATTTTCGATTCGGTCCCTTTGGGGGCCGTCGTGGGACCTTCGTGGGCCGTCTTGAGGCCCTCTTGGGGGCCTTTTGGGCCGTCTTCGGGTGGTGTTGAGCGCCTCTTGGGCCGTCTTGCAGCGTCGAGCGCCAAAATCTGTCAAAAACCTGAGGGGAATCATTGGTGTTTGCATATTGGGGACCTCTTGGGAGGCCTCTTGGGCTCTTGGGCCGTCTTGGAACGTTGTTGGGCCATCGTGAGGCCGCCGTGGGCGTTTGGGAGCGCTCTTTCGCCGACTCGAGGCCGTCCTGGACACATGGGAGGGTTCGGGAGGTAGCTCTGGGGGGGAGCACAACGCCCACAGGAGGCGCAGGGAACACATCAGAACTCACGCGAAGCACCCCGGGCCGGCCCAAGATCGCCTGGGAAATCGGGCGTCCGTGCCCCGAGGAAATCTAAATTCTAGTTGCAGCAGCAGCACAGACGTGAACTCCGGGGCGCTCCACGTCGTGCCAGACGCACAGTTGCGGATTTGGATACCTTGCCGCGGTTTGGCGCGGCCCCCCTTGAGGGGCTGGAGGGGCACGAAACTTGATAAATGGTTTGGTGCTCGCCTCCAGGACGGGTTGGGGAAGGCACGAACTTTCATAAATAGCGAAGTATTCGAATACCCTACCACGGTCTGGCGGGGCCTCCCTGGACTGGCGCGAGGGCAGGAAACCTGATGCAGAACGGGGTACTCGAATACCCTGCCGCGGTCTGGCGGGGCCTCCCTGGAGGGTCGGGAGGGGCACGAAATTTGATAGATAGTATGACGTTCGAATACCCTGCCGCGGTCTGGCACCGCCTCCCTGGCAGGGTGGGAGGGGCACGAAGTCTGACAAACGATATGGTACTCGAATACCCTGCCGCGGTCTGGCGCCGCCTCCATGGCGGGGTGGGAAGAGTACGAACTGCTATAGATAGTACGGTACTCGAGTACGATGACTTGGTCTGGTGGGGCCTCCTTGGAGGAGCGGCGGGGGCTAGGGGTAGTAATAGTCGTGGTTGTTGTCGTATGAGAAAGCAGTAGTAGTAGGAGTAGTAGTAGTAGTAGCAGTAGTAGCAGTAGTAGCAGTAGTAGCAGTAGTAGCAGCAGTAGTAGTAGTAGTAGTAGTAGTAGTAGTAGTGGTAGCAGGAGTAGTAGTAGTAGTAGTAGTAGTAGTAGTAGTAGTAGTAGTAGCAGTAGCAGCAGTAGTAGTAGTAGTAGTAGTAGTAGTAGTAGTAGTAGCAGCAGCAGCAGCAGCAGTAGAGGAGGTGCAGAACGAGTAGTGTTGAGTAGTGGTGGAAGAGGAGCTGACTAGTGGTAGTAGTAGTAGTAGTAGTAGTAGTAGTAGTAGCAGTACTTCAGTAGCTGTAGTAGCACTAGGAGTAGTAGTGGTAGTAGTAGTAGTCGTCGTAACGGAATGAGTAGTACGAGTAGTAGTAATAGTTGTTGTTGTTGATGTAGTGGCTGTAGTGATAGGAGTAGTAGTAGTAGTAGTAGGAGGAGGAGGAGGAGTAGCAGTAGTAGTAGTAGTAGTAGTAGTAGTAGTCGTAGTAGTAGTAGTAGTAGTAGTAGTAGTAGTAAGTAGTAGTAGTAGTAGTGACACGCGAGGTGGTAGCGGTAGTGGTAGTAGTGGTAGTCTGGCTTAGCAGTGGTAGTCCATGAGGCGTAGTACGAGTAGTAGGAGTCGTAAGGGACAGGGGTAGTAGTAGTATAGTAGTAGTAGTAGTACTACTACTACTACTACTACTACTACTACTACTACTACTAGTACTAGTACTAGTACTAGTAGTAGTACTACTACTACTACTACTACTACTACTACTACTAGTGGTAGTAGTAATGGTAGGAATTGAGGTGGAGGTGGAGGAGGGAGGAAGAGAGGGTGTTCTAGGAAAGCAAGAGACCCACCCAGGATGTGGCAAAAGGATCCTACCACACTTGGTCCTTTGCCTCTGAACCAACATTTGTGGTTAGAGCGTGGTTTCCCGCATACACGCGAGCGTCTTACCATCCGTCATGTTCTGCGTTATGATTGGATGCTCCCTGCTCTCCGGGTCCCTACGTGTGCTGCCCTATTCCATGTTTACGAGCCACCCAATTCCCATTTTGATACGAGCCTGTAACTCGAAGAGTTGCGATTACTCTGGAGCGCCATCCGTTTGCTTACCGGCCGAAATCAATCGAGCTGGTGTGTTATTGTCATTTCCCGGGGACGCCTGCATCAGATCCGGTCATTCACGTCGCTTTGCGTCCTCCTGCTGTTGATCTGTCATACGGCGATGTTGCGACCGACACGCACTAAGTCATTGAGTACATTGCGTCTGATTAATTGGTCAATATTATATTCTGCTCCTGTCCCTGCCAACACAGACGTCGCAGGGCATATCTTCATGAAGCTCCATTTCATTCTGTCGTTTGTTACTACTCACACATCCTCCTCATCCCCCCTCGCACTCTCCATCTCCCGCATCTGTTTCGTCTGCACAGCAAAAGCAGTAGCAGGCAGACGAGGGAGCAGTGTTGACGGCAGGAAGGAGTTGGCGAATGCACAGCCTCAGACCCATCATTGGGAAAAGCGCTTCCGCTTGCATTACACACGGGCCGACGGACCTTTCCGGCAAGTGGCGAAAGAAGCGAGCATGCACGAAAGAACGAGAAATTGAGGAGCAGCAGATGCTTCGCAGTTGGATGTTGCCCCAATGTGTCTGGTTCCACACTCAAGCTCAGCAGTCGAGCATAAACGTGGGAGGCTGGGATCGACGCAGTAGTTGTGAATTTGGTGTCTTTGCGCTGATGCAATGACGCACGGAGCTTGACTGTCACACAGTATTGGTATTAGACTTTCCTACTGTTTCTGCAGATGATCCTCGTTATGGATCCACAAGGGGCCTAGCATGACAGTTGCTGAAGCATCACACATCGCCATAGCAAGTGTTCGAAGTGTCTGATGCGTGTCGATACGAATGGCATGTTCCGGCTTGGCTACGTAATTTTGCAGCCGCTTTGACCCAGACGCGACTACCACCTACAGTGCCCACAAGATTGTTCGGCAATTGTGCCCGTATTAATAAATTCCTTTGGTCCACTACCCGAGCTTTGCCCCGCGAAATTGACTTGAAATGCCGCACCGGCCGTTTCGTAGTTCAGGATAACGCAAGCGTAACGGCAGTATTAGTTTCAATATTGTTGGGGTCGCCCCAAGTTCTGTTGAATTGGCTGTTTTTTGTTGCCGGATATAACGTGCAGCTTGGATGTGAGTTTGCAGTTTCTGTTTTTCTTTGCAGCGTGCGGATGCGTGAAGCCCTTGAAGTCTGCAAGCGACAGCGCACACTGGTCCCAGTGCGTAATCACGTGGGGCGAACGCCACTAATGTCAGCTCAGGAAGCTTTGTTGTGCGACACATGGCCAAGAAGGATATGTTGTTCAACGCATTTGCATGATATATGCCGTTGCGGTCATCAACCTCCAGGGCTGCTCGATTCCGAACAATTCCGCCCAAATGTGCCTCCGACGTTTTCCACATTCCCGCTAGGCGCACACCTTACAAAGTGACTGATGCAAGGCAGCACGCATACCAGGATTTCAAGTAGGTTGGAAATACACCCGTTGCGAGGACATTGTCGGTCGTGGGCATCCCGAGTAATGCCTCTCGGCAAAAGTACATTCCATACCCGTCGAGGCATGCACCAGCATCGGCGTCTCATCAGTTTTCGAAATGGCGCCACCCGAAAGTTGCTTCCATGCCGGAGGATGACGGCATACTCCATGATGCATTCTGGATCCAAACGCCAACAAAAAACGCAAATTTTGCATAAATGGTTCCGGTGGCGCATTGGTATTTCGCATACAATATTGATAGCGATGGTTCGCCCAGCGGTTGAAAGCCCTTGCAGTCGAAGGCAAACATAGATTCAGTCGTTGGTTGCCAGTGCATGTGTCCCTTCATACGCGCAAGGGCAAGCGATAGTAACAGATTACAAAGCACTTCACAAAACCATGGCGCCCTGGGAGAATTGTGTTTGATTCGTGCGCGTCCACGAACGAATCCGAAACCATGTTGTGCGCATTGGGGATCGTGGGCAGTCTTTTAGGCCGGGTATAAAAGGATCGACGGGATATTCAGACAATCTGACACGTGTGGATTCTTTCAAACAGGGCCATCACATGTTTGCCATCGTTGTCTCCTAACAGGATTTTGAAGAGCACACATACGGTTCGGAGCATCAGCCAAGTGATCAAGAGTTGTTCTCTAGTCGAGCGGTGCGAGCCCCTAATACAATGCTTGATATGTCATTTGCTAAATGCAGGTTGCTCGAATGCGGCATTGGCAAGTCCAATGCTGGCAAGTCCATACTAGCACACAAGAACGTGGTAGAACACACCTTGACTACATCATTGCATCACGGCGTTTGGGGTAAGCTGTGGCAGTACATTCCGTTCTCTTGTATGTTTACCTCAGTATCCCACCCCAGTTTTGTCCAGCCCGAGCTAAATATTCCTATGTTGGTTTATGCGCACGCCACTTCAATATATGTAGACATGCGTTGATCCAACATGTTCCTTCTGATAAGCGTATGAGGAAGGTCAAAGTAATCAGGTCGACCAAGTCAGCGGGCCCCGCCCATGCCCACCCCCCGTCCCTTAACATAATAATAGAAGCTACCCAGCGGGGCCCCAAACAGCAATTTCGTGAGATCGATGGTGAGCAATCTAGGTGGTGCAATCAATGCGCAGCAAATTGGGTGTTGCAAGCCACGTGGTGCAATATATGTGGTGCAATGTGTGTGGTGGCGATGTGGTGCCATCGATGTGGCGTCAGCTCTGTGGTGCAAGTCTACGTTGTGCAACTTATGTGGTGCACGCTACGTGCTGCAATATACGTTCAGCAAGCTACGTGATGCACCATCGGTGGGGCGGCGACGGCAGCAACACGTCGGCGGATCGGACAAACGAGCTTACACGACAAGCGGCGACGGGGTGGCGACGGCAGCAACAAGGCTGCGGACTCGACAAACGGGCCCAGACGACGGGTGACTACGAGGCGACGACAGGGCGGCGACGGCGGCAACAAGGCGGTGGACCCGACCAGCGAGCCCAGTCCCATAGAAGACGGGAAAGGAACCCCTAAGTCAAACATGATTTGGCGAATTGTGGCACAACTTGGTAGTGGGATTGGACAGCGTTCCCACTTAGCGAGCGGACGGCGCTCGCCCGCGGCCCCGCTTCCGACGACTCGGCGAAGGGAAAAGTTCGCGGGCCGCGCAGGGGTGGCAGCGGCAGACTTTCGATGAGCGCATCGAAGACGAAGCATGCGCCTCACCGAAAAGAACTTGCCATTTCACACACACACACACACACACACACACATTGCGCGGTTCCTGTACGGCACATTCACCCTGGACGGAGCCATGTTTTGTGGTGTGGGCAGCCGATGGCTAACCACCCTCTTCTTGCCTTGAGACACTGGCGCGTTTAGGTGTCTCCTTTCTTGTCTCCCTCCTCCTGTCCCTCGCTCCCTCTCCCCTCCCTCCTCTTCCTCTCTCTCCTCCCTCCTCCTTTCTGCCCGCTTGCTGCTGCCGTGTCCCGCCGTCGGTTGTCGTTCGTGTGGTCTTGTCTGTCGGGTCTCGCGCGCCCACCAGGAGCGCCTTCGCAACAGATCGCCACCCCCACCAGAGAACGAGCAACAACGCCACCCTTGGACGCGACGGATGACGGCCAGGGAGACGCACGTAAAGGTTGTGGCACACATCGGGGGCCGGGGCGACGGAGGGACATGCAGCGGCGGGACCAGGCACGCGGACCCTGGCACCATCGCGTCAGGTCAGCCAACCCTGGAACACGTGACCAGCAGCGGGCCCCAGCAGGACAACGGCCCCCGCGCGGACGGGCGTCACGACCATACCCCTGGCCAAGCAGACAGCCCAAGACCCCCCAAGGAACGGCGCCTGACGCCCCCCGACTCACCCCCGCCTACACCGCCGGACAACGAGCTAACCTCAGCTCCCCCCACCACGCGACCCACGGCTACCAAGTCCGTGGGGGCACCAGCAGCCGCCAACGCAACTCCTGATCCCCTCCTCGAGCGCGAGGATCCCGACCGCCGCGAACGGCGGGAAAGGCGAGTCCCAGACACACCCTTCCAGGGCCCCACCCGCCCAATCGCAACGGACAGCCCGAGCATCGAGAGCGGCGACTACGTGGTCATCAGGAACGACACCCTCCCCCGAGCCAGGTGGTTCAGGTCAGCGCAGAGCACTGAGCCCCTGTCCACGCAGCCCCTGGATGGAGCAGTATTTGGTCCCATCCTCGACGTCCAGGCCCGCGACAAGCACGGACGGATCCTGACCGTCCAAATCGAAAACGACTAGCTTGAAGTCTGGGGTGCCGGGACCAGGACGCTACGCGTCGACGTCCTACGCGGCAATGTGGCGCGCCAAGCAGCCACCTTCCTGGGCGGGGCCCCCGACGAGGCACACGCACCGCAGGAGCCAGCGGCCCCCGCCAGCTCCTGGCTCGGCGCCGACCCTGGAAGCGCCACGGCGACGTTTGCAGAAGGGACTCAGCCCAATTCCAGGCCCGAATCTTGCACGCCACGCACTGCCGCTCGGGACCCCACGTACGAGCCGCCGCCCTTCCAACACATCAAGGAGGAGATCCCTGACTACACCAATGACAGCCAGGAGGAGGAACAGAAGCAGAGGCTTGCGGAGGCCGCAGGCGCAGTCCACGCGGTCTCACCCGCCTCAGACCCTGGAACACGCGGGCAGGGCCAAACCGAGACGAGCCCGCGAGAGGTGCGACGCAGCAGTCCTGAGCGCGACACAAGCAGTACGCACCAAGATAGCCCAGCCCGCGCACCCACGGGACAGACCGAGCTTGCGACGGCTGCCGCCGACGACCGTGCCCTGCACACGCGGCCCAGAACCGCGGCCTCAGGAGCCGGGCGCGCCGCTCCCAACCCCCACCCCTCGCACGAACACGGGCGCGAGCGCGGCAGAGCGAGGGATCAAGTTCCTTGGGAACGGTACGACAGCGCGGCGCGGCGCTCGTCCAGAGATTCCAGCGATCGGGCCCGAGCCAGAGAGCGCGACCGGGGCCGCGATCGTGACAGGGGCGTAGGGTGGGCCCCTTGGCATCAACAAGGCACCAGCGATCGGGACCGAGCCAGAGAGCGCAACCGCGACCAGGACCGCGATCGTGACAGGGGCGTAGGGTGGGCCCCTTGGCACCAGCAGAACGATCGACGCAACCCCCACCACAAGGGCGATCGCCGCTACCCTGATCCCATCCGCCCCTGGGAGGCCCGCCGTGTCAGCTGGCCACGACGCCCACACGAGACGGCGGCCACCCACCAGAAGAAGCTGAAGGCCGAGGGAGGCTACAATTTCACCGCAGCCTGGCACTCGTGGCGCAAACATACGGGTCAGGAGCAGGGCAAGGGCAAGTCCAAGGACCCAGTCAAGT
>CAUYUJ010000314.1:578780-641280 GCA_963575745.1 Prorocentrum cordatum
TTGAAGCCCACAAAATCGAAGATTAATGCAACTAGGGATTGGTCCCTCCGCGAGGCCGAGAGGAAATTGAAGGCCAGGGCCCTTCGTACGGAAATCCCGTGTTGTCAGCATTGACGGTGCCATTGGATTCAAGCAGGAATCCGGGATTTGACCGGCAGTTTCTCTGCACCTTTCAGCGACCTCTCGCTCTAGAATGGACGGGGTCGCGCACAATTTTGTTCTGACTGTTTGCCTTCTTTTTCATTTGTTCGTTCCCCCGCCCCTCATTTTGTTAGTAGTGTGCGGCCCCCTCCGCGTCGTTTGAGACGACGAGATCCTCGTTCTGAATTTGCATTTCACCGGCGGTTTGCTGAGCAATGTTCGCGGCCAAGCCGGAATTCCGCCCAGTCGATTTTTTCGACCTGCCTTAGCCCAAATATTTCGAGCCGCCTTATTTCAGACCGTTCGAACCGGGTTAACCCGGAATTTCAGAGTAGCCTTAACCCGATTTTTTCGAGTTCGCTTATCCCAGTCTCTCCGGCCGGCGGACCCGGCAGTGAGCGCAGTTCATTTTTTCGAGTTCGCTTACTCCGGCCTCTCCGGCCAGCGGACCCGGCAGTGCAGCGCAGCTTACTTTCCCGAGTTCGCTCGCGTGGGCCCGTCCGGCCAGCGGATCCGGAAGTGAAGCGCAATTCATTTTTTCGAGTTCGCTTACCCCGGCGTTTCCGGCCAGCGGACCGGAAAGTGCAGTGCAGCTTAACTCGCGTTCGTTTTTGTCTGCCCCTCCTGTTTCTCTCTCTTCCTTTCCTCCTCGTCCTCCCGTGGGCCAACGGAGTTTGCATGATTTCTTTCCTGCGTTTTCACCCTTTTTCACCTCAGGATGGTGGCCGCGGCGAAACCCGGCTTGAGCCTTTCTTTGATTGGACGAATCTCACCGTTTTAACACTCAACATTCAGCGATTTGATGTGCACAAAGACGAATTGTATGCTTATTTTTCCCCTCTTTCTTTCTTTCACCTTCATTTTTTTTTGACGGAGACGTGGCTTGACGAGTCGGTAGTGCAGCCGTATCTTTTTGGTTATTCTTTTGTCGCCCGTCGAGACCGGGACGGTCTTGGGGGTGGCGTTCTTATTTTTGCACGGGATTCGGTTGCTGATTCTTGTTCCCTCCTTCTCCGATCTCCCTCTGCAGAGCGTGTTTGGATTTTAATGCGCACTGAATCGGGGCCTAATTTGTTGTTGGTATCGTCGTTCTTGTTATGGAGAGATTGAATCTATTGATACGCTCGGTGAAGAATGGAGTTCTCTCGCAGAGCAGAGCGTCGGTACGATTATTACTGGAGATATGAATGTACATCACAAGCATTGGTTTCGTTTCAGCAGCCGAGGGCACGGCTTTGAAAAATTGGTGCCAGCAGCGGGGGTTCCGTGAGTGCATTCGAGCACCCACTCGCGGTCCTCATGTCCTCGATCTTTTTCTGTCTGATGTGCCAGATCTGCTCACAACGAAAGTTTTAACAGAAGTTGCGGATCACAGTGCGACGTTGTGTTCAGTCTGTATGCCGCCGCTCACTTTTGAACATAGCGAGCGATGTTTGTGGCATTTCAAAGACGCCGACTGGCGCTCTATTAATCGACGCCTTTCCCAGCAGGATTGGTCTTGGATCGAAAATTCGACGCCTGATATAGTTGTGTCTGTGTTAATTCAGATGTTGAAATATTTTATGACTTTGCACGTTCCGTCTGTACTGCAGAACACGCAAGTTTCACACCCGTGGGTCACAGACGAATGTGTGCAAGCTGTTCGCGAAAAGCGGCAGGCTGCCGGTACGGATTCTTTCCCGGCCGCTGTAGCACAGTGCAGTGCCGTTATGCTGAACGCTTTTAAGCTGCACGCCAATCGTACGCGCCAGAAACTTCGTGGCTTCGGTCGTGGTAGCAAGAAATGGTGGAAAGTTTCACACCAGCTCTTGTCGCATGTCCACAAGCCCACGTCCTCTCCTCTGAAGCGTCCAGACGGCACGTGGGCTCTCTCGGCCAGCGCCAAGGCAGATCTTTTTGCACAAGCTTTCAGTCAAAAATGGCGCCTGCCAGCTCCTATTGTGAACGAGTTTTCTGACTGCTCTTCTGTTTTGATTTCGCCAAGGAGATGGCAAGCTTGCGTAATTCGTACGAGGTCCGCTCGTGCCGCGCTGTCGTCTCTCCGTCAGGACAGCGGTACGGGCCCCGATCTTCTGCCAGCTAGAGTTTTAAAGCAGTGTTTTGCCAGTTTGGCCTTGCCTGTTGCAAAGCTTGCTCGCTTGATTTTAAGATCAGGTCAGTGGCCGTTGCCTTGGAGAGAGCATTGGGTCCATCCTCTTTACAAGAAGCTTGCTGTCAGTTGCCCAGATAATTACCGGGGCATCCAGCTTACCGCCCAGCTCTCTAAGGTAGTTGAACGAATGTTTTTGCAATTGTTTAGCCCTCAACTGGACAGATTCGGTGCGTATGGCGCTCGTCAATTCGCATACACTCCTGGCCGGGGGGCCCGGGACGCAGTGCTGTATTTTGTGTTACAATGTATCAGCGCCTTCTCCTCTGGTCGCCGCGTCCTGCTGTATTGCTCAGACGTCAGCGGCGCCTTCGATCGAGTCGACGTGCCGCGTCTGCTTGCGAAGCTGCGCGGCTTCTCCGTTCCAGAGAGTGTGCTCGGTGTCCTTGCTAGCTGGCTGGAGCAGCGCACGGCGCGGGTTATCGTTCAGGGGCAGCATCCAGCCCCAGTGCGTATGGAAAACATGATTTACCAGGGCACTGTGCTAGGACCGCCGCTTTGGAATGCTTTTTTCTCGGATTCCTGCGTGGCTGTTCGGGCCACGGGATTCGAAGAAATTGTTTATGCGGACGACCTGAATGCGATCCGCTCGGTCGAAAATAATGTTACAGACGACCAGGCGCGCCGCATGATGGCTGAATGTCAAACCTCTCTACACCGCTGGGGCGCTGCGAACAGGATCGTCTTTGATCCTGGCAAGGAGAGTACACACATCCTGTCTCGCAGCCGGCCTTGGGGCGATTCTTTCAAGCTTCTGGGTATAGTATTCGACGCGGTTGCTAATGCACGAAGCCATTTTGGCATGTATTTCGGATTGTGGATGGAAAATCCAGAGTCTGCTTCGTTGCCGCAGATTTTATAATTCGGCCGAATTACTTTTACTATACAAGGCCCAAGTTTTATCTTTTATCGAATATAGGACCTGTGCATTCCATTTCGCTTCTTCCTCTGCTCTCGCTCCCCTTGACGCCATTCAAAACAGTTTTCTTCGTAGCTTGGACATTTCTGATCTTGATGCCCTCAATCACTTTGCTTTGGCTCCGCTGTGTGCAAGAAGAGACATCGCAATGCTTGGGGTTATCCATCGCTCTGTGCTAGGTCTCAGTCCTGGTCACTTCGCTTCTTTCTTTCGCCCTGCCCCCCCTCCCCCTCCTCGTTCCCCTCGTCGCCACGCCCGGCACCTGGCTGACCCTCTCCAGCTTCGTGCCCCAGATTTTGCCCGGCGCTCCGTGCTAGGCCTTGTCAGCGTCTATAACCTCCTCCCAGACAGCGTGGTCGCTGCTCCGTCAGTTCACGAATTTCAGTCTCGCTTGCAAGCTCTAGTGCGCGATGTGGCGAATTCCGGCCCTGACTGGGCGCTTCTTTTCAGTTGCCGCGTCCCGCTCGCACATCACCGCCTGCGCGGCTGCAGGGATTGGCTTCCTCCCGTTTAATCTCTGTCTTTCTTTTTTCGCCCCTTCTTCCCTCCCTTCCCCTCCCTCCCCCTTCCTCCCCCTCCCTTTCTCCTTCTGCCTGCCGCTGTCGTTCTCGCTGTCGTCCGCCGTGTCCCTCCCTCCTCCCTCCTTTCTCCTCCACCCCCCGGCCGCCGTGCTTGGAGAGCATGGTGCGCGCGTCGCGCGTCGCCGCCTTTTTTGGGGCTTGCCCCCCCCGCTCGCCTCCTCTTCCTTTCTCTCTCCTCGTCGTTTGTCGTCTGCTGCTGTTCCTTCCTCCTCCCTCCCTCCCTCCCCCCCCCTCCCTCTCCTTCTTCCCCCTCCTCCCTTCCGCTTTCCCTATGTGTTTTGCCGCATTTTCATAGCCTCTCCAACCGGCGTTCGGCTGGCCGTGCTGCTTCCGAGCGATCCGGAAGTTTACAGCATGAAGATGAGGCGTGTTTTTTGTTGGTCTCCCTCCTTCGTCCTCCCGCAATTCTTTAAGCTGTAATTTTCTTGTGCATTGAGATTATGTTGAGACTTCAGTGTGGCTTGGTCATTCTCTGCGAGGTGCGTGGAACAAAAAATTCGCGTATTGTCCTCGCGGCGCAACATGGCGTGGCCTTCTCGCAGAGGGAGCGGATTGGTTTGTACTGTTCCGACGTGTCCGGCGCGTTTGACCGTGTGAATTCGGACCGCCTGCTCATGGTGTTTCAAGGGACCGTTTTGGGCCCGGTTTTTTGGAACATTTTTTCGGTGATGCCAGCGAAGCAATTGCCAGATTACTTTTTCAAGACGTTGTTTATGCCGACGATCTCAACGCCTTCCGTCCTTTCCTCCCCTCCTTTTCTGACGACGAGATTTTTGCATTATTTGGCAGTGCCAGTCGTGTCTGCACGAAGGGACCGTGCCAACGCTGTGGTATTTGAAGCTTCGAAGGAGAGCCTGCGCATCGCGGCGCTACCACATTGTCGCCGAGCTTGTTGTCTTATATAAAGCGCACATTCTTTCGTTCATAGAATGCCGCACGCCAGCCTTCTCACACGCTTCGAATTTTGTATTGTTGTCGCTTGATTGTGTCCAGACTCGTTTTTTTACGAGCCCTGGGCATAATTGAGTACGAAGCTTAGCGCAACTTTAATCTTGCCCCACTTTTTGCCCGCAGAGATATAGCCAATTTGGACCTTATTCACCGCGCTGTACTCGGTTTCAGCCCTCCGTGCTTCGGTGCTTTTTTCTCCGTTGAATCCCCCCCTCGTCCTCCCCGCTCCCCTCGTCGCCACTTCCGTCACTTGCGAGACCCGTGTTCTCTCCGTGCCCCTGACTACCTTGTGCGTTCCGCATTGGGTGGCACGAGAGTGTACAACCTTCTTCCTGACTCAATCATCTTCGCTGACAATGTCAAATTCTTTCAGCGCCTTCTCTGCAAATTGCTTCGTGCCGATTTTGCCGTAAGGTCGTCTTGGCCACAGCTTTTCAGTTGGCGTGTGCCGATGGCTTCGCACAGCCTTCGTAATTATTTTTCCTGACAGCCCGAGATGAGTTGATCCCTCTCCTTTTTCTTCGTTCGCCTCTGTCTCTTCCCCTTCTCGTCCTCTCGTCCCGTTCTCTTCTTCTCGTCTTCTTCCCTCTCTCCCTCTCTGCTTGCTGCTGTCGCTGCCGTCGTCCGCCGTCCACCTCCTCTCCCTGGCTCCCTCCCCCCGTGCGGGTTCTGAGCGGTGCTCGGTCCGCAGGCGTTCTCTCGCCGGGCGCGTCCGGCGCTTCTCGCTCCTTCTCCTCCTCGCTCTCCTCCTGCCTGCTTGCCTGCCCCTCCTTCCCCTTTCCTCCCTCCCTCGTTTGTTTCTGTCTTTGTCTCCTTCTTTCGTTTTCCCCGTGCTCCCTCCGGCAGTGCGCCGCCCGCCGGCCTGCTTAGCTGGCTCCGGCGGCCGCCGTCCCGCCATGCATCTTGTCTTGTCCCTGAATTTTAATGTTTGAATTGCCGAATGGTGCCGTGGTGTACTGCAGAGGTCCGATAGAAAAAACATCCAGCTGTCACAGACGACGAAGCTTTTGAACTTGCACCTTTCTGCCAGTCGTCCCTGCGCGATTGGGGCAAAGCCAACCGCGTCAGGTTCGATGCTACAAAAGAGAGCGTGCACATTTTGTCGCGCTCCCGCCCAGCTGGTGACGGATTTAAGCTTCTCGGCGTTCACTTCGACACCAAACCGTCATGGAAGTAGCCGTCGACAAGTGCGTGTCTGGAGCTTCCTGGCGGTTGTACAGCCGCCTCAGAACCCGTCGGTTTCACAGTGATGCCGAGCTCGTTGGTTTGTATAAGGCTCACATCCTGTCTTACATCGAATACCGAACGAGCGCTGTGAGCCAAGCGTCGTCGTCGGTGTTAGCTCCTGTAGACGCTCTCCAAACGCGATTTTTAAATTCGCTCGGAATCTCTGCCAGTGATGGGTTGTTTTACTTTTAATCTGGCCCCTTTAAGTTCGAGGCGAGACATTAGTATTCTTGGCGTGATCCACAGGACAGTGTTGGGACTCGGCCCCCTCTGCTTCTCCCGTTTCTTTCGCCTCGCCCCCTCCCCTCCCCCCCCCGTGCCCCCCGGCGGCACCGGCGGCATTTGGAAGAGCCAGCCTTCTATTCGCCGGACTATCTGTTGCATTCTGCCATTGGGGCAACCCGGGTATGCAACTTGCTGCCAGATTTCGCAATCAGTGCTACGTCTGTGTCACGATTTCAGGGGGGGCTTCAGCGCCTGCTCCGTGCACGAGCCGTTTGTTGCGAAGATTGGAGCTCGACGCTCTCGTCTCGAATCCTTTTCGCCATCCACCCGCTTCGCGGGTGTCGCGATTGGCGCGGCTAGTCCGTCTCCCCTGGTCTCCCCCCCCTCCCTTCCCTTCGTCCCCGCTCCTTCTCGCCTTCTCCTCCCCTCCCGGTCCTGTGCGCTGCGCGGAGCGCGGTATGGACTTTTCAAGACAACGCGCGTTCGGCGCTTCCCGCTCCTTCTTGCCCTCCTCGCCCCCCCCTCCTCCTCCCCGCTTTCCCCTTCTCTTGTCGCTTCTGGCTATGCGTTTGGCAGTCATTTCAAGGCCAGAAACGGTTTTCAAGGTCTTGCGGGCGTTTCATGAGCAAATCCATTTTTTTGGTGCTGCTTGCCGCCTGTCTCTCTTCATGTGCTATTCGCCGTGCAACTTTTTTTGAACGATGTTGACCTTCCGAGATCACGTGAGGAAACCTTAGTGTCGCGAGGATGTAAAGAAATCGGCAATTGCGCTGTGCGCATTTACAATTTGCTGCCCGACTTCGTCGTGGCAGCGCGCAGCGTCTCCGAGTTTCAATCCCGCCTGCAGGCCCTCGTGCGTTCCAGAGCAAATCACTTTGAAGACTGGCCAGGAACTCTCTCGCCGCGCCTTCCGCTTGCTTCCCATCCTCTCCGTGGGTGTCGTGAGTGGCGTGGGTAATTTCTGTTTGGCCCTGTCTCTGCCTTCTCTTTCTTTCTTTTCTCCTCCCTCCTTTTCTGTCTCCTCTCTTCTGCATGAGGTTTTTCTGGAGCAACCTTCGCGCTATTTTTGGAGCGTTTCACCACTCTTCCATCCTGCAATCTTTAACTTGCTCTGAGCACTGACTTGACCTGGTGACTTGGTGAGGAAATCCGCGTTGCGAGCTTCGTAGAGCAAAAAATGCGATTCTTGCCAATATGGCTTCGCGTGGCTCCCCATAGGGCCATGTGTCATGGGTAAGGGGCGTGCCGACATGGGCGCGGTCACGCATGCGTTTCTTGCCATTGGGGTGCGAGGGTAGCGCATTTGGGCACAGCCACTGGGGGCTTAGGTGGAGCTCCATATGGGCTACGGTGTGAGGGGTGTGCCAAATCCCTATCGGGCCACGAGACGTGTGAGAGGTGTGCCGAAGTGGGCAGAAACAAACGTTTCAAAATGCTCTCAATAGGTCCAAAAGAGGCCACCCAAGCATCCCAGCATCCCAGCGGCCCTTAAGAGGCCCCCACAGTTCCCCGAGAATTTGCCAAGAAACTCCCAAGAGGCCCCTAGTAGCACTCCCAGAAGGTATACGAGCACAAAGTCGACAACCGCTCTTCCCAACACTCCTCATGCTCTTTCTCCTCTCTTCTCCTACGTCCTGCCCCCCCCCCGCTCCTCCTCCTCTCCCCTGCTTCCTCTTTTCTTTTCTTTCCCGCTTTCCTCCCCTCCCCTTTTGTTTGGTCTCCTTCATTTCCAGCTGCCTTCTCCTCTCCACGGTCCTCCGTCTCTTTTCTCCCGTTCTCACTCCCCCCTCCTTCCTCCCCCCCCCTCCCCCCTCCGAGCTCGTTCAGGAGACTCCCGAAATTGCGCAGAAGTTCCAGGGGTGCCCCGCGAGGGTCCCGGGAGGCCCCCGCGCTGTCCCAGGAAATCTCCAGCAGTAGGTGGCCGCGCAGAGTGCCCGCGCACAAGGCTTCCAAGAGGGCCAAATTAGTCAAACTAGTCGACCACAAGGGGCCCCGACGTGTTTTTCCTTTCTTTTCTGGGACTCCCATTTGTCGCGGGCGCGTGGCTCCGAGATAGCCTCGGATGCCGAAGTGGCCCCGAAGAGAGTTGCCTTTTTGCCCAAGAGGAGCCGAGGATTGCCGCGGATACTACGCTTCAGTGCGACTCCAGACACCAACGCGTGGTTTCCAATCCAAGGGCCCGATCGTTTCGGACACGCGCCTTCTGATGCGCCATGCGCTTGGCCCCGTTGCAAGTCGATCTGGGGCGCGCGCGTGCGCGAAACGCGCGCAGTAGTCATAATTCCCGCATGTTTTGTTTGTATTGCTCATGCGGCCACGTGTCGTACCAGAATTACATAAAACTTTATATTTGCGCATGCAAGCAACACGACGTGCCGAAACGTAAGTCATGTTCAAGGTGTGGGTACCCGCGGACAGTGCAGAGTTGCTAGAAGAGTGGGAACAACCATTGCAGTTGGACATTTAGATCTTTTCATGTTAGCGGGAAGCGTAAAACCATCCAGTCATATGATAGTGCAAGTTTAAGTCGAATGATAATTCCTAAACGTTGCTTGCACTTAGAACAGGTTTCTAACGAACTGGGCTGCTGTGCAGCTCTGGCAGCTATGTGGCTGCCGTCGCCGCCCCGTCGCCGCCTCGTCGCCGCCCGTTGTCTGGGCTGGAGTGGCGGCCTAGCGGCTACGTATGTTGTCGGCGTCGCCGCCCCGTCGCTGCTTCGTCGCCTCCGCCCGTCGGGGCCAGTGTGGCGGTCTGGAGGCTATGTTGTCGGCGTCGCCTGTCCGTCGCCGCCTCGCCGCCGCCCTTCGTCCGAACCGGCGTGGCGGTCTGGCGGCTATGTTCTCATCGTCGCCGCCCGCCGCCCCGTCGCCGCCTCGTTGCTGCCGCATAGGACCCAGGATGCTCCGCAGAGATTGCACAAGTTAGAGATTGCACCGCGTGGATTGCCCAACATATAATGCACGACGTATATTGTACAACGTATATTCTCTTTTCTACAAGAAGAATAGATACTGCCCCCCCCGGAGTTAACGGTCCCACTTGGGGTATTGTGATTTCATATGTATTCTGTTCACTCGTCCATCCTAAATTTGAATTCGTATCATCCCAGCCAGGCTGGTATCACTCCCCCCCCGCCATCCCCTGCAACAAGTTTTATGCGCGCGCATCCGTTCATCACAAATCATAAGCATTCAAGAACTTCTTGCAACAAATGAGACGAAGTGCACGCGCGCGCGTCGTCGCGCCCGCATGCCGAAGTCCTCTACAAACCTACGTTTTTGTTAGGATTTCAAAATCGAGTTTCCAAAATCATACACAACAGCGAAGGGTTTCGCAACGCGGACTTTCTAAAAAAATACGCGCGCTCTTGCGAAATCCTAGGGTAACCATTGGTTTTCCATTTTTTCAAAAAGTGCTACCAAAGGGGCTTCGCGCGTGCGCATGTCGAATTTTTTTCGAACGCCCTTGCGCGCGTGCCGTCGCGAGAATCCCCTGCAAAAAAATGCGACGACGAGCGCGCGCATGCGTGCGTGCCAAAGTCGAGCGTCCAAGAACATACAAACTCACATGTTTTTGCGACACGGATTTTCAACAGAAGCGTGCGCGCGCGTTCTTGCGTCGTCCTCGTCGTCGTCGTCGTCGTCGTCGTCGTCGTCTTCGTCGCCGTCTTCCTTCCTCCGTCGTCGTCGTCGTCGCCGTCGTCGTCCTCTGTTTCCTCGTCGTCGTCGTCCGCCTTGGCGTCGTCGTCGTTTCCGTCGTCGTTGCCGCCATGGTCGTCCTTCCTCTTCCCTCGACGTCGTCGTCCGTCGTCGCCGTCTCGTCGTCGTCCCTCCTATTTCGCCGCTTTCGTCGTCGTCGTCGTCGTCTTCCCTTTTCCCTCGTCATTGTCGTCGTCGGCGTCGCCGTCTTCCCTCTTTCGTCGTCGTTCGCGTCGTCGCCGTCCTCCCTGCTCCCTCGTCGTTGTCGTCGTTGTCGCCTTCGTCGTCCTCCCTCCTTCCTCGTCGTCGTCGTCGTCGTCCTCGTTGGCGGCGTCGTTGTCGTCGTCGTTGCCGTCGTCGTCGTCGTCTTCGTCGTCTTCCTCGTCGCTGGCGTCGTCGTCGTCGTCGTCGGCGTCGTCGTCCATTTTGGCCATTTTGGCTCAAGACGGCACCCAGGCAGCACTGGAGATCGCACGCCTGTCAGCTTCAAGGCAGTCAAAGTGAATTTCACAACATACGTTGTGCCGCATTTTTTTGGCACAGCGTAGACCGCTCAATATATATTGCACAACGTGCGCTGTGCACCACATTGCACTACCGAGATGACACCACACAAATTGCAACACATGGACTGAACCACGTGAATCGCAAGGCGTATATTGCTTCACGCACATTGCATTACATAAAATGCGCCACGTACGTTGCTCCACACAGCTTGTTCCACATATATCATACGACATAGGGTGCCCAACGTATATTGCACCGCGCAGAGTGTACCGCATGGGTTGCACAATACACGTTGCACCACATAGAGTGTTTCACACTGGTTCTCCTTTGTCAAATCGTATTCGGCTTTACCCCCCCCCCCCCCAAATTGACGGGGCCCTTTTTTTTCGCATTGCAACCTACATGTGATTATGGCCCATCGTCCGTCCTAAACATGAAATCCCACCATCCCAGGCATGCATGCTGGTATCGCCCCCCCTTCCCTTCTCTTTCATCCGCTGTAGAAGATATCATTCGCGCGCGCTCGTTTTTCAAGAGTCATCACTTTCCGAGAATCCCTTGCAACAGATGGGGCGAAGTGTACACGCGCGCGTCGTCGCGCGCGCGTGCCGAAATCCTTCAAACAATTTCAGATTTCGTCAGGATTTGAAAATAGAGTGTCTCGAACGCACATTAAATTCATATGGTTTCGCTTCGCGACTTTTCAAGAACAGCTTGCGGTCGGGCTCTTGCGAATTTTTACGAAATCCATTGTGTGTTCAACTGTTTCGTAATATGCTACCAAACGTGCCCCCGCGCGCGCATTTCGTAATCGCTCGAACGCCCTTGCGCGCGTGCTGTCGTAAGACTCCCTTGCAACAAATTGGACGCAGTGCACGCGCGTCCGTCGTCGCGCGCGTATGATGATTGTTTTTGAGAACCTTGGTTTTCGCGAGGAATTCAAAATCGAGTGTCCCGGAAATATGTGAGACACGTTGGTTTGCAGCATCAGTCTTCAAACAACATTCTGCGCTCGTGCTTCTGCGAGTTCTTAAAGAGCCTCGGTGCATTCATTATTATTCGCATTCTCGCTACTGTTATATATATATATATGGCATGTATAAGCGCGCATGTGTTATATATATATATATATGTACTTGTGCCACAAAAACATCGACACACATTTTCATCGCATTCGGCCATGCGGGCCTCCCGCGCCGCATTTAAACAAATCTTTCGAACGCCTTTGCGCGCGTGCTGGGGGGGGGGGGCGGGGGCGCGATCCGCGTCGAATAATCTTGTGCGGGCCACTTTCGCGCGTCGGCCGCGCGCGCATGTCGAACCCCTTCCAGAACCGACATCACCGACGCGAGGGCGCCGTCGCCGTCACCAGCGTGATCAGTTTCGGGGCCGTCGCTGGCCTTGTCGTTGTCGGTGTCATCATCGTCACCAGCATCGCTACCATCATCGTCGCGTGTGCCTTTGTCGACTTTGCTACGATGCCGAGCGCGTCCAAGGTGCCGACTCGCACTGAAGTGCCCAGTGGGAGGTGCCCAGCGGTCAGTGCCGCCGTGGCCGCGTCGGTCGCGCCAGACTAGCTGGCCGCTGCACGCTCGAGCGTGCGCGGGCTAGCGCGGGCTCAGAGATGCTTCAGCCAACGGCGTGCACTCATCGCAATCGCCGCCGCATGGGTTTTTTGCAAGCCAAGTTGCGGGTGGATAGGTGGGGCGATGGCGCGGGCAGTGGAGCATGCATCTTCGAGTTCGGCAGGGTGCGCCGCAGATGTTGCATCGCGTATCGTGATATGCATGATTTTTTGCAGAAGCAATCGTATAGGATGTACCTTCGGAATGCAGTATGCACGCGGTTCTGTCCCATCGGCCATCGTAAATCTGACTGCATGCCGTCCTGGGCAGGCCGGTATCGCACCCCCCCTCACACTCTACAAGGAATACTATGCACGCGCATTCGTTCCCCCAAATCATCAGTTTGCAAGGGCCCCTTGCAACGCATGCGGCGAAGTGAGCACGCGCGCGTCGTCGCGCGCGGATGCCGGACTCTATCGGGCAACTCTTAGGTTTCGTAGTGACTTCAGAATCGAGTGTCCCGAAAACATATGAAAGCAGAGGGCTGCGCAGCGAGACTTGTCAAAACAAGCTCGCGCTCGGGCTCTTGCGGATTCTGAAGGAAACTATCGGTTTTCCAACCTCTCAGTAACTTGCTACCACGCGGGACTCTTGCGCGCGCGTGCCGGAATCGCTCGGGCGCCCTTGCGTGCGTGTTGTCCAATTGTGCTTGCAACAAATGGGCCGCAGTGCACGCGCGCGCGTCGTTGCGCGCGCGTGCCAGTTTTTCAAAAATCTTAGGTTTCGGAAAGATTCCAAAATTGCGTGTCCCGAACACAAATTGAAAAACCACATGGTTACGCAACGCCAGTTTTCAAAAGAGCCTGCGCTCGCGCTTCTGCGATTTACTAAGGAAACCATCGGCTGTGTCACGTGTTCATTACATTCGGCCAAACGGGCCCTTCTCGCCGCGCGCCAGAACCATTCGAACTCCTTTGCGCGCTTGCTGGGGGGGGCGGGGCACGATCCGTGTCTAATAATTACGCGCGGGCAACTTTCGTGCGTTGGCCGCGCGCGCATGTCGAACTCCGTCCAGAACCGGCATCACCGACGCGACGACGCCATCGTCGTCGTCGGCGTGATATGCTGCGGGGCCGTCGCTGGCCTTGCCGTCGTCACGTCATCATCGTCTCCAGCATCGCTACCATCATCATCGCGTGTGCCATTCTAGACGTTGCCAATATGCCTCGTGCGTCCAAGTTGCCGACTTGCACTGAAGTGCCCAGTGGGAAGTGCCCAGCGGTCAGCGCCACCGCGGCCGCGTCGGTCGCGCCAAACTAGCTGGCCGCTGTGCGCGCGAGCATGTGCGGGCTAGCGCGGCCGCGGAGATGCTTCAGCCAACGCCAAGCACTCATCGCAATCGGTGCCCCATGGGTTTTGCAAACCAAGTTGCGGGTGGGTGGGATGATTGCGCGAGCATTGGAATGGACACTTCAGCGTGAACAACAGTTAATTACATCACGTAGGTGACACTGCATAAGTTGCATCTCGTATACTGCAACACGTATTGCACATTTCGGATTTCACATTAGAGATTGCACAACACACATTGCACCACATGGTCTGCGCCACGTGGATTGCTGCACATATATTGTTCCTCGTAGATTGCTCCGCATCAATAGCACCATTGTTTAGGGTCCACACTGGCTCACGTTCACAGATGCACGGTTTTAATGCTCCTATCGTCGACCGGAGGGGTGCTATCGTCAGGACTGGGTAGGCGCGTAGGAGCTGGAGTGTTCGTAGTCGTTCGGCTTAAGACATTCCGTCGAGTCCCAGGAGCATGGATATGACGATGGGTGTTGGCAATCCGTGGCAAGAGCTGCAATCGCATGGGCCGCATGCCTAGCACTCGCAGGGCGAACACATAAGTATAGGCGGGTTGTCTTTCGACTGCGGGGGCTTGCGGAGTCGTCCAGGTAGTTTTTGTTGTTGGGCAGGCTGCCCCCGTAGTTATGTAATGTAAAATTGATGATGGAGGGCGTTGTTGGGGACCCAGCGGGGTTGCACCGTACCCAGCCCCATTTTCGACTTCGCCCTCTTTGACTTTGCCAAGCTTGCAGCTGTTGTCATTTGGCGCCGCATGGGTGTTGGACCCAGGAGTCAACCGTGAAGCCCGTCGCAACGATTTCGACATGGGAACATCTCGGATGTTTGTTGGGGCCTTATCTTGGCGTTCGGGGGACCATGCCAGAAGCCTCTCAGAATATCTGGGGGCCTTCCTGGGAACCTTGGGTCCCTTTCAGGGCCAACTTGAAGGGCATCAGACAAGAATAATGAGTTTGCGATAACCCTCCCTCTTGTCGGAGCTCAAATCTTCGTATCTTGGGACCCTTTTGGGATGTCCCAAGGGCGGTCTTGGGAGCTTCTGGGATCATTTGGGAGCTTTTATGCCCGTCTTGTGCAATCTTGGAGCCGATCGCGGCTGCAGAAGGCCGCGGGAAGCGAGAAGGAAACGCATGGAAGCGGAGTAGGTTTTGCAGGATGTCCTCGAGGGGGCGTGCTCGGGATCGATGTTGCCGCTGGGAGCTGTTTTGCGGCGGTCTTGGGTACTTTTGCAGTCATGCTGTAAGGCACCTTGGGCCATCATGGTTTATGTTGTGTTATATTGGAGGTATTCTTGGGCTATCTTGGGCCTTTTGGAATGAGAAGTATCTTCATAAGCTCGTCACCCCCTCCCCGTCAGCCCCCTTTTCGAAGGGGATTTTGGACCCTGGGGAGGTGGAACCAGGGGGAAGGATCAGCTAGTGTTTCATACACGTTCACCTCCGACGAGCTGGGGTTCTGCGGACAATACTTCGCGGACGTATGTGAGTTAGAAGAATTTGAAGGGATCCGTTGTAAAGGAATTGGACGGGTCACGATAGGCATCGTAATTCGAAGATTCTGCCGAGTTAGAACAGCTATAATAGTTAAATTAGTTAGTGTAACCAAAGCGGATGGAAGGGTGGGAATGTTCAGAGGAGTTTGAATGTGCAGAAGGCTTCAGAAGAAACATAACAGTTCGAACAGTTGTAATAGTTAGTAATCGCGTACCCAATTCGTCGCGAAGCCAATTTGCAAATCGAAGGCATCACCGATCCCCTCAAGCCTCCTCATCAACTGAGGGTGCTATGATAGAGAAGAAAAGGATGATGTTCAACAGGGTCATCGCCAGAACGCCGAAATGCTGTAGCACAAACCACAAATCACGAAGTCCCGAGGGCACATGTGGCACCAGTTCGAATGTTTTCAGTGTAAGGCTTCGGATTGCTGTCTTGCTTCATTGTGTGCCTACGTAGATCGATTCTTGGTAGTTTGAGCCCTCGCGTTTTTGTGTGCTTTTGTGATATCAGGGTTTGAACATTTTCATTCACGTTCGTCATGCTTCTTCGGATGCGCTTGATACTTTGGCTCGTGCTTAGGCCGGACCCTGGTATAATTTGCACCAGGGCCCCGCAGCAATGGAGCTGACTCGGTCAGTATGGCTGGCCTTGGTCGCGGCAAGTCTTGGAGCAGCCCCAGTACATACTGAGTCAAGGCGGAATCTTTCTTGATTTGCAGTTGCCTACGTGCTAGTCATGTGGTCGAGGGAATGACTTTGGATCCTTTGGTCGAGGTGCGCCGCAGTGCTCGGCTGATTGTAATTGGACTTCCCGTGTCGTATTTATTCGAACCGGCAGTGAAACGTAATGGTAGGTATCCCGCAGTGTTGGTATTACGCAGAAGTTGCGTGCGTGTGTGTGGCCATTGTTTTTGTCTTGCTGGCATCACAGACCTCACGTGGCCACCACCTTCAGCCGCCTCGTCGGCATCGCCGGCTGTGCTGGTCGTTCGGGTTACGCGCTGCGTGCGCTCATTCCCCTCGTCTCGTCGCTGTCGGTTGGCCTGCCGCTGTTCTCTTCGTCACCGTCTTCGAGCGTTGCCAATGATCTCACTCGCCACCCACGCCTGGGTGCCCTATGGGCGGTCGATCCAATGGGGTCGCGCGTCTGAAGGCCCGGTCGCGCGCGTTATCTCCGTACCGCCTGCTCGACTTTCTCCGCCCCTTCGCTGCGCATGAGACCGCGATCACAAAAAAGTGTAGATGTATGTATGTATGTGTGTGTGTGTGGGGCCGTGACGCCTCTATATCTTTATGTGTGTGTATATACACATGCGTTCATGCATATATATATATATGTATATATATATATATATATATAAATTTGTATATAGATATCTGTATATATACACCTATACGACCACCCTTCGGGTGAGAAGAGGTTGTGGGGGGGGAGAGGAGGGGAACCAACATCTGACTCAATCGATATCTCACTATCGATCTCACTCAACGGGACACCACGGGACACCACGGGACACCACGGGACACCACGGGACACTTGTCGATCTCACTATCGATCTCACTATCGATCTCACTCAACGGGACACCACGGGACACCACGGGCCACCACCGGACACCACGGGACACCGCGGGACATTTCTCGATCTCACTATCGGTCTCACTATCGATCTCATTATCGATCTCACTCAACGGGACACCATAGGACACCACGGGACACCACGGGACACCACGCGACTCCTCGGGACACCACACCGATCTCACTATCGATCTCACTATCGGTCTCACTATCGATCTCAGTATCGATCTCACTATCGATCTCACTTTTTGGGACACCATGGGACACCACGGGACACCTCGGGGCACCACATCGATCTCATTATCGATCTCACTATCGATCTCACTTTTTGGTACACCACGGGACACCACGGGACACCTCAGGGCAACACATCGATCTCAGTATCGATGTCACTATCGATCTCAGTATCGATCTCATTATCGATCTTACTATCGATCTTACTATCGATCTCACTTTTTGGGACACCACGGGACACCACGGGGCGCCACGGGACACCGCGGAAAACCGCGAGCCACCGCCGGACGGACGGACGGACGGGCGGGCGGGGGAAATCATTTGTCTTGACTTCGCCCTAGCAACGGCGGACACCACGGGACATCACAGGACACCACGGGACACCGTGGGACACCGCGAGTCACTGCCGGACGGGCGGGAGGGAGGGGGATAATCATTTGTTTTGACTTCGCCCTAGCAGCGGCGGGTTCATTCCTCTCGCGCGCCCACGCAGCGTCGCCTCGCCCGCGCGCACGGCACGGACGAAATGAAACGATTTCCCGGTTGGGGGTCTCCGTTCCACTGCGATCTCACCCCCGAACTTCCGATATATGACTGTGTGTGTGTGCGTGTGTGCATGTCTGTCTGTATGTCTGCTTGGGCACTTGGGCTTCTGGTTGGAAATTTGGTATTGGTCTTGGTGTAGTTGTTGTGAGCTGGTTTCGCGGGATGACGAAAGATACTGCGCTTGGGCGTGATTGTGCGGTGCAGCGGCCAAGGACGGGCTCATTGGCCTCCAGATTCGCAGGCATTTGCCCAGTCTGACGATCGGCATTGCGGTTTGCACAGACGTGTAGCAACACGTATAATAGGGATGTTGTTGATTCAACTAGGTAATCGGTGTGTTTTTTATGGGCACGTTTTTTTGGTTTTCCAAACGGCGGCTTGGTGATGCACCACGGCCGGGGGTCACATGGCCATCGTCGTGGTCCTTATTCCCGCTGCGTGGAGCAACGTATGCGTGCGTGTACGCAGACAGGCGCACATACACATTTACACGTACACATACACTTATGCAAGCAGACATTTTTTTTGTATATCGAAGCGGCCATGTCGCAGGCGATTGGTCACCAGACTACGGTGCCGTGTGCGCCGCGTGCACGCAAGAACGAGCTACAGGCTATGAGCGAATGCGCTTCGCACGTTTATGGACATATGCGCGCGCACATGCATATACAAGTACACAAACACATGCACATGCCCATGCACATGTGCATGAGACAGGACCCATAGAAAACACCCAGAGGTTGGGAAATACGAGCTTGATGGAATCACTCCTGACAGCGATAGTTCGCTGATACGGGTTCACACATAGACAGGCATTGCGCAGCAACACAAGAGGCCGCGCACGCCCACGCACAAACTCGCACCCGTGTACACATGCGCGCGCACTTGCTCGCACACGCGCACACGCAGACACGCAATGCAAGTGCACACATATACACACATTCTAACACAACACACGCAAACGCGTGTGCACACACACACACACACCAACGCAGACCACATAACACACAGCACACAACACACGTAATACACATAACACACATCTCACAAAACCCACACCATGCAACACACAACACACAAACAGCACAACACCCAACACGCACCACACTTGCACACACATACACGCGCACACACGACACACACACAACACCCCCCCTACGCACAGACACAACACAGTTTTTTAGCGTCGCGGCCCCGCGCGCAGCGACAGGGCGTCCAACGGTCAGAGAAGAAAGGCGCGCGCGTGTTTGACACCGAGCTCTCAAGCCGCTCAGAACGAGCAGCGCCGCGGCCAGCCATCAGTCATTCGGGCATGGATGACAGGGGTGTCAGACGAGGTAAGCAGGTAGCCGCTGGGCATGGAAACGACATGCTGGAAGGGCAACATGGAGGCACAGTGGAGAGTACAGTGATGCCATGGCCAGACGATTGGCAAATGGGCTGGACAAGGCACACAGAGGCCGAGGGCCAGCAGTGGCGGCGTGGGCACCGCAAAGGCTGCCGCGAGAAGGGAGCAGAGCGCACACACAGACGCACACACACAGACACAAACACACACAAACACACACACATATACACGCACACACACACACACCCACGCACACACATACACACACATACACACATACACACATACACACACATACATGTACACACATACACACACACGCGCGCGCACGCGCGCGCACGCACGCACTTACGCACACACGCACACTTTTTTGGTCGGCGGGCCGAGAGCGGGCCTCTTCTGAATAAGAGCTAGGCGGGGCGCGCGAAGCACTAATTGGGGAGACAGGGCGCGGGCGGGCCGCACACACGCACACACGCACACACGCACAGACACAGACACAGACACATACACACACACACTAGTTAAATCGGCGGCGCAGAGGAACCTCAGGTGCGGTCGGCAGATGGAGGTGCCAATTGCGAAAAGACTTGGTCGAACGCGCCGTGATGAAATAATCGGCCACAGCCATGCAGATGTGTGGTGGCGGTGAAATAGAGTGAGGCATTGTAAAGCCAAATCGCAGCGGCCAATAATCCCGCGGAGCGAAGCTCGACGCCAGGAGTTGAAGCGCGGCAGCAGTCTGCTGCTAATTCGTCAGTAGAATGAACAGCACTGTAGGGCTGCCAGACCATCCAGCAGGGCGACGACGCGAAACGCGCAGCCAACGCGACAAGCGGCGCCGCCAGGCATGCAAAAGACACGACATAAAGCCATGCAAGTGCATGTGTCGCGAGAAACGCGCACGTCCGAGGCAGACAACGCCAGGACAAAAAGTAAAATTGAACCCAGGCGACCGCGACAGTAGCCGCTTCACGCGATGACGCACGTGGGTGGTGGGCAGCGCAGGCGAATCCATGCGCGGTGGACAGGCGCGTGCGTGAAAGCACATAGACACAAATATCATACACACATTTTTTGGGGGGGTCAGCGGCTAGGCACGGTGACAGCGCTGGCGAAAAGACATACGCACACACACACACACACACGCAACACCACTCTTTCAAAGGTTGGGCAATCAACATTACCTCCCCGACCGCCAGCTGCGGGCGCGAATGGCGTGGCAGGCTTTCGTCGGCAGCTGGTCCTGCAAGTTGGAAGCGACGGCCCGGCATTATTCGGAAGGGGCGAAAACGTGTGGACAGGCCTCGTGGGACCGACCCAAGCCGAAATCAGCCAACTTTGAGCAGACGGGCCATTAGAAGTGCAGCGCAGACCACCGCAGGCTTGAAGTGGCGAGTGTTGGGACGTTTTGGATTGCGAAACAGGACCCTACAGGGCAGCCTAGAGACGCGGGCGGTCGCCAGGGTCACGAGGTGGCCGCGGCAGCGCCGCGACCGCCTGGGCTGCAAGGAAGTCTCGACAAAGTTGTTGCGGCCGCAGCCGAGTGGCCAGCGGCTACAAGGCCCAGGGGTACAGCCGCGGCCGCCTGGGCTGCAAGGGCGTCTCGACCAAACCGTTGCGTCCGCCGCAGCCGAGAGGCCAGCGGCCACGAGGCCCAGGGGTGCAGCCGCGGCCGCCGACGAGCGGCCATGTGCGGCGTGCGGCTTCAAGCAGCGCCGCTCCAAGTGCAGGCAGGAATGCAGCCGCGGGCCGGGTCAATGGCCTGGGGGCGAGTGAAACGAAGACGGGGGAGCTCTCTTCAGACAGACTGGAGGCGGGGCGGCCTTTGGCCCCGTGTCGTGCTGGCCATTTCTAGCCAGGGCGGCGCGAGTCAACGGGTTCCAATGCACATGTGCGCGCGCATCCTGCTCTTACAGCTTAAAGCGCATTTAGTTCACGCGCGAATGCATGCGTAAACGCAGTCGGTACATGCATACGCACACGTTTCTGTCGGATTACTTTGGAAGTAGTTCGGTGGGTGTGGGTCATGCGTGGATGCAGTTGAAGGTGAACCTTTGCAAGGCGATGGTTGTTGCGTATCTACGTTTTCGTGCTTGGATAGTCCTGCAGATGCCAATCTCAAATCAGCTGGAAGGGTGTCTTTTGATCCGGCTTCACACCTGCATATTTTTTGCAGCGACCGTGTAGCGGAGCGGGGTGGGGTGTGCCAAAGACGCGAGGAAGCTGATTGCTGCGCAGAGCCAGAGCCCGGTGACCCGCATCGTGGCGACCTAGCTGCCGCTCTTCTTCTCAGTTGCCTGGTGAAGCGGAGGATCACATGTAAGGGGCATTCGCTCGTGTGCGCAGAATGGAGTCCTTGATGGTGGGCTGAATGCAGCTTCCTCTCCTTCGCGGATGTTCACGGGGCATGCCAATTTTTTGGCATCGAACTCAATAAAGATGGGGGATAGTGGCATGATGTTCTGGAGGATCAAACTCGGAAGTGTTTGTTAGAGGCCAGCGTGCTCCTGGGTACTACCACATTGTCTCGTTGACTGCCTTTTTGAGTCGCGTGGGCATTGCGCCGCACGGTCCATTTGGATTCTAAAAAAGTTTCGGAATTGTATAGTAGGAGTGGAGAGACGCATCTTGCGTTTCTTTCAGGGTTTGCCGTAGACAGGCTCAGGGAAAGACTCTCGCGTGGTTTTGCAGCCGACGCATAAGACCAGCATGACTCTCAAGATACGATGTTGAGAATATCTCGTGACGAGAAGTGGGTATCACTTTCTCTCGTTTGTTTGTGTTCTCGTTTTGTGGGTGATGATGGTTTTCTCCACCGTGATTGGGTTGTGCACAAGAGGTCTTGGATACGTCTGGTGAGCTCTCGGGGTGTCTCTCTGGTACCTCTTGGGAGTCCCTTGGATTGAGGGTTTCTTAGGGGGCCTCCTTGGGGCCTGTTAGGACTTCTGGGCGCCTCTTGGGGGCATGTTGGCTGTCTCGTAGGCCATCTTGGAAATAGCCTCTTCTTTGTAGGCCGAGATGAAATCGGGGGGTGATCCCCCTTACCCTCAAAAGTCTGGGTGGAAGAGGGGCTCGACCCTCCCTCTGTCTCGCCCTGTCTTGTAGGGTTGTCTCTATTTCACTCTTGTCTATTTGCGTATCCTTTTTTGTTTGAATTCTATGGTGTGTGTGTGATGTGCATATGTGTTTGTCCCCACGCCTTCATGTAGTCCTGAATGCGCTCGATCTTGGCTGCTCAGCGGTCGGAGCCCTCCCTGCGGGCTCGAGCCTTGTCGACGCAACCGTGCAAGTTGGCCAACTTACTCTTTGAGCGTGGCCCGTCGTAGCCGAATTTGTTCCGCTGATCGTCGCTCATTGTCGCGCCGGAGGAAAGTGTGTGGGTGTGTGTGTGTGTGTGTGGCGTGCGTAGCCCGCCTAGCTTCTAGCGGAAGAGGTTCGCTCTCGCCCCGCCGACCAAAAAGTGTATGTGTGTGTGTGTGGGTGTGTGTGTGTTGCTTCTCGTCCTGGCTTCCAACCTTGGGTGCACCCCCTTGTCGCCCTCGGGCTTGCCTGCACCTGCTGCGCGCCCCCGCTGCCCACGCCCTGGCAGGCGTATGGCACCGTCGATCCTACGGGATCTCCGCCCTTCTTCTGAGGGGCCGGCCGCGCGCGCGCTTCTCGGCTGGGGGCTTTCTCCGCTTCGTCGCTGCGCTCGAGGCCGCGATCGAAGAAACGTGTCTATATATGTGTTATACATACATATACATGTAAGTCTATATATGTGTTACAGATAAAAAATTAAAGCGTGTGCCCCCCCACACACATATATATATATATGTGCGTGTGTCCGTAGCCTTTGGCCCAAGTTCTGGCTCGAGCCCACGCTCTCTTCTCCACAGCAGTCTGTGCGCCGCCGGGGGCGATTGCCCCGTCGCTGCTCGGATGCAGCGGAGGAGGCTCCTCCGCCTGCCGCTCCCCTGGCCTGTCCCCCTCGCCGCTGCCCGGCGAAGAGTGGACCGAGTCGATTCCCTGTGTCCCCGTGTCGACTGCGGGGCCCACACCTGGCTGGCCCGCCGCGGCTGCCTGCCACACCTCCTATGGCCCGCTCGCCCAAGCCGGACCAGGGGGTCTATGCGGCTGCTGCAGCCACTGGAGCTTTTCTCCTGTCATTGCTGCTGCGGGTGGCCGTGGGCGGCCAACCCCAACTGTGCGCATCGTCCCGCCATCGATGGGTGAATTTTCCCACGCCCAGGCGGGTCGAGGCCGCTCTACGGGCCCCTCGACGTTATAATTTCCGGGCCTCAGACAGCAGGCTCCAACAACGGAATTTTTTGGGCGCGCGAAGCTCCAGGCACCCCGCGAAGCTAGTTGTGATAAGTAGACAAGAATAGCAAAACATAGCCACACATAGGAAGCCATCTACGAAATCATGTAATTTTGTTGGTTGGCGGAACCTCTCGCATCCCGAAAGGAAAACTAGAATAACATAGCAAAACATATCAAACCATAGCAGCACATGGCAAACATGCATGACAACATGTACTTTAGCGATTTTTGTACTATGTGGGTGGGCGGAGCCTCGGTCATCCTGGAAGGGCATATATATATATAAAACATACGACAATACTTAAACTTACGGAATAATCCAAGCAAATGTATGCAGACACATATTTGCATATATTGTTAACGTTTTGGCTGGCGGAACCCCTAGCATTCCGAGAGAAACATATCAAATCATATCAGGGCATCTTACATTTTGAATTTCAGGAGCAAAAATATGAGCACACACGCATATATGTATATTTCTTTACGTGTGTGTATATATGTATATAAGCTATTGTTTCATACGTGTGCTGCTGGTGTCTCTGGCATTCCGCGAGGAAAGATATCGAAACATATAATACACAAGTGAAAAAAGGTATCCAACACATAAAGTTGTGCATTTCAAATGATGCTCGTTCCATAATTTTGCGGCGGGAGCGTCTGGGATCTCGCGAGGGAAGATATCCAAACATATGAGCAGATCGGACATGTATTTGAAATGTGAGAAAACGAGCGAAAGCGTGTATTTCAAGATTTGCTTTAAGCATTTCTTGCGGGCGGAGGTCTAGGCTCTCCGCGCGGAACGATATCAACATTTTCCATGCAATCGTAGAAGTATACAGACACGTAGAAGCATGGATGGAACATATACGTGCCAGGTACCGTTTCGTCCATTTTGCTTGCGAAGTCTCTGGCAGCCTGCGAAGACATATAGCACTTTCCGTTTCTGATCCGGCATTGCAAGTTCAGGCATGTTGAGAATGGGGAGAACATGTATGACAACACACACACATATATATATACATCTACGTAATGTAATGTAATGTAGTGTAATATAATGTAATGTATTGTAGTGTAATGTAATGTATTATAATGTAATGTAGTGTAATGTAATGTAATTTAATGTAATGGAATGTAATGGACTGTAATGTAATGTAAGGTAATGTCATGTCATGTAATGTAATGTAATGTAATGTATTGTAATGTAATGTAATGTACTATAATGTAATGTAATGTAATGTATTGTATTGTAATGTAATGTAATGTAATGTGATGGGATGTAATGTAATGTTATGTAATGTAATGTAATGTAATGTAATGTAATGTAATGTAATGCAATGGTAAGCATTTATGTATGTATGGATGTATGTAGGTAGGTCGGTATGCATGTATGTATACAAATATATGTGGATATTCACAGCATATGCATATACACATATCGTAGTTTTTTGTTTCATGCGATTTGGAGTTGTAGTTTTTTCGAGCCAGCGTTGCGAATTATGAGCCTGTGGGCATTGAACATACTGATACGACAGTTTTCCCTAATTGTTTCCTTTTTTTGAGCAGGCGTTGCGAATTATGAAAGTATGGAACATTATGACAATACACATATGAGAACATTTTTTTTTTTTTTTATTTTATTTTTTATATATATATATATATAATATTTCTCCGTCTTCGAGCCGCTCTTCTCGGTGGGGGGAATCTCTCCGCGCGCGCCAGACTGTGAGACTCCAGAGATTATCTCCACGACGCCGCGGCACGCGACTGCCTCTCGCGTCGGAAGCCAGCTCCTCTTCCTGCTGCCGTCCGCGCCGCGGCCGCACGTGCGGCTACTCTGCCCGTGCGGGTCAGAGCTCCTTATCCTCGACGTTCGACCGCAATCTGACTTGTCCAGGTGGGCCTGTCCCCGCTGTGGCGGAAGTCCTATCCGTGGCGGGCAAGTCGTCCTGCCCGCCCTGCAGCCTCTCAACCTCATGGCCTGCCCGTGGAGGCCGCTGTCGCTGCGGGAACGGTCGCGTCTTGCGCTGAGAGCGTCGGCGTTGCGGCCTGCGTCCGCCCGTCGGTTCAGGGAGGCGGCGCGGCGCGCGCGCCGGGCCCCACAATTTCCGCTCTGTCCCAGGCATTGCGCGCCACCAGTGATCCCCCGGCTGCGAACGGCGAGAGGCAGCCCGAGCAGGAAGCATCCTCTGACAGTGACGGGCTGCACGCAGGGCCGCGTCGCCAAAAGTGTGTGTGTGTGTCCACCAGTCCACGCAGTTCACGCCCTGGCACGCCGCCGGCGCTGGGCTGCGGGCTGCTGCCGCACCGCCCGCCGGGGGTCTCCCGTGGGCGGGGCGTTCTTCTTCTCTTCCCTCCCCCCTGCCCCGCCCTCGCCCGCTTCCCCCCCCCCCTCCTCGCGCGCCGCCGTGGCGCTGCTTCGCTGCCGCTCCGGGCGCGCAGCTCCCCCCCTGGTGTGCTGTGACGCCCGGCTGCGGGCGCTGCGCTAGGGCGCAACTCCACGCAGCCAGCGCGCCTGGTGGGCGCGGCATTTTGCGGTTGGCAGTCCCAAATCTGGATTGCGGTAGTGCTCCATCCACTTGCTCGACCTCGTCACTGAGCCCTGGCGGCGCCCGTGGGCGCGCCCGCGCCGCGGCCCGGCTGCTGCCGCGGCCCCCGCTGCCGCGGCTGGCCGTGCCGGCCCGCTCGGCGCGGAAGCCTCCCGCGTCTGAGTGGACGTCCTCCTCCGCTGGTCCTCCGCGCGGCCGCCCTGGTCCTTTCCCCTGCTTTTGCGCGCCGGCCAGTTCGCCTTTCGGTCGCCCCGAATTGCCGCCGCTGGCGAAAAAAGCGCGCCCACCAGTTCTCCGCCGGCCGTGGCCCGCGCGCCCGCTGCGGAGGCGCCGTCTTGGGGCAGACCTTGACTCGCCTGGTTTGCGCAGGGTAACCTCTGTCTTGGTAGTGGTCAGGGAGACGTGGGCTGGCTCCCCGTGGGCTCGTGGACACTGGGGCCACTTTGTCTAGGTTCGTAGAAAAAATTGACGGGGCGGGCTCGCCCAGAAGTGGTCCCGCGTCGGGTCGCGACCGGCTTCTTGTGCCCCCTGACAGTGCACGGGCGGCAGCCGGCCAGCGCCCGCGCCCTACCGGCCTCGACAGGCCCGACCGACCAGCCCAAAGCAGCCGAGGGCCCTGGTTCGGCGGGACATCTGGCTGGCCTGGAGGGCGCCTCCAAGGAGCAGCCCGCAGCCCGTGTCGGGCGGCTGGGGAGCCGGAGCGGGGTTGCGTGGGGAGCTCGCTGCGCGCAGTTTGGCGGCGGCGCGCTGGACCCGTGGTGGCGTGGCGTGAGCTCCTCCCCCCCCGCCCTCCTTCCGGGGCGTCCCCGCTGCGGGGCCGTTGGCCTCCCCCGCGTGGGCGCCCGGCGGCCGCCCCCCGGCATTTATTTGGTTTCTTGTTGTTTTTGTTTTGGTTTATTATATTTGTATCTCTCTCTCTCTCTTTCTTTTTTCAATGTCTCTCTCTGTGTCTCTCTCTCTCTCTTCCCTTTTTTGTTCTCTCTCTCTCTCGCTGTCTGTGCGTCGGCGCCCTTCCCGGTGTGGCGCGGCCCGCTTGGCCCTTGGGCTGTGCGTGCCAGTGAGGGGCCACCCTGGCGGGGGTCGCTGGGGTTGGTCTCGCCTTAGGTGCCCAGCCGCACCCCCGCCCAGCTGCCGCCTCCCGTATTCTTTTTCTGGATGATGCGTCATTTTTATTTTGTTTTTTTTGGGGCAGCTTTTTTGGTGGCGCCTGGAGCTCCCCCTCCTGGCGCCCTCATTTTCAGGGCCCTCCGAGCTGCTCGCGCTCGGTCGGGGTTCCTGGCTGTGTAGGCGGGCCTCCTGGGTGGCTTCCTTGCGTTTGCCACCGCCGAGGTTTGTCCTGCACATTGGTGCGTTTTTATCTGGCTAGGCGTCTGCTCCGCAGCTGGGCCTTCCGCGAACCTCGCGGCGCCTTCCGCGTCTTGCCCGAGAAATCCTTGGTCGGCTTGGTGGCGACCTAGACGTCGATGCGTACAGTGCACCTCGCGCCTTCATTGTGCCGCTCGAGCGGTGCCGTGCCAACCTATTTTGGTCGGCGCCTTTTTGCAGCTTGTTTTTTTGTTCGGGCCAGCTTGGGCGTGTCGTTGACACTGGCCTTCTTTGGTGGCGTGGCTACCCACCCAAGATTTTACGGCTTGGCTTCGTTAGGATGATTTCGGCCCCGCATGTGCGGTGTTTCCATGTGCTGCGCGCCCGTAGCCACCAATCCAAGTCTAGCGCTTCACCGATTTATGCTTATGCACCGTGCGTCGCCGGTTCGTAGGTTAGCACACTGCCCATCAGTTTGCTTCCTCAGTGATACTTTGCCTTGGGCTTGTCTGGCAGCTTTACAGGTATTTGCCTTTTGTCTTCATTGTCTACATTCTCTCTGATAATTCGGTGGCACCGTTTCGCACCAGACTGCTGCTTGCGCTTCAAACTACCCGCGTCGAGCTTATGCTCCTCGGGTTTTTGGGCCGCTGCACTTTGGCATTGCAGCGCCTCTTATCTTCCACACCAATCTGCATGGCCGTGACTGGGCTCTTTCATCATGGCACATTCGACCAAATTCGTTCGCAGTTGGCAACTCCACCTTTCGACCGCGCCTGAGGTCCTTCTGCGCCGGCGATTGAAAGACATGGTTGTGTGTGTGTGTGTTTTGTGTGTGTGTGTGTATGTGTGTGTGTGAGTGTGTGCGTGCGTGCGTGCGTGCGTGCGTGCGTGCGTGCATGCGTGTTTTTTTGTTTTGTGTGTGTGTGTGTGTTTGTGTGTGTGAGAGAGAGAGAGAGTGTGTGTGTGTGTGTGTGTGTGTGTGTGTGTGTGTGTTTGTGTGTGTGTGTGTGTGTGTGTGTGTGTGTGTGTGTGTGTTGGTGCCCCTGCTTGCTGCGTGCGTCGGGCTGCTTGCCTAGACTGCCTGCCTGCTGCTCGATTCCCTTTGTTGCCCCTCCCCCTCTTTCCTCCGCCCTTGCGCTGTCTTGCCCTCCTTGCACTGCCCCTCCTGGCTTGCCTCCGCCTTCGCGTTGCCTCGCCCCCTTTGCCTTGCCCCCTCCTGTTTTTCCCAACCATCCTGTGGTGTTGGGTCCTCGTTTTGAACAGACAGCGCCCGCGTCCATCCTCCTGCTGCCCCCCTCCCTCTCCCCCTCTCCCGGCCCCACACGGTTCGTGCCCCAATACAAAGCTCCACCGAACGCCCCAGTGGCTGCGTCCTCATGCGCCACCGCCACCCATTACAGCTGCGCTTCGTGGTCCCATAGGGAGCTCGACTCAAGGCTCCAGTGGCAGGGTCCGCATGGGTCACCGCTACCCAGGACAATGTTTCGTGACCCCATAGGGAGCTCAACGGAGGGCATCAGTGGCGGGGTCCGCATGCGTCACCGCCACCCAAGACAGCGTTTCGTGGCCCCATAGGGAGCTCCATCGAAGGCTCCAGTGGCAGGGTCCGCATGCGTCGCCGCCACCCAAGACAGCGTCTCGTGGCCCCAGAGGGAGCTCCACCGAAGGCTCCAGTGGCAGGGTCCGCGTGCGTCACCGCCAGCCAGGACAGCTTTCGTGGCCCCATAGGGAGCTCCACAGAAGGCTCCAGTGGCAGGGTCCGCATGCGTCACCGCCACCCAGGACAGCTTTTCGTGGCCCCGCAGGGAGCTCCACCGAAGGATCCAGTGGCAGCGTCCGCATGCGTCACCGCCACCCAGGACAGCGTTTCGTGGCTCATAGGGAGCTCCACCGAAGGCTCCAGTGGCGGGGTCCGCATGCGCCACCGCCACCCAGGACAGCGTTTCGTGGCCCCATAGGGAGCTCCACCGAAGGCTCCAGTGGCAGGGTCCGAATGCGTCCGCGCCGCCGATTTCGGCGCACCCCTCGCACGCTTCGTGGCCCCATAGGGAGCTCCACCGAAATTGGTACCCACAATGCGGCACTTGCAGTTGCATTGGTTGGGTCCTTCGTCAGGCGTCCGCCCTCGCGTTGCGTCGCCCTCTTTGCCTTGCCCCTCTTGTTTTTTTCTTCAGCCCCGTGCGTCCAATGCCATGTTGTTTAATTACGGGGTCCCGGTTGTTCCGACCCCTTCCTCAGGGCCGTTTTTTCATTACGAGCTGTCTTTCGATGGCTCCAGGGCCCAGCGAGGGCCCCTGGAGGTCGAGCACGGCCAAAGACATTCCCGCATTGCCGAGCACTGCACGATCATATCTCTGCCGCCTCCGTCCTCTGGTGGTGCCGTCGGCCGTAAGAGCTCGTCGGCGGACCTCGGCCGCTCCTTTCCCGTTTCGAGGGCAGGTGCTTCGGTGGCTGGCGGCCTCTTTGCCCTGCGGTCGTGAACCGTCTTTTTTTCGGGGCAGGAACAGACGCCTGGGGCGCTCAGCGCGGGTTTCGGGCACCCTCCTGCCTCAAACATGCCCGCGTCGTGGTTTGGCCGTTTTCGGCTTCCAGGGGCCTTCGCCGGGCTCCAGGACCGTCCAGTTACGGCTCGGAATGAAAAGCCAGCTGGGGAAAGAGTCGTGACTTCCAGAAGCCCCGCATCGAAAAAATAAAGACATCGGATGTTTGGGGCTGCACCCCACTGGCGGTGGTAGGTCACTCTGGCGCCCTGGGCCCCGCTGCACCCGCTGGCAAGAGGCCGCCTCTGGGTCGCTCTCTTGCCCGGGTCCTGTAGGCCACGCGTGGTGCCTCTCTCTCGTTACCAGGCTACTGCTTTGGGCGCGCGCGCGCAGGCGGCCCATACTGGCCCTATACTCTCGCCATCCTGCACCACCCCCTCGCACCCCTTGGATTGGCGGCGTAGCCCCACCGCCGTGGTGGGCAGTTCGCGATCGTACGTTGCCAGAGTCGCCCGTCGCCCGTCGCATCTCGTTCAGGGGCCCCCTCTGCCGTCCTCGCCTCGATCGTCAGGCTTCGCGCACGTGCCGCGTTTCGCCGTTCCTGCTTCTGGCGGCACGGCCGACTCGGGCTCGCCGGGATGTATGGGTCATCTCGGTGGCCGCGTTCCGCTTTGGCAGCAGGCCCAGCGTGGATGCACGTGACTACAGCTGCCTTCTTTTGCGCTGCCTTGTCTCTGGACGCACCGCGGGCGGGCTCCTCTGAGCCGAGGCAGCCTGTGGGGCCTCGCCGTCGGCTGGGCTTCCACGCGTTCTGCCTCCACTGACGCGCGTGCCGGCGCCGCGGGCCGGCCCGCTTGCGGCCCCTGCCTCCTCCCGCCCGCCGCGCCGTACTCGGCTTTCAGGCTTTCAGGATGCGGAGAAGTTGCCGTGCCGTGCCGTGCCGCGCCTGGCTCCGAAAGTGCGGAAGGTTGCCGTGCGGTTCCGTGCCGACCATGTGTAACATCGTGCAGCGTTAGTAATTTGGGTTTGTATGCTGGTGTGCCTGTCGGCAACGGCACTTTTTCTGTCCGGCGGATTTCGGCGCGTTTTTGTGGCTGTTCCTTTCTTATCAGGGCGGTTGCGTATGTTGGTGGGATCTTGTGGATGTCACAGGCAGCAACGCTTCGCTGCGTGTGGAAGTCCGCAATATATTTGGGATACTTGCCTACATTGAACTTTTCATATCTTGTGTCGCATTGTACTATTTGGACGAAAAGTCAGGTTGCTGTCTACTTCCCTGGTCGCCCAGCAGGGACAGTTTATCGAGACAACCTGTGGGAACAGTTTTCGACTCTTGCATGTTTCCAAGGTGGGGCTGCTTCAAGAACTCCAGCACACAATAGAGGCAGATGGCAAGAAGGTCGCCAGCTTACTTTGTCTTCTCTTATGCACTTGTACCAGCATTTGAGATCATAGTAGTAGCTGTAGCACAAGTCGCAGTATAATGACTTGTAGTAGTAGTAGTAGTAGTAGTAGTAGTAGTAGTAGTAGTAGTAGTAGTAGTAGTAGTAGTAGTAGTAGTAGTAGTAGTAGTAGTAGTAGTAGTAGTAGTAGTAGTAGTAGTAGTAGTAGTAGTAGTAGTAGTAGTAGTAGTAGTAGTAGTAGTAGTAGTAGTAGTAGTAGTAGTCGTAGTCGTAGTCGTAGTCGTAGTCGTAGTCGTAGTAGTAGTAGTAGTAGTAGTAGTAGTAGTAGTAGTAGTAGTAGTAGTAGTAGTAGTAGTAGTAGTAGTAGTAGTAGTAGTAGTAGTAGTAGTAGTAGTAGTAGTAGTAGTAGTAGTAGTAGTAGTAGTAGTAGTAGTAGTAGTAGTAGTAGTAGTAGTAGTACTACTAGTAGTGGTCGTCGTCTTTATAATCGTGGTGGCAGTCGTAGTAGTCGTAGCAGTAGCAGTAGTAGTAGTAGTAGTAGTAGTAGTAGTAGTAGTAGTAGTAGTAGTCGTAGCAGTCGTAGAAGCAGTAGTCGCGGTGATGGTAGTGGTAGTCGTAGGACTATTCGTAGTGGTAGTGGTAGTCGTAGTCGCACCCGTAGTCGTAGTCGTAGTCGTACGCGTAGGTGTAGCAGTCGTAGTAGTTGGATTATGTATGGTAGTGTTGGCAGAAGGGGGACTCTTTGTCAGCTGCGGTGGTGCGTTATTGTTGTTCGCTACTGTAGCCGTAGAACAATGCATTGTCAGGATGTGGTGAGTACTCTTGTTACAGGCGCTCAGGACGAGGACCCCGCAACGTCCCGCCTATCAATACTGTTGCGACTACTTCTGCTGCTAGTGTCGCTGCTGCGACAACAGGTACTACCATTATTCCTTGTACCACTACTCGATCTACGAATACCGCAATGTTTACAGCTACTACCTGTACGGGCGCTCGTACTTTCACTTTCACCCTTGCTAGTATTACGGCAGCCCCTACTGCTACTTCTACCGGCAACGACGTTTGCCAAAACCCATTTGCCAGGCCTCAACAGGTCCACGTTCATTATCATGCACCTAGTGTGATCTAGTGGAGCGTTGCCGATCTCATCTGCTCTGTCGACCGCTGCCCGGCTTGGGCCTGCGCGCTGCAACGCAGAGCATCGTGGCATGGGGCGGTCCGTGAGCAGGAGGAGCACCAAGATGAATACTTGAATTTGTAGCGTAAGCAAGCACACTTTACACAAACGTATGGGGCCGAACATGAATACATAGAATTCGTGAAGCCGTTGCCGTGCCAGTGGCGGTATCGCACGGGCATCCACAAGAACAACCGTCGCAACTGAAATAGCATATGTGATGCATGTATCTTGTAGGGGCACCACTGGGAATGCATGATCTGGGAGCCTGTACAATGCGAGGGACAATGCGAACGAGCATGCGATATGAGTATTCCGCACAAGCTTGGTAATACACACGCTGCGGATTCCTGGGCTTCCTGATATTCTCCTCCCTATCATTCGGTTGGATCCGATGTCCTGTGAAACGCGCCGTGAATATGGTACACTTTTAAGAATCTGTACAATAATATATACATATACATACTTCCATAAGGCATTTGTGCATGGGGCAGTCTGTTCGAAATCGGCTTGCATCTCATGGAGGGGATGCTTTCATTGGCCCGCTTGGAAGCAATTCAGGAAGAAGCCTTGTACGAGAAGTTCGTGTGTTGGGCAAAGAACCCGCGCCCGCAGGGATTTCGCAGAGTGCGCTGAAGCGTCGGGAGCATTGCGAGCCGCGCCAGTACCCGAAAGTAGCTGTCGGATGGCCCTGGGCACGCCTTCTGGCGTGGACGTCCTTGACCCGCTGCTAACAGAGGCTCCCGTTTGCACCCAGGAAGCTTTGGGCATAGTCCTCCCCCTCGTCATCCTCGTTGTGGCGTTGCTCGCCTGCTGCGCATAGTGCTTGTCACTTGCAGCCATGAGGCTTCGGGTGGAGCCCCGAGTGCAGGTGAGGGCTTCAACGGGTTCTGCTGTCCCTTCTTTTTCCCGCTCTCCCGCCCCCTCCTCCGTCCCTCCTCCTTCCTCCGAGTCCCCTTCGCAGGGCAGGTCCCTACTCCAACAGGTAGATCTGTAGGATTCTTCATGCCTTCCTGCCCCAGGAGAGCGAGGATCTGGAAGTAGTGGTGCCAGTGGACGGTGGTCATGGCATTTTTTCACCAGGGCGTTCGAGCGTGGCGTAGTGTGTCCGTTGCCCTTGTCCCGCGAAGATTCGTGTTTCGACGAGGGCGCCCAACGTGGCGGGGGCGTAGCGTGTGGCCGGTGACACGCGGCTCTCCTCATCCACTTCCCTACGTTGTCGCGCCTGCTCTCTGGGATGGTAAGACAGGAATTCTGTATACTTCCAGCCAACGCGCGTTTGCATTCTCGCGGAGTTTGTTCTTCCGCAGAGCGGTTACCGTGCATGATCAAGGTGCTGATTCAGGTTTTCTTTTGCAGGGCGTCATCTTGTCTGGGACTGCTCCAGTAGCAGCTTTGGAGGACCATGCAACGTTGAGTCCCAAGATCTTGGGGGAGTCTGTCGGTCGCTAACGAAACGTTGCTGGGATCCCGTTTGAAGAGAGGGGGGGCGTTGAGTGTAACTCGGTCCAGACGCCTAGGAAGTTCCTGAACCCAGCGTTGGGCGTATCAAGCATGGGGTGCGTGGGAAGAGAAGGGCGTCGTTGATTTCCCGTCTTCTAAAAGCGGCCAAGGACAGCATTCCCCAGCGGGAGTGGCAACGTGCCGTTTGCTTTTGGGGCGTCCCCGTTGTGGTTTCTCGGAGCTGTGCAGGCGCATCGAGAGGGCACGATTGAACAGAAGGCTCAGTGTGCTGCCCTGTTGGGCCGTAACACATTCTATATACATGTATATCTATAGAACATGCGACTGATGTTTTCGGGGCTTCTGGGTGAGCGGCCTCTCGTCGGCTCACCCCCTCATGCACTTGACACGTGCCATCGCGTCCGCGGCAGTCGTTCTGACAAAAAACCGACTGGTGGGACACCTGTTCTGAGCGGGGAGGTGTGTATATATAGATATGTACACGCATGTATATTTATACACATACATATACACATACACATACATATACACATACATATACATATACATATGCATATACATATGCATATACATGTACATATGCATATACATATATGTATATACATATACATATCCATATCCATATCCATATCCATATACATATACATATACATATACATATATACATACACATACATCTACATATACATATACATATACATATGCATATACATATACATACACATACCCATACATATGCATATACACATACATATACACACATACATATACATATACGTATACATTTGCACACATATAGACATATACATATCCATAGACATATACATCAACATATATATATATATATATATATACACATATACACATATACATGTACATAAACATATACATATACATACACATATACAGCCACATATACGTATACACATACATATACACATACATATACATACACATGTACATATTCACATATACATATACACATACATCAACTACACACATACCTACGCATATCCATACTCATATACATATTCACATACATATACATTTACATATACATATACATACCCATTTCCAGTGACCCAGTGACTCATACATATGCACATACATATACATATGCATATACATGTACATATACATACACATATCCATACACACATGCATATACATAAACATATGCATACACACATACATATACATATACACATACACATACATATACATATACATATGCATTTACATATACATGTACACACATATATATATATCGTACACATATATATATGTGTATATACATACACATACACATACATATACACATGCATATACACATACATATACATATACATATACATATACATACACATACACATACACAAATACATATACACATATTTATACATATAATATACATCTGCATCTACATCTACATCTACATCTACATCTACATCTACATCTACATCTACATCTACATCTACATCTACATCTACATCTACATCTACATCTACATCTACATCTACATCTACATCTACATCTACATCTACATCTACATCTACATCTACATCTACATCTACATCTACATCTACATCTACATCTACATCTACATCTACATCTACATCTACATCTACATCTACATCTACATCTACATCTACATCTACATCTACATCTACATCTACATCTACATCTACATATACATATACATATACATATACATATACATATACATATACATATACATATACATATACATATACATATACTTATACATATACATATACATATACACATACATATACATATACATATACATATACATATACATATACATTTACATATACATATACATATACATATACATATACATATACATACACATACACATATACATATACATATACATATACATATACATATACATATACATTTACATTTACATTTACATATACATATACATATACATATACCTATACCTATACCTATACCTATACCTATACCTATACATATACATATACATATACATAAACATATACATATACATTTACATTGACATATGCAGACACATTAAGGTTGTTGGCAGTGATGATTACGACGGCGACCATCACCCGTATTAGCACGAGGATGATGATCAAGCTGATTATGGTGACAGCGGGGATGATGATGAGAACGACAATGATGATAACGATGGTGTTTGCGATGGGACACCCCATCAAAGTCGCCTATGGCGAATCCCGCCGCCCCCTGCCTATTGGGATACACGTATATGGCCGAACTGTTGGGCACAGCTTGGCCACGCTGTAGGACCATGCGCTCCCCCAGCCGTTGTGGAAGCCCTTTGGGGAATACTTGGGGGAGGAAGAGGAGGATGAGGAGAGGGAGGAAAAAGGAGGATGAGGAGAAGGATAAGGAGACCTCTTGGGAGCTTCTTGTGTAATTTTTTGGGCGGCCTCTTGGAGGCCTCTTGGGGGCCTCCCGAGGCCTCTCGGGGCTTCTTGGGGGCCTCTTTGACCGTCGTACGGCGTTCCGGGACCGTCTGATGCCGTTGGAGGCCGTCTTTGGAGCCTCTCTGGGCAGTCTTGGGGTCCTCTTGGGGCGCTTCAGGGTCGTCTTGAAGACCATCTTGGGCGTCTTTGCATGCCACTTTGGGCCGTCTTGGGGCCCTCTGGGGGCCGTCTTGGGAGCCTCTTGGGCCTCTCGGATGCGATTTTGGGGTGTCTGGGAGGCCTCTCGAGGGCCTCGGGCTCCTTGGGGCTTGCTTTTGGCCTCTTGGGGGCCTCCTGGGGCTTCTGGGGGGCCTCTTGGGAGCCTGCTGGCGGTCTGGGGGGTCATCTTGGGGCGGAGCGCTCGAAATGTAGATTCGCTTTAAAATCCTTCAAGATAATGGGGGAATCTATGAGTTTGGTCTCTCGGGCCCTCTTGGGGGGCCTCTCGGAGCTCTCTTGGAGCGTCTTGGGGGTCTTTTGGACCGTCTTGGGGCCACTCTTGGGCCGTTTCGGGACCCTCTTGGCTCCGAAAAATTATAGCGGGAAGTTTCGGAAGCGCCCGAAAGTGCCCAGACGTGCCCCAGGCTGTGGGCTTCTTGCAGAGTCCATGAAGGACTCGGAGGATCTGAGGTGACTCCAACTCGTGCCTCAGGGCACGGTGGCGAATTCCCAGGGAATGGGACATCTGTGGATCGGTTGAATACAACGCCAGCAGTGGTGAGCTGCAGCCTCATCGCTGGCCGTACGTATCCGCAGCCGTAGCCTTAGCTTCGCAGTATTGTAAATTACAGCGATTAGCCGCGTCCGCCACCATGAGAATACTTTTGATGGCGCTATCGAACTACCATTCGTTTGACAGGTTGCCCTACCGAATCTGGGAATTCTTGGGCGGTTTGCACGGCGAAATAGTACACGTATCGCCTGCGATGCTCTTGTCGCGCTGGCGAATCCGTCCAGTTACCCTCGCACGGCGGTGCGAACCACACGGTCCAGTGTGCAGGCTTGGCATCTCCGTGTTCTTCGGAGATGGGTCCAGGGGATGTCTCGGCAACGCGCCAGTCACCTCGAGGAGCGTCGTCACCCAGAAGACGATGTCCAATGCGGAGGCGGAGGCCCCCGGTCCGCTGCGCGCGAGCGCGCGCGCGGGCGCCCTGCGATCGTCCGCTGGCCACCGCGAGTGCCATTGGGGTGCAGTGTGCAGCGCAATCTGATGTCGTTGAGAGGGTAAGCTTGCGCCGCATCCGCCGACCCCTCGACGGTGTGGAGGCTACGGTTGGCCCTCGCAGGCGTTGATGGAGGATAATGAGAGGGAGCAGGGATGGAGGAAGGAAGGACGAGGAGACTGAGGAGGAGAGGAAGGAGGAGGAGGGCGATGATGATGCTGATGCTGCTGAGGAGGACGAGGAGGAGGAGGATGAGGAGGAGGAGGAGTAGGAAAAGGAGGAGGGGAGGAGGCGATGGGAGAGATGGTGAGAGAGAGAGAGAGAGAGAGAGAAATAGAGAGAGAGAGAGAGAGAGAGAGTGAGGGGGATAGGGAGGAGAAGGTGAAGAATCTGCAGCGACTCTTTGGCCATCTGGAGGCCTTGTCGGGGCTTCCTTGGGCTCCCTGGCTGGTCTTTTGGGGCCTTCGGTGGGCCAACTTGGCGCTCTTCGAGGGCTGTCCAGGGCCTTCTTGCAGTCTCTTCGCTTGGCTTGGGCACTTCAGAGGCCCTCCTGGGCCGTCTTGACCCTTCGTGGGGCCTTCTTTTGGCAGTCTTGAGGCTGTTAGGGTAGCGCGATGCCTGTATGAGAACGTTTCTCAGGGCCTCTATCTTGCGCCCTCCCCTCCCCCCCTCCGTGGGGCGTCTCGGAGGAATCCCAGAGGCCTCCTGTGTGGGGGCACGCGCAGGATGAGGCGTCTTAGGGTGCTCTTATCACCGAGGGCCCTGAGTAACGCTTCTGTGCTTCTTTGGGGATGTTTTTTGTTGGGCCTGCTTTCGTATACGTTGGATCTGATGTACACCCAGCTTTGTTACGGCCGTTGTGGACATGTTAGGTTTTAGCGTCTTCTCATGACATGGGGACGCCCTAAATCATATCGAAGGCTTCGCACATGTGCCAGGTGTCTACGGGACAGGGACGGCGTGTTGCCCTCCGAGGAAAACAGCTGTCTGTCCAAGGCATGTGCAACTCAGGAGGGTTGCAGCGCAGGGGCTTTCAATCACTCCACTACGGGCCAGGGGTCACGGCGCTGCTATCCAGGATTTACGCGACATGTTGTGTACAACGTGTATGGCACGCATACACAAAGTGTGCGTGCACATGGAATTTAAGATGGACGTGGCGCATGTGCGCATTCGACTGAGACTATCGAGACAACCAGCAAAGGGGGTGATGATATAACCCTCTCAGGTTCAACAGGGTTCATTGGCCGTGCGGTACTCTGCGCAAGTTTTGCCAATCAGTGAGTATCAAGGCATGGTCTCACCACAAAAGAGGGAATGCCATGACGCAGACAGAGTGGAAACCAGGTGCCACGTGACGATACATTTCGGAGTTGGTCGGCGCTCTGGGTGGCAGTGGAAGCGGCGAGCACACGTGGGCGAACGTGAAGCGCACAGGAGGGATTGTAATGATGCTACGGTGTCGCTGGCGAAAACGACTTTGATGTTGGCGTCGGCGACGATGAAGCTGCTGCTGATGATGACGACGATGGCAAACTTCGGAACGGCGAGGACGACAGCGGCAGCACTTCTTGGCGCGTATTCTCACCAGCTGAACCAGAACCGATTCCTAGGCGACATCCTATAAGCAGGGCAACGTAGGAGCTCCAGGCTTGGCCAAAGCGGGAACTCCTTTGAGCTTCTTGCAAACGTCCTGGGGTTCTGTCGGGGCCTCCTTGGAAGCCTCAGGGGGCTCTTGCGGAGTCTTTTGAGAGCCACTTTGGCCTTCTCGGGGCGGTCCTGGAGGCCACCGAACAGAAGTGGGGGATCCCTACCAACTGGCGCGCGTGCCCTGGCTCCGAGGGAGCGGTGAGTGACATGAGGAGCAGGGTGACGTGGGGGAAGCCAGGCGGAGGCCGTCCAGGGCGACGACAACGACAGCGACGACCGCGACGACCGACGACGGGCGAGCACAAGGGCTCCCGGCACGGGGGCGGGGCCGGCGGAAGGCCGGGGGGCCCGATGTGGCCAGGGCTCCAGGAGGCAGGGGAGGAGGGCGAGGGGACGACGGCGGCGGCCGAAGTGCAGGGCTCCAGACCAGGGGAGTGCGGAGGCCCAGGGGCTGGGGCGTTCCGGGGGGGGGGGGGGGGGGCAAGGGGGGGCAGGTGGGGGCCCCCCGGGGGCGGGGGGCGGGGGGGCCACAGGTGGCCAGGGATGGGGGCAGAGGGGGAGACGGGGGAGGATGACGACAACAAGCGACGGCGACAACGATGACGACGAGGGTGAAGTGCTCTGGGCTATCATCGAGGGGGGGGCAGCAGCTGGGAGGACAGGGAGGTCCGAGATGGAGGCGGGCGACGAGCTTTTGAGCGCAGCAGTGCAGGAGTATTGAGGTCCTCTTGGGGACCTTGCAGTCCTCGTGGGGCCCTTCCGGGGCTCTTTGGGAGGCTCCTGGGCCCTCTTGGGGTCATCTTGAAGGCCATCGATCCAAAACGAGGAGGTCGAGCTGCTCGCGGCACCCCCTCGTCCAGCTTCCTTGGGAGGAGGTAAGTGGAGAGGTAAAGCCATCACCCTGAGGGGAAGGGGGTGGTGCTCGGAAGAGCTGATCCCCGAAACCAGTCGCACCCAGAGTGCTTGTGGGATCACGACGACAATGGCGCCGCCGCTGCCGACGACGACGACGACGACGATGACGAGGACGAGGACGACGACGACGACAACGACGACGACGATATTGGTTATATGTGTGAGCACGACGGTGGCGACGACGACGTTCACCCCGCTGCCTCTTCTCAGACTCCCTCAGATCTTGCTGCTCGTCAGCCGCTGAGCGCTTCGGCCCGAGCTCGGAAGCATCCCGGCGGGCCCCTGGGGAGCCGATGTCGTGCATCAAGCCCCACATCCGGGAGCTGGCGCCCTACCTGCCGCCGTTGGAAGGCCGCGGCGCGCGCGCCGGGTGGCCGAGGGGAGACGCAGGGGTGACCGGCTCGGAGGGAACGCGTGGAAGGGGACTCCTCGGGAATCCCCTCCTCCTCCTCCTCCTCCTCCTCCTCCTCCTTTTCCTCCTCCTCATCCTCCTCCTCCTCCTCCTCCTCCTCCTCCTCCTCTTCCTCCTTCTCCCCCAGGGCGCGAGGGGACGGTAGCACTTTGCGTCGCTGTCCCCTCGGGAGCACCCTCTGGATCCCAGCCCGTTCGGGCTTCGGGCCGCCCGCGCTTTGACGGGTCGAGCTGGCCACGGTGAGTCTCTCCAGGGCCCGTCGGGAGCCCGGAAGAGCTGCCTCCGGCCTCCACGGCGGGCTGGTTGTGACTTGGCCGCTCCGACCGATGCCTCCTTCCCCTCCTCCTCCTCCTCCTCCTCCTCCTCCTCCTCCTCCTCCTCCTCCCCCTCCTCCTCCTCCTTCTCCTCCTCCTCCTCTTCCTCCTGGGAGGGGGCGGATGAGGGCCGGGCCAGCCTCGCTCACCTCGCAGGGGCAAGGGCCACCCGCAGGGATTCTTTTGATTCCGCCGGCTCGATAAGATCTGTGTCCCCAGGCTGCCCATTCGAACCGACTCGATGGGGAGATCCCGATCCGCCGATTTCGAGTTCGCCCGACCCGGCTCCTGCAGACTCGATGTGTCAGCCGATTTCTGCCGATGCTCGCCGATCCGGCTTCGCTCCCGATGGATTTGTTGCGTTCCGACCGCTCCTCCTCCTCCTCCTCCTCCTCCTCCTTCTCCTCCTCCTCCTCCTCCTCCTCCTCCTCCTCCTCCTCCTGGGAGGGGGTGGAGGAGGAGCGGTCGATGCCTCGTTCTCGGGGAGTCGGGGCGGGATCCGACACTTCCGAGAGGTCGGCTCGACGGGGCGACGTCCAGGCCCAGACATGCGATGTCTTGACTTCTTCAATGCCCATCTTCGGAACGCCCGAGTTTTTCCCCACGGCGTGTTTTGCATCCCGAGTCGTTTGTTGACGGCCCTGGGGCCCAGCGAGGGCCCCTGGAGGCCGAAAGCCACCAAGCACCTCCCGTCGTGATTTTTCGCATCGCGAGCATGTCGGGGATCCGACCCCAGGGCAGAGCGAAATCCAAGCCGATCTCAGACCATTGACCACAGCGCGTCCGTGGCTGGCCTGTGAGCTGCTTGCTCCCGAGGCTGCTGGTAGCGGCTGGCCGTCCTGGGTCGCACGGCACGCCGCGGCGGATGTCGCTTTCGGGTGCACGGACCGTGTTGGGGGGCCAGCGCGTACTTACAGGGGTTTGCGCGTCCAGGCCGTCTCGAGTTGAGGCACCGTGTCACACGAGCTCGTGACACACTGGGGCGTCCCTGCAAGCACGAAGTTTCGGGTTCGAGGTTCGAAGTTTTCGGATGTTTCCGCCAGCTCTCGATGGTTTTCCAGCCTCGGGATTCTTTTCAGCAGCTGCGCCTCGCCGAGAGCGTTTGGAGGATGCCCAGATCGTCCCGAAGTGCCGCCCGAGAGCCGAGTTATGGCCCGAAAGCCCGTGATCACCAGTAGGGTGGGGATAGGCTCAGGGGGGTATGGCCCGATAGCCCACCCCGCCCAGGAACGTGGCATTCGCAATCGAGGGCGCATCGCCGACCTATGGGCGATGTATCGCCGATTCGAGGTCGATGCCCCCCCTAAGCCAGTCTCCCTTATCGCTCCCCCTCTAACCTCACAGCAGGCAGCGAAGTACGCAAGACGCAGCTTGCTCCAGGTAGCATCGGCACAGATCTCTTCATCTCCCTCTGTTCGCTGTTCTCTCTATCCATGCTGTGCTCTGCCCCGTCCTCGTCTGCTCATTCCGTGCTCTCTCTCTCTCTGTTTTTCTGACTGTACCTGATGGCCTTCGGCCCATCCCGCCGTGCCTGGGTTGTGGGTTGGTATGAAGCCTATTGGATTTTCCGTTGGGATCTCGTGGGAGGCCTCCCGGGGGCCTCTTGGAGGCACTTTTGAGGTATCTTGAGGGTCGTTTTGGGGTCTCTTTTGGGCCTCTCGGGGGCCTCTTGGGGGACTCTTCCGGGCCTCTTGGGGCCCTCTTGGACACCTCTTGGGCCGTCTTGGGGTGGTCTTGGGAGCCTTTTGGGAGAACAGGCGAGACCGCCAAAATCCTTTAATGAGTCAGGGAAATCAATGATTGGAGAGGCCTGACGGCCGGTGCCGCCGACCCTGATCGAAAGGGCTAGGAGTGGGGGGAGGAAGCGGAGGAGGAGGAGGAGGAGGAGGAGGAGGAGGAGGAGGAGGAGGAGGAGGAGGAGGAGGAGGAGGAGGAGGAGGAGGAGGAGGAGGAGGGAGGAGGAGGAGGAGCAGGAGGAGGAGGAGGAGGAAAAGGAGGAGGAGGAGGACCAGGAGGAGGAGGAAGTGCATCCCGTGCGTGCCCGCTCGAGGAAAGTGCGCCCCGGCGGGCGTCGTATCTGCCCCGGGCCCCCCCCCCTCCCCCCCCCCTGCGGGGAAGGGATCAAAGGGAAGGGGCTTCCCTTCGACTCCACTACGACGTCGTTTAATTTCGCTTTGGATAGCGCGCTTGAGGAGGAGAGCCCTGGGAGGGGGAGAACGGAGACGACGGAGACGACGAGTCGAACGGAGAAACCCCTCACACACGCCGACAGTGTCGGCGGATTTTTGCCTCTGGCGGCCCTCTTGGGAGGCCTCTTAGAGGCCTCATGGGGCGCCTTGGAGGCTTCTTGGGCCATCTTGAGGCCATCTTGGGCGTCTCGGAGCGATCTTTCGGCGACTCGGGGCCCTCTTGACCGTCTTGGGGCCCTCTTGGCCCGTCTTGGGGTCCTCTCGGCTCCGACAAAGTCTCGCGACAAGACGCGAGAAGCCCCGAGAGGTTTGGCAATTTTGGTTCTGGGCCTTAAGAAAGACTCCTCAGGATTGAGGGCTGAAGCTCAGGGGATTCGGCAGAGGACCTGAGGACGACCACATCGTGCCCAGAGGCAAGGTGGCGGATACCCGTCATAGTTCAGATCTTCCCGACTCTCTTCGTCTCCGTCTCGCTCCTCCCTTCTCCCTTCGCTGCAGCTCTCTTCCTCCCCCTTTCGTCCCTGAGGTTCCCAGGATGCTTGGCTGGACAGCGGGGGGCTGGTGCCCACACGAGCGTGCCGCCAGGTCGAGGCAAGGCCGGCCAGACGCTCCTGGACTTCAACGAGCGCACGCTGCCTCCGCCCAAGGACAGAGGGGAGGAACGGCTGCAGGGAGTCCGAGCGCTGTGGCTTATTCAGTCCTCCTTCCCCTGCTCCTCCTCCTTCCCCTGCTCCACCTCCTCCTCCTTTTCCTCCTACTCCCGCTCCTTCCGCTGCTGCTGCTGCTCCTCCTCCTCTTCCTCCCTCCCATCCGCGCGGCCTGTGGGAGCGTCCGGGCAGCCGCTGGACGTCTTGGGCCCCAAACGCTGCAGTAAGGACGCGGTGTGAGGGCGCAGGCTGTATGCACCGGTGCACAGATCTCCGCCACGGCACTCATGCCTGGCGTCCAGGTTCGGGCCAGACCAGGTGAGTGCGAAGTGCTATCGTCGATGCGGGCCCCGTTGCAAGAGTCATTAGGACCACGGCTTAGGCCAAGTCATTGGCACAGCAGGTACTCGCGATGCAATGTGGGTCGACATGTGCTGACCGCATTCATGCCACATGGAGGGGACGTGAGTCGCCACCGTTTTGCGTTCGTTGCAGAAGCCCTACAGCCGTTTACGCCGACGGGAAGAAATTAGCAGCTTGGGCGCAGGAGGCGGAAGGGGGACAGGGGGCAAGGGGCAGTGGCGGCTTTGATGTGAGGGTGGAAGTCTCGTGGGCCTCGGCCCATGCCGCCACTGCGCCTGGGTCGTGGCCCAGAGAGGCCTTGTGGACACCTCGGGAGATCTTGGCGGGCTTCTTGGGGGGCTCCTGTGGGCCAGTGAAGCCACTGGGGTGCGTCTTGGGGCCTCACGGATCCTCTTGTGGGCCTCTTGTTGGCCTCTTACTCTTGTGGGCCTCGCGATCATGCTGGAGGGGTTGGCTTCCAGTGGTGCGACAGTGGCGTGCTTCTTCGGCCCCTCGTCGGCCGTCCTGGAGGCCTCTTGGGTCATGCTGGGCCGGTCTTGGGGAGATTTTGGGCCGTCTTGGACGCTCGCGCGACCGATGCGGCGAGAATGCTAAGACCACGGAGAAGCTCAAGGGCTTCCACGGATTTTTTGGCCTCCCGGGCTGGCCCCGGGGACCTCCAGAGTGGCCCGCGAGACTCCCAGGAGTGCCCTGGTTGGCCCAGAGAGGGCTCTCGGACGCCCAGGCGGCCCAAAGATACAGTGGAGGCCCATGCCGAGAACGCCCTGCTTGCCTCCAGGGTGCCCTGGGTTTCTTGGGATTCGATCGTTTTGCTATGGAGTACGTGACGCTCCCACACTAAAAATCCATGGACGTCCTGGGTCTCAGAGTTGGGTTTCTTGTGGAAGGTTTCTTGTGGTCGAGCTCCTACTGTAGCCAAATTCCTGACGCTTCGCATGTCTCCACCAGCCCATCCAAGATGGGTCACCAGGCGAGTTGCCCTGATCAGGGATGTGCAGCAGCGGCATGCAGTCACGCTCTGGGGGCCTCTTGGAGGCATCCTGGGGCCATCGTGGGGCCCTCCTGGGTCCATTTTGGGGGCCTCTGGGGCTAGGTGGACCGTTCCCTAGGGTCCCCGGCCCCCGTCCCCTGGGACCCCCCTTCCAGGGGACCCCCCCTAGCAGGCGGGGAATCAATCAGAGGGAACGGACTTCCGTTCGACTCGGCTCCGGACTCGGTCGAGTCGCTTCGGACGGTCGAGCTTGGAGAGCCGCAGGTGGCCGCAGGGAGAGGAGGGGAGAGCTTCGAGTGGAACAACGTAGGCGCAGAGTACCCTGGAACAGGCGTCTCCTGAAGAGGGGTCCGCAGCGCCCACCGCGGGGCGCCCGGGGACAAGGCCGAGTTTGGACCTGCTTCACTGCGCGCGAGCATCGCTGCGGACGTCGCCACTGTGTTTGATTTTATAGGGTCGGTGTACGTACGCGCGCGCGACCGACCATCACGTGAGTGGGCTCGGGGACAGGGTGCGCTGCATGGCGGAGTGGACGAGCCAGAGAGCAAGAGAGAGAGAGAGGGGTATGTCTGTCTGTATGTATGCATGTATGTGTGTATGTATGAATGTATGTATGCATGTATGTTTGCATGCATAGATGTAGGTGTACATGTGTATGTGTGTATAATCCTTTGCATATGTATAAATATGTCTACATATATGTGTATGTATACATATGTATACGTACAGGCATATTTGTTTATATGTATATATCTACACATGTAAGGCTTTAAATGTGTACAGCTGTGATGATAAACGTGTGCAATGTTTATACGTATTTGTATGAGTGTATGTATATGTATATGTAGAGGTATGTGTCTTGAATAGGTACATATATATGTATATGCATATGCATTTGTACATGTATATGTATATGTGTATGTATGTCGATGCAGCTCTATACGTAAATGCATATATTATTCATATATGTATTTGTATTTTTATGTATATGCGCATGTATACATATGTACAAGTAGTTGTACATGACTGTGCATGTGTAATTATATGTATATGATTATGTATATGTATATGCTTATGCATAAACATAAATATACATGTATGTACTTGCATATGTATATGTATATGTATATGTATATGTATATGTATATGTATATGTATATGTATATGTATATGTATATGTATATGTATATGTATATGTATATGCATATGTATATGTATATGTTTGTCCACACATATGTACTTATATGCATGTTTGTATACGTATGTATTTAGATAGATCGATGTACAAGGACAGTTATATGTTTTGTGACTGTATATGTATATGTATATGTATATGTATATGTATATGTATATGTATATGTATATGTATATGTATGTGTAAATGTATATGCATGCGTATAGGGATCTGTATATCAATATTTGTATATGTATATGTATATGGCTATGTTTATGTTGAAGTATAAGTATATGTATATGCATGTGCACATGTATATGCAGATGTATCTGTATATGTTCATGTACATATATACGTATTTGTATATGCATATGTATTATATATCTATATACATGTATGCATCTACGTGTATATGTATATGTATGTGTATATGCATATGTACATGTACATGTGCATGCGTATGTATATGATTTTGTATGTATGTATATACATGCACATACACACATGTATACGTCTATGTATATGTATATGTGTGCATGTGTGTGTAGGCGGGGTTTCAGGTCTCCTGGGGGGCCCGGCCCCAGTTCTCCATGGGGAGACCGGGGCTCCAGGACCTCCTGTTCCTGATCCAAGACGGCCCAAGAGGCATATAAGACGCCCAAGATGGCCTCCAAGACGGCCCTGGAGCACCCCAGGAGGGCCCAAGATAGCGTCAGACGGGCCAGGAGCCCACCAAGACGGCCCAAGATGGCTCTAAGATGGCCCAGGAGGCCTCCCAGAGGGCCTCCAGGAAGGCCCGAAGAGCCAAACTCATTGATTTTCTTTTGGTGAGGGATTCGGGCATTTGCTTCTTTTCGGCCTTCCGACGGCGAGAGGGCCCAAGAGCTCCCAAAGATCGCCCCAAGATCGCGCAAGAGGTTTCCAGGATGGCCCCAGAACGACCCACGAGGCCCCCAAGACGGCCCGAAAAGGGCTCCAAGACGGCCCAAGGGGCCTCCAGGACGCCCAAGATGGCCTCTAAGACGGCCCTGGAGCACCCCAAGAGGGCCCCAAGTCAGACGGGCCAGGAGCTCACCAAGACGGCCCAAGATGGCTCTAAGATGGCCCAAGACGGCCCAGGAGGCTTCCAAGAGGGCCTCGAGGAAGGCCCGAAAAGACCAACATCATTGATTTTCGTTAGGTTTTTGAAAGGTTTTGTTGGATTTTGTCATTTGCTTCTTTTCGGCCTTCCGACGGCCCGAGACGGCCCGAGAGCCTCCAAAGATCGCCCCAAGATCGCCCAAGGGGCCTCCAGGATGCCCCAGAACAGCCCTAGAGGCCCCCAAGACATCCCCAGAAGGGCCCCAAGACGGCCCAAGAGGCCTCCAAGACGCCAAGATGGCCTCCAAGACGGCCCTGGAGCACCCCAAGGGGGCCCCAAGTCGAGGGGGGCCAGGCCGGTGCCTGTACCCTCCATGGGCGCCCACCGGTGTTTTCACGGGGGTCCCAGAGCTCTCGAGAAGGCCCTGGCCCGCCCCATAACGGGCCACGACAGGCTAAGGGGGTCCCAAGAGGGCCCAAGACAGTTCCAAGAGGCCCCGAAGACGCCCAAGATGCCCTCAAGGCGGCCGACGAGGACCCCAACACGCTCAAGGACGGCCTCAAGAGGCTCCCCAAGAGGGTCCTCGGAGGCAGAATTCATACATTGTTCGAGGTTTTTTGGAGGATTTTGGCGTTCTCGCTTTTCCCGCTTACCGATGCTCCCTCACGGCCTCGGAGGCCCTTCAGATCGCTCCAAGACGGCCAACGGGGCCCCGAAGAGGGCCCCAAGACGGCCCAGGAGGCTCCCCAGACAACCCAAGTGTGCCCCACGAGCGCCCCAGGAGGGGGCCCAGAGGGGGACCGCGAACGGATATTTTGAGGTCTCTGGCCCTAGAGGCCCCCAGTAGGCTCCCAGAGGCCACCAAGAGGCTCCCAAGAAGCCCCGTGAGACCCCCGTGAGGCCCCCAGGAAGCCCCAAGAGGCCCCCAAGGGGCTTCCAGGGAACGCCCAAGAGGCCCCCCAACACGCCCCAACAAGTCATGTCCCCAGAAGGCCTTCGGGGACATGGTTCATCATGGGCCCGAGAGCCTCCGGAGGCTCCGAAGTCCCATCGCGCTGCCGGAGAGCTGTCTGGGAAGTTGACTGGGAACATGATTGATCGCCTTCTCTGCCGACGTCTGCCGACGACGACGACGACGGCGGCGGCGACGACGAAGACGACGACGAATTTCGAACGTCGATTTTCGAAACCGTTGTTCGGCGCTTTCTGCCTTCGGGGGCCGTTCTCGTGCCCTGGGGTCGTCGGGCTTCGATCTGGGGTGGAAAATTGTGCTGGATGGATCCTGGAAGGGGCCCATCCGACGACGACGACGACGACGACGACGAAGACTACGAAACGAAGAAGACGAGGACGACGACGACGACGGCGCGCCCCAAGAGGCGACGATGACATTTTGACGACGACGACGACGGCGCGCCCCAACAAGCTCCCACAGACGCCCCATAAAGCCATGTTCCCAGAAGGCCTTCTGGGAGCCCGATTCATTATGCATTATGCCTCCGCTCCCCTACGCAACGATCTTCCCCGAAAGCCTCCCGGAGTGCGGATTGACATGCGTGGACTTCTCTCTGCCCATCATGCGTTCAGCGTTATGAGCACTTTTTCTTTTCCCGGTCAAGCCATCTGTGGTCCACTACTTCAGCGGAGCAGTGAACTCGTCAAGGCTTGGGGCCTACTAGAACCTAAGCGCGCGTAGCGCGCGCGTGGTTCTAGTGTGTATCCGTAAGGGCTTCGCCCCCATGCCGCCGGCCCTTCTCTCTTGGAATGGGACTTGCCAGAGCTGTGTTGAGATGTCTGGACGCTGACGTGAAGCAATGTCGGGACTTCACGCGAGGGCCAATATTAATTTACGAGGGTTTATGGCTTCGGTGGCGCGAATATCAGGTCATTTACGATGGTTTATGGTTTCGGGAACGCGAACATTGCGTAATTTATAAAGCTTTGTGGCCTCGGGGACGCAAACATTGTGTAATTTACGAGGGTGTATGGCCTCGGGGGCGCAAACATCGCGTAATTTACTAGGGTTTATGGCCTCGGGGACGCGAACATAGTATAATTTGCGAGGGTTTGTGGCCTCGGGGACGCAAGTATGGTATAAATTGCGAGGGTCTATGACGCGAGCATTGTATACTTTCCAAAGGCTTATGTCTTCGGGGGCGCGTATAGCATTTAATTTACAACGGTCTATGGTTTCGGAGGCGCGAATATGGTGTAATTTGGAAGGGTTTCTTGGGGACGCGAATATGGTATAATTTACGAGGGTTGATGGCTTCCGGGACGCGAATATGGCGTAATCTGCTAGGGATTATGGTTTCGGGGACGCGAATCTCATGTATTTTGTGTGTCCCCCGATCCCTCGGCGGCCCCGCTCACCCTGGGCAGCGCGGCTCCGGCCCGGCCCACGGCAGGCGGACACAGTCGGCTTTCATGCCGATTTTCGTGGCTGCTACCTGGACGTGGATTGGACTACCACCCCAGGCAGCTACTGATCACCCAGTGGCACAACGCTGCACATCGACTTCGTGGTCGCCCGCATGTCTTGGCCCTTCCTTACCAGGCTGTGGCACCTGGTGCATTTCGCCTTCCTGGTCTTCCTCTACCTCGCGGACGTTGACTTGATCACGGCCCTCCTCACGCAGCACTCGAGGATGGTGTTCTTGGCGCGCCGATGACGGCAACACCAATCCATTTTCCCTGTGGGACCGCGCCCCCTGCTCCAGTCCACGGCGTACCTGGTCCTGTGCAAAATCTTCGGCGCCGGCTCTTTTCTGAGCCTTCGGGCCGCCTGAGGCCCCGCCCGCCCACGCCCTGTCTCCCCAATTAGGGCTACCCGCGACCCGTTTAGCTCTTGACCGGAAGGGGCCCGCTCCCGACCCGCATACCAAAAAGTCCCACGACCGCCCGGGACAACGCGATTCGGGGACGCTAACCAGGACGCTTTTCGGCTCCCCCCTCGCGCGTTCAGCAACGATCAACAGTGAGGAAGCAGAAAACAAGACTGTAACAGTGGAAACTGGGAACTGCAACTGGCGCAGGGAGCTGCGAGCCTAGTCTTCGCAGCCGGATGGTCCCGCAAGGGGGCCGGCGGATTTGTGCATATGTTTACATGTTCCGTATCAATTTGGCCTCAAGGGTTAAGGCGACTTCAGTCAGAGTGTAAGCCTGCGCCAACTCTTCCCCTAGAGCTGCCATGGCGCCGACGTGGTCCAGTGGCGACTGCGGCTCCGAGTACTGGTGGTGCTAGTGCGGCAGCTGGCAGTGGGCGCAGGAGAAGAAGTGTGCACGGTGTGGCATCACGAATAGGGGAACAAAAAGTGACATGAACATAAAATCTCGGAAGTCCGCGCGGATTTCTCGGATCGGCGCTGGACCCCCCTCCCTGGCGCGCGGAGCGCGCCAGGGGCGGCGCCAGAGGCGCCGCCGGGGGGCCCCGGCGCCGATCCGAGAAATCCGCGCGGATTTCCGAGTTTTTATGTTTATGCCACTTGTTGTTCTCCTAAAGAAGGCCTGGGGCCAGGTTCAGACGCCGACCGAGTCCCAGGAGGAGGCGCTGCCGCCGTGGCAACAAAACGCCGCGGCGCGCCCCTCGCCTCCTGCTCCCGACCGCACCGGCGGCACCGACGCGGCAGCGCTACGCGGAGGAGAGCATTTCCCCGCCAGTTGTGGCCAGGCATGTGGAGAATTCGTTGGCGGCGCTGCTTGACGAGCCTTGCTGCGCAGATGCCCGCTCCTCCCTCGTGCATCCGATAGCGGAGAAGAAGCGGGCCACCACGATGTCAAAGCCGATCGCGTCCCAGCTGGCAGGTGCAGCGGCTGCCTGGGAGCGGGCTGACGTGAAGGTGGAGAGGGCCGAGACCGCGCTTGCGGCTGCCTTGGCCGACGTGGAGAGTGCGAAGGCCGCCGAGGCGAAGCTCGCATCGGAGGTCCAGGAGCTGCGGGCGAAGGTCACCCAGAGCCAGCAGCCCGACGCGGATAGCATAACGAACATGATGAGTGGCATGGCGACTGTGCTGGAAGACGTGAAGAAGTTAGGCCGCGTTGCGCCTGAGATCATGGCCGGAGCGGAGCAGGCGATGGCCAAGCTCGTCTCGGACATCGAGGAGGTGGCCAGTCGTGCTCAGGCGCAGGGCGCTCGGGCGTCGGAGGTCCGAGTGCCGACGATGGGCGACGCTCTTGGTCGCCGTCTGAGGCGCGCCGCATCGGAGACGCCGCGTCGTCGTGGTCACGCTGCTGCAGGTCAGCCCGTGCCGAGGTTCCCGTTGCGCGCCGGGAATGGCGCCGCAGCCGCGGCGTATGGCGCTGCCGCCCCTGGAGATCGCAGCCGTTCTCCCCTTGGCGGCGGCGCGGTTGGTGGCGAGTGACTTGCGGCGGGTGCAGGGTCCAGCGATGGCATCGACGTGAGAGTGGCCACCGCGAACGTGCAGACCCTGCGCCCAAAGCGCGACGAATTCATGATTGCCCAAGTAAGTGGAGAGACGCTGGTGGGGGATATCCAGCTTCTCGAACATCAATGTGATGAGCGCGAGCTCCGGATAGTCGGTGTCCAGGAAGGGCGTGCCAAGAGTGACCGCGTTCGAGGCGGTACCTATTATGAGCAGTGCATTACGCAGAGCACGCCTGAGGGGGAACTAGGTGTGCAGATCTGGATTCATACTAAGTTGAATGTGTCAGCATGTTGTGGTGCGCAGGTCTCATCGTTTGATGTGCACTGTGGGCAATTTGCAGCACTCCGAGGGGGCGTTGGCCGTGGTCGCTCACGCCCCCACTTCTTTTTCGTCGCTGGCCGAGCTGGAGACCTTTTGGGCTGAGGTCGATAGCGTCCACTCGTGGCTCGCTCAGGAGTACAACGATGCATGCATATTAAATTTGTCGGACGCCAACGGCCGCCTCGGTCCCGAGGGATCTGTGGGAGTGAGTGCGCGTCAGGATCCCAACGCGGAGGGCGACGACAGCAATGGCACGTTCTTGCGCGCCCATGCCGATACTAACCATAGGTTCGTTCTCAACACTTTCGGCGAGTACGAGACGACGTGGAGGTCACGGCGACGTGGGGGTCAGCACGGTCTCGCATCGACTATAACTTGTGCAGTGGCAGGCGGCTTCCCTCCTTTCGGCGAGCATGGGTGGACGCGAGCGCCGACTTCGCTCTGTCCACTTACGTCGACCACAAACTCGTGATAGCGTTGCTGGAGAACGTGTTCTGTTCACTGAGCTTGCCAAACACGCTGCCCCGAAGTGCCGAGTGAATAATTTAGCGCTGGCCGAGCCGCGCTAGCGTGAGCAGTTCCAGCAGAATATGTGCCGGTCCCAGGCTCGAGCCAAATTGGATCTCGAGCGCCGCGCGGCCAGGTGCGCGGCCATCACGAGGAAGGGCGCGATCGAGACCTTCGGCCGTGCCGAGAAGGTCCCGAGGGAGCCGTGGACACCTCGGCGGACGTGGGCAGTGCTGCGGCATTTTGCTCCCGCCAGGGGCCTTACCCACTCGTGCTTGCAACTTGCGCGCCTGCAGTGGAGAGTGGTGTGCTCCTTCCGGTGGGCGTCGGTGCTGGCGGAGACCTTTCCCGTGCAAGACAAGAGCGCTACCTCTGGGAATCCTGCGCGAGACAGAAAACATTACCTTTGGGAGGCCTGCGCATGACAAGAACGCTACCTACGGAATGCCCGCGCAAGACAAAAACACGTTACCTTTGGAATGCCCGCACAAGACAACAACGTTACTTATGGAAGGCCTGCGCAAGACAGGAACGTTACCTCAGGAAGGCCTGCTCAAGACAAGAACGTTACCTCTTGATGGCCTGCGCGAAACAAAAACGTTACCCATGGAAGGCTTGCGCAAGACAGAAACGTTGCCTCTGGCCCTTCCGGCTACCCTTGCCGTTGCACCGGTGCCAAGGTATGCCGCGCCCCTGCAGCGGCTGTGGCTGCGCAGCGCGACGGTCGCGCTGCCGTGAGGTTGTGGCGCATGATCGACGCCGGCGGCCGTGCTGCGTCAGCCGGCCCGCGCAACTTCGCGCGCGAGGACCGCCGTGAGTTTCTGGAGCGGAAAGCGCTGGAGGCCCAGGAGGCAGCGTGCAGGAACGACACCCAGACCACATTTGTCATCGTTCGGCAGCTCGGTGGCAAGTCAGCCAGCAGCGACCAGTCCATCCGTGATCGCGATGGCGTGTTGGTGGAGTCGTCGGATCTCCGTGAGGCGCGCTGGGAGGAGCACCTTTGTGACGTGTTCCAGGGCCAGACCGTCGACAGCGTCGGGCACATCCCGACGACCGCCAGCATGATGTGCAGCGAGGCCACGGCTGCTGTCCCGCCTCCTTCGCTGTTCCGTCCATCCGTTGTGGCTGAGAGTATGAAGAACATGAAACGTAACAAAGGAGTTGGTATCGATGGAGCCCCTGTCGACGTGCTGCAAACCGCTGGTGACGCAGCCGCTGTGAAGATATCGGACACTGGACAATTCGTCGAAGCTCAGCGCGGCTGGCCGTCTGCGTGGAAAGGCGGCAAGATCGTAGACGTCTACAAGCGCAAAGGCGACAATGCGATATGCGATAACAGCCGGGGCATTTTGTTGCTGGATTGTACCTTCAAAGTGTTATTTGGTATTCTTATGTGCTCGGTGACCACCATGTACCCGCTGCAGTTGCCCGCGTCCCAGTTTGGAGCAGTGCCGCACGGTGGCTGCGATATCGCTTCCCGTTAACTTCTGGCGGCAAATGATCTTGCATTGCTGAAATCTTTATCGATCTTCTTTCTATGTTTAAAAGCATGGCGAAGGCATTCGATATAATCGCGCGCGAGATAGCGTTTGGCTTCACCCCCGAGAGTGCGAAGGACCCAATTTCACATCTTCGATCTCTCGGTCTTTCTGAACGTCAGGCATGCTGGACTTCAGAATTCTTGAAAACACAGAGTCCGGTCCTGCAGAGATGGAGGCTGGACCCGCTCGTGATTGAGTTGCTCTTCGGCGCCCGACATGGGCCATGGTTTGCCTGTGGCGCTCGAACGTCGCGAGTGATCGCGCAGAAAGGTGGGCGTCAGGGCTGCCAGTCGGGCGCCTGCGTCTTCAACGCTGTATATTCTGTTGGGCTGATTCTGCTGCGCATTTCCATGAGCGCGGCGGGCATTGGATTCTGTGTCAGGCGCAGCTCTGATGTATTCTGGTGTGGCGAGCCCGTCGGTCCCGAGGAGGAGTTCGTAGATATGACGTTCGTCGGTGATGAATGCATTGTTCTGCTCGCCGACTCCGCTCGCAAACTATCGAACGCCATGCGCGTGCCGCTGGAATTGTTGGCGCTCACATTCGGCGTGCTGGATTTGAAGGTCAACTTTGAGCCGGGCAGGACAGAGGCGATGATTCACTTCCGAGGCCATCATGCTACATGCTGCTGGGGAGAGTTTGTCTCGGCTGATGGGACGCGCATGCCATTGTCAAAGTCGGAATTCTTGAACGAGGATCAGACGAATGTGCGCGTGGTGAAGTTGCGCAAGCACCTTGGTGCAACAGTAGCGGCAGATAAGTATGATGTTCCCGACGCGAAGCATAAGTGTCAGATTGCGATGCTGGCGTTCGTCCCAATCTCAAAGAAGATTATTGGGAACCAGAAGCTTGCGCTTCATCTTCGCCTCGTTCTTGCTGGTGCTCCCGTGTTCAGCCGACTGCTGTGCGGCGCCTGCATCCTCGACCCGTCCATCCAGTTCACGAGGCAGTTAAATGGAGTATTCCTGCGAGTGTATTGTTATTTATGGTCAGCTTCGCCATTGTCGAGTTGTACCTGACCATCTGTTTCGTGCTGGACACTGCGTCCCGAGCCTAGATTGTTTACTAGCGCGTGAGAGGTTGTTATATCTGAAGAGGCTGCTCGCCCACGGTCCCGAAATGTTGAAAGCGTTGCTTGCACAGAGGGGCACTGGTGACTGCATGGTGCGATGGAGTTCGCGGATTCGGAAAGATATGGAGTTTCTCAGAGATCTGGTGCTACCTGAGATGCCTGAGTTGAAAAACGTGAGCAAATTGGTGCAAGTCATCAGCTCTGAGAAATGGGCCCAGCATGTAGAGCGTTTGTATTTTTGCACCTCTGTGCTAAATAGCGCGCCTAGTGTCAGCGCGAGTGTCGAGCAGCACGTGTGTGCATAATGCCACTTATTTTAGCTCCTCCAAAGCGCTTGCACAGCATGCCCGTATCAAACAGAAAGCGCGAAATCAAATGTGAGTGTGCGCGTTTGCCGATTGCCGTTGCCGTGCATGTGATACTGTTTTCTCGAATCGTTGGTGTTTGATTCGCCACCTGTAGGGAACGCATGATCTGTATGGAAGTCCCCCCTTTCACTGGCCCCGAGCTCGAGAGCCTTGATCGCGAGGAGGCTGAATCCAGCCGTCTTGCGAGAAGGGAAGGCCACTCACAAGCCCAACCGATTAGACCTGCCCCAAAGAATGGCAAGCTGGTCGGGTGGATTAGCTAGCGAACCGAGCAGATGTATACAAACGTGAGACATCCTGAGGATATCCTTGCTGGAAAAATATGTACACATGTTTCCCAATCAGAGCTTGCTTCTGTGGGCGTCTTAGTGGATTCATATGTGTAGGTGATCTACGTGGCCGATTTCGGTGGCCGGCCCGGGTGCCACGCGTGCCGGGGTGCCCGGATGCCCGGGTGCCCGGGTGCCCGGGTGCTGGGGTGCTCAGGTGCCCGGGTGCCCGGGTACCCAGTAGCCCTATAGCCCTATAGCCCTACTATAGCCCTATAGCTTTATAGCCTTATAGCCATATAGCCCTATAACCCTACAGTCCCCATAGCTTTATAGCCCTAATAGGTCTGTAGCCCTATAGCCCTATAGCCCTATGGCCCTAATAGCTTTATCGCCCGATAGCTCTATAACCCTACAAACCTATAGCCCTACGGTCCTATAGCCCTATGGTCGTATAGCCCTATGGTCCTATAGCCCTATAACCCTACAGCCCTATACCCCTACCCTATAGCTCTATAGCCCCATAGCCCTGTAGCCCTATAGCCCCTTCGCCCTATAGTTATACATGTCTATAGTCATCATAGCCTTAAAGCCCTATAACTTTATAGCCTTATAGCCCACAGCCCTATAGCTCTATAGCTCTACAACCCTATAGCTCTACATGCCTATAGCCCTATAGCCCTATAGCCCTATAACCCTTTAACCCTATAGACCTATAGCCCTATGGTCCTACAGCCCTATAGCCCCATAGCCCGAAGCCCAAAATATATTTTGATGGTTCTCTCCGGTATCATATGTATGTACGTACGTACCTACGTATGTGTGTATGCATGCATGTATGTATGCATGCATGCATGCATGTAGGTCGGTCGGTTGGTTGGTAGGCAGGCAGGTAGGTAGGCAGGTAGGTGGGTAGGTAGGTATGCATGCATGCATGCATGCAAGTGTGTATGCATGCATGCATGTATGTATGTATGCATGCATGCATGCATGTCTGTCTGTCTGCCTGTCTGTCTGTCTGTCAGTCTGTCTGTCTGTATGTATGTATGCATGCATGTATGTTTGTACATGTAATCATATATATATATATATATATATATATATTTATTATGTAGAGAGACAACTATAGAAAGAGAGAGAGAGAGAGAGAGCAGTGAAGTGAGCGTAGAGACGAAGAAATGATGAACAATCGCTGGAGAGATGGAGGTATGGAGGGTGACACGTCCATCTGTTTTGAGCTGTCCGACAGAGGAGATCACCGAAGCTCTCAAAGAGTACATTCAGGTGCCTGCGGCAAGTCCCGCCGCTGTGTCAGCGCAGCCCCCTCTGTGGCGACCCGTCGAGATGCAGAGGGCCGCACCACGTGACACGGTCTTTGCGCAGGCCCCGGCAGCCGTGACAAGTGCCTTGGTCTTCGCCTGGGCCCGCAGAGCTGCAACACGCGACGCCCGAGAGGGCCGTAGCACGCAACAGATCGCCTCCCCAGTCTAGGGAGAGCCGTGCCCTTTGGTCAGCACCCCGACTGCCGCGGCCACTGACGGGCTCAACAGGGGTTCGAGGCACGTGCAACCAATCACGGCGCTGCCTGGGACCGCCGCAGGCCGAGCTTGTTCGAAGACAAAGACTTTGTTTTTTTGATCTGCGGGGCGAGAGCGAACCTCTTCCGCTGAAAGCTAAGCGGGACGCGCACAGCTGTAATTAGCAGAGAAAGGGCGAAAGAAGGCGGGGCCTCACGGCGGCCGGGAGAGGGCGAAGCCCTGGGATCAGGCGGTGCCGAAGATGACGTGCAGGAAAAGGTACACCTTGGACAGGAGCCCGGTGGCGAAGTCCCGGGCCCGAAGACAAAGACACGGCATATAGAGATACGCTTCTGGAGCTCGGACCTCTGACCTCTCCGAGCTCCGGCAGCTCCTGCCGATGCTGCTCTGCCCGCAGAGGCGGGCGCCCGCTCCACGGGGTGCGGGCCTGGCCAGTCCGACCCCCGCTCGCTGCCAGTGGCCAGCCGAGTGGCGGGACTGCCGGTCGGCTGTGCAGGCTCGGCGTCGGCGCCGGACTGCCTCTCGGGCCTGTGGCCGTGGGCCCTCGGGGCTGGCTCGCCCGCCGCCGCGGCCGCGAGGGCTGCCCGTGGCTGTCGGCGCCGCAGTCGCTGCTGATGCCAGCGAGCGTCGTGCAAGATGCCGGCGCCTGCCTGCTGTCCGTCATGAAGGGAGCGGGTCCTGGCGGGGTCCGTCGCCGTTTTTGGGGCGCCCCAGGGGCTTGTCGGAGAACTGCTCAGGACGAAGGCCTGGTCCTGGGGGAAGGCCCCGGGGTCCAGGACCCACTTGAGCGACGGAAGACACGGGGTCGTCTTCACCGACATTGGCGCGCAAGCTGCCAGCGTAAGGTCGCGCGTAAGCGCCCTCGTTTCCAGTGTAGCGTGCCGCGCTGGTGGCCCGCGTAAGCCGCCGCGTAAGACCCGTAAGACACGTTTCCTTGGCATTGCTCGGACGTTTGAACTTCTTTTCGGCGAGGTCCATCGAGGAGCCCTTTGCGCCATCTTGCGAGAAGAGACGCACGAAGCCGAGAAGTGCACGGGGAATGGACGTCCGAGCGATGGCGAGTTTTCTGATCGTCGCTCCGTTCCCTCGTGCCATTGAGGTGGGTGCCGAAGTGCGGCTCGCGCGGGGCGAGCGCCGCCGCGAGCGGTCGTCGAGCCTGGAGGTCGCTGCGAATGGGAGGTCCCCGAGCCCGAGGGCGAGAGCACGCTTCTTCGGCTGCTCGTGGTCGCAGGTGACTTTTCTCCCCCAATCCCCGAGCTTCGCCGGAAAAGTATGACCTCTCAGAAAAAGAGGGAAACCCTGGGATACACCCCAAGGAGGCTATTCGGACGCACCACTATCGAGGATGAACGCCCCCCAATCGTATATCCCAGGGTTGGGGCTCAAATTTCTGCTTCATGCGAAAACCCCACGATGTCTGGGATAGGGGTCGACATATGCCCTGTTATGTGGGAGCGACCCTTTGCCGCAGGGACCTGTCGGCGCGGGCCCGCTGGGATCCCCCGATCGTGGACTGCGCATTCAGCGATCGGCGATGCGCCCCCTCGGCGATGCACGCGCTGCCCGGATCAGCAGTTCGCCGACCGAGAATTGTGAAGTATTTTCTGACATGGCCACTTGTTTTTTTTAGATCTCAGGTCGATGATCGCGCAACGCAACCACATGCGTTGCGAGAGCAGCGGCTGGCGTGGCTCGGTGTGGCCCCCGTGCGTGCCCCCGAAAGCCGTGCGCCAAAGGTCATTTTTGCCTGGGGTCACTCTTGCGTGTAGCCGACTCTTGTGGGCCCAGAGACGTCCCCGGGGCGTGCGACGAGCTGCTGGACGAAAGAGGGTGACAGGCAGGACACATGGTAAATCATTTCTTTTCAAATGATTTTTGGTTCGAGGGCCTCCTGGAGGACCTTCTGGATGCCTCCTTCCGCGTCCCTTGGAGCTTCTTGGGCGCCTCTCGGGGTCTTCCTGAACGCTGTCGGGTCCTGCTTGATTGAGCTGGCAGCCTTGGACGCCTTTGTGGGCCCGTCTTGGACATCGCCTCGGATACCCGTTGAGGGGGCGTAGACCGCGCAGGAGGCTTTGGGATGCCTGGGGGCCTCGGGAGATACGGGATGCACGCGCCTGGATGGCAGCGGGAGGGGGCCCTCTGAAAGCCACGAAACCGAGTCGGACAGCCCAGTCTGTTCTACAAGGGCTCCCTCGAGGGCGCGAAGTTATTCGCGCTTCGCGCTTCGCGGTCCTCGTTCCTTCTCCCCCTCCTCCTCGTCCTCCTATTCTCCTTCTGGGAGGGCGGCGCGAGAGCGCGAAGTTATTCGCGCTTCGCGCTTCGCGCAGCGCGAAGCGCGAAGTTGGGAGCCCTAGGTTCTACCACTCCGCAACGCGCCGTGGAGCGCCGTGGCGGATCGATGGGGGCCACATGCAGCGCTACCCGTCGTACGGCAGCCTCCAGGCGGACATCGCCAAGTACGCAGGCGCTGACCTCTGGCCCCGTGCGTCGATGTTCTAGCCGGAGTCTTCCCTTCCGTCGTTGATTGGTCTCTTGCAGAGCGTCTGCTCGGAGAAGCTCCCTGGAGCAGTTCGTGGATTTCCCACGCTCGTCTGTCGAAGGCGGCTTTGAGCGTGATTTGGGGGCGGACTGCCACTCTTGTCCGAAGAGCTGAGTGTGCAGACGTCGTCGTAAATTGCAGTTGCGTCTTTCTGGGGTAGGCCGCGAACGTTCAACATGAGGATCTGACGTCGGTGCTGACGGGGAGGGTGCTTGAGACAGACGCGGTCTCCCCGATCGTCTGAGTGTTTACCTGTTTATCATGTCCTTGCTCTCCTTTTCGTTCTTCTGCTTCCTGCTTTTGCATTCCACTGCTGGTTCCTCTTTGGAAGCGGCGCTCGCTCGGTGGCATGTAGGGTGAGGCAGCGGAGAACATCATAGTGCATCCGCAGCGGGAGCTTTGAAGCGCAGCACGCGTGCCACGATGCGAGCGCAAAGCGCAACATGCACGACGGATCGCTTTTCTCGAAGCGCATGTGGCCGGCATTTGTTCGACATATGAAGTCGGTGGCACACTGCTGTCGTACTAGTCGAATATCGAACAAGTAAGCAGCAGTTCGTGTGGCTGCATCCAGGCCGTCTCAGTGTCAGCATTCACGGGCTCGTCGGCCCCACAGTTCGCAGCAGGGCTGCGACCATCGTTAATTGGCCACGCGCAGAGGGGGGGTATGGGGGAGGGGTGAAGGCTTCTTAGAAGCACCCGCGCCTTCTAAGAAGCAGCCTCCTTCTAAGAAACCTTCCCCCTCCCCCTATCCCCCTCTGCGCGCCGCCAAGTAAACTCACATGTCCTCTGCGTCCTGTGGGCGTTTCCTGTCTCGCAGCGCGGCTCGGCACCCGTCCTCTACCGCAGCTCACTTCTGGAGGCCTCTGCCCAGCATGGCACGCCATTTTTTCGGCGCCAGCGGACTCTTCTGTGCAGGGTAAGGTTTGGGTCGCTGTGGCAAGGGACGAGGCGAGTTCGCAACACCGAGATGCTTGTCTTGGCCGCGCACTGCGAGCTCCTAGACGGACATCTTCGTGCCATGATGGAGTCAACCATCGTTTGGCCGCTGCCATATGAAGGCGTGCTGCGGCCAGGATGTGCCACGACTCAGCTGCACTGCGACCTCTGATGCAGAGGATGTACTGAAGGACTGAGGGGCTGCACGTGCACGGGTACTCGCCCGATGCGCACCAGGATGCCGAACGCAGGAGTTGCGCTCTGCTGAGCGTTTTGTATGCGGGGGGCCCCGTTGCTGCGGCTTGCGAGCATCCGCCGTCGGGCAGCTTGACGCACGCCTTCCGTTCTCTATGTCAGCGCCCTCGCAGCATCCCGCTCCTGGTTACTACGACCTTGCCGCGTGCAGGGGCCGCTGCTTCACTGCAGGTACGCGTGCAGCAGGTGGAGAGTCGCACAAGGCAGGTGCGCTTCACCCTACTCCCATCCCGCCTCCCAGTTGGCGAGTCGACCTCCACCTCCTCCTCGTGCTGCGCCTACCCAGCTCAGTGTGCCTTTCCTCCATCTCTGGCGCGATGGCCCAGTCGGCCTAGGCCTGCCGCGTGGCGCCGCCGGATTTCACCACCTCGCCTCGGCGTCAGTCCGACGTGCATTTGCACCGTGCCGCCCGCCTATGTGTCCTTCTGCTCCACCTGTGGCAGGCGCAGTTGTCGCATGCGCCTTTCCTCGTCGCCGCCGCCCACGGCGAAGGGCGATGGCGGTGGTGGCTCTCCCCCGAGAGTAGGCCCAGCGTTGGCTGCTGTGTTGGCCCGCCATCGTTGGCTGCTGTTGGGCTGCCAGCGTTGGCCGTGTTGGCCTGACGGTGTTGGCGTTGTGTGGTCCAGGCGTTGGCTGGAGGAGCGGCGCGGGCCGCATCATTGGCTGCTGTGCTGGCCCGCCAGAAGCTCCCGAGGCCGTCCCAGCTGCGCCGGCCTGCTGGCATGTGGCCGCGCTCGCTGCAGCGCGGGCACAGCTCGTGGTCAGGCTCCCGCCCGCCGCGGCCGCCGCCGCAGCTGCCAGCGGCAGCGGCGGGTGCAGGCATGTGCGGTATCTCTCCAGCCCGACCCCGTCAGCGAGGCGGTGGGGAATTCCCGCTCCGGAGTCGTGCCCTGGGATTTCGAGGAGTGGTGGATATATGTACATATATATGTATATACATATAACGGCGCACCGGGTCCGGGGGCCCGGGGCCGGGACCCCGACCGCAAATGTGGGCCCCGGGGGGCCCGGAGGCTCGTCGGACCGCCGGACGCCGTCCAAGATCGTTCGCAGGCGGCTTCGGAACGCGCTCCGATGGCTCCAGATGCCTTCCAAGACGCCTGTCATGACACCAAGAAGGTCCCAGAAGCCTCCAAGACGCTCCGAGAGGCAGCCCAAGAGAGGCCCAAGAAGCAAAAATCGTGCCATTCCTATGGGAAAACGTATATTTTTCGCATGTTCGCCTCTTGGGCTTTCACCGCGTCCAAGACGGCCCAAGAGGCGCCCAAGACGGTCTACGAGGCCTCCGGGAGCGCTCCAAGGCTGCGCACGAGTGGCCCAGGACGGCCCCAAGACGGCCCAAGAGAGCCCCAAGACGAGTTCGAGAGGGGTCCCAGACGGAGAAAGCCAACCTCGAATTCCGAGCTTCCGGCCCAAGAGGCTCCAGGAGGCGCCAAGATGCCGCCAAGAGGCGCCAAAAGGCTCCCAAATGCACCCCAAGACGTTCCGAGAGGCACCCCAAGAGAGGTCCAAGAAACAAAAATCGTGCCATTCCGATGGGAAAACGTATATTTTTCGCATGTTCGCATCTTGGGCTTTCACCGCGTCCAAGACGGCCCAAGAGGCCTCCAAGACGGCCTAGGAGGCCTCCGGGAGCGCTCCAAGGCTGCGCACGAGTGGCTCAGGACGGCCCCAAGACGGCCCAAGAGAACCCCAAGACGACTTCGAGAGGGGTCCCAGAAGGAGAAAGCCACTCTCGAATTCCGAGCTTCCGGCCCAACACATCCCAGGAGGCGCCAAAACGCCGCCCAGAGGCGCCAAAAGGCTTCCAAAATCAGCCCAAGACGTTCCGAGAGGCACCCCAAGAGAGGTCCAAGAAGCAAAAATGGTCCCATTCCTATGGGAAAACGTATACTTTTCGCATGGTCGCCTGTTGGGTTTTCACCGCGTCCAACACGTCCGAAGAGGCTCCCAAGACGGCCTAGGTGGCCCCCAAGAGAGTTCCAAGACGGTTCACGAGGCGCCCAGGACGGCAAAATTGGACTCCAAAATGGCCTAAGAGAGCCCCAAGGCGTGCCCGAGAGGGGTCCCAGAGGGAGAAAGCCACTGTAGAATTCCGAGCTTTCGGCCCCAAGAGGCTCCAGGAGGCGCCAAGAGAGCTCCAAGAAGCCCCCACGAGAGACCCAGGACGC
>CAUYUJ010000314.1:643780-649043 GCA_963575745.1 Prorocentrum cordatum
TCCTCCTCCTCCTGTTTCTCCTCCTCCTCCTGCTTCTCCTCCTCGTCCTCCTCCTCGTCCTTCTTCTCGCCCTCCTCCTCCTCCTCCTCCTCCTCCTCCTCCTCTCCTCCTCCTCCTCCCCTAATCTCTCCTCCTCCTCCTCCTCCTCCTCCTCCTCCTCCTCCTACTGCTCCTCCTCCTACTGCTCCTCCTCCGCCCGTCTTTAGAGGTGTGCCTGTGGAGCAGGTCCTGTTCACCAACGGCTCAGACCAGGGCATCGACCTCGTGGTGCGGTGCTGCTGCGAGAGGGGCAGCGAGGCAGCGGGGGTCCCGCGCGGGGGACCCGCCTTTCGGCCAGGAGGGGCCAGGGGAGGAGGGAGGGGCCAGGGGAGGAGGAGGAGGAGGAGGAGGAGGAGGAGGAGGAGGAGGAGGAGGAGGAGGAGGAGGAGGAGGAGGAGGAGGAGGAGGAGGATTAGGAGGAGGAGGAGGAGAGGAGGAGGAGGAGGAGGAGGAGGAGGAGGAGGAGGAGGAGGAGGAGGAGGAGGAGGAGGAGGAGGAGGAGGAGGAGGAGGAGGAGGTGGGGAGGAGGATGAGGAGGAAGAGGAGGATTAGGGGGAGGAGGGCGATGAGGAGGGCGATGAGGAGGGCGAGAAGGGCGATGATGATGAAGACGAAGAAGAAAATGATGATGATGATGATGCTGATGATGATGATGATGATGATGATGATGATGATGATGATGATGATGACTATGCTGATGATGAAGATCATGATGATGCTGCTGCTGCTGATGATGATGAGGATGCTGCTGATAACGATGATGATGCTGATGATGATGAGGATGCTGCTGAGAATGATGATGATGCTGATGAGGATGATGATAATGCTGCTGATGATGCTGCTGCTGCTAATGATGATGCTGATGATGCTGCTGATGATGCTGCTGCTGATGATGATGATGGTGATGCTATGTTTATGATGGTGGCGGTAGTGGTGGTGATGATGATGAGGAGGAGGAGGAGGGGGATGATGATGCTGATTCTGATGCTGATGCTGATGTTGTTGCTGTTGCTGATGCTGATGATGCTGCTGCTGATGATGCTGCTGTTGCTGATGATGGTGATGTTGTTGCTGTTGCTGATGCTGATGTTAATGCTGCTGCTGCTGATGATGTTGTTGATGATGATGCTGATGATGAAGATGATGATGCTGCTGATGATACTGATGGCGTTGATGCCGATGATGTTGCTGCTGATGATGATCATGTCTATTATGGTGATGGTGTTGCTGCTGCTGATGATGATGATGATGATGATGGTGATGGTGATGATGATGCTGATGATGGTGATGGTGCTGCTGATGACGATGCTGATTATGATGATGATGCTGCTGCTGATGATGATGATGGTGACTGTGATTGTGATTGTGATGGTGACGGTGCTGATACTGATGCCGCTGCAATCGCTGCTGCTGCTACAGCTGCTCCTGAGGATGAATATGACGATGATGATGATGATGATGATGAAGATGATGATGATGATGATGCTGATGATGATGATGATGATGATGATGATGATGATGATGCTGATGGATGATGATGATGATGAGGATGACGATGCTGATGGTGATGATGATGATGATGATGATGCTGATGATGATGCTGATGCAGATGCTGATGCTGATGCTGCTGATGATGCTGCTGATCATGCTGATGATGATGCTGATGCTGATGCTGATGATGCTTCTGATGCTTCTGATGATGATGATGATGCTGCTGCTGCTGCTGCTGATGATGATGATGATGATGATGATGCTGATTATGATGATGATGATGATGATGATGATGATGATGATGATGATGATGATGATGATGATGATGATGATGGTGACGGAGATGCTGATGGTGATGATGGTGATGGTGTTGCTGATGACGATGATGATAACGATGATGCTGCTGATGCTGCTGATGATGATGAAGATGACAATGCGGAGGAGGAGGAGGAGGAGGAGGAGGAGGAGGAGGAGGAGGAAGAAGAGGAAGAGGAGGAGGTGGAGGAGGAGGAGGAGGAGGAGGAGGAGAGGGAGGACGAGGAGGAGGAGGATGAGGAGGAGGGTAAGCAAGGGGATGAGAGGGCGGGGAGGAGGGCGAGGAGGGGCAGGACAAAAACAATGTGGGGTGGTGGTGGTAGGACAGGGCCACCCATATATTCATGTGCCTGTCAGCCAAGCAGCCAGCCTGGTGCGAGTCGAGAATCGTGCGGTCCTGCTGGATTGTATTTCCCAACCAGAGGCAATTGTCTTTTTATCCATCTGCACACCGCGCGCACTTTACTCCTCATTCACTGCACCTCCCTCCCTCCTTCTCTCCTACCCATCTTTTTCGTTCTCAGGTGGGGCCTTGGTTGCGGCACCAGTGGTCGTAGGGCTGCGCGACCGCTGGCCCGCTCCAACAGACCGCTCACACGTTGCGCGCCCTGTGGGGGGCCCCAGCTCAGCTCATTTGGTCACACCATTCGCACGTGCCGTGTCCCACGGGGGGCTGCAAACCGCGGCTACAGTACAGTGGCCGTGTGCCAATTTCGGCATACGTCTCCAGTGTTTCGTGCCGCGTAGGGGGCCCCGCCTGTGGCCTCAGCGATCGGGGGACCATGCGACCATCGGCCCATTCTGGCGCACCGTTCAAGTATTTCGTGCCCCACATGGGAGCCCCCGTTTGGCGCAGGACTGTACGACCGACCACCTGCAATTTCGGAACACCACCCGCACGTTTCGTACACGCGGGGGCCCACCGCCAGTCCCCAGGGTTGTCGCAGGATTTTGTTAGCGCTGTCCCATCTCTGCTCACCGCTCACAAGTTCCACGCCCCACAGGGTGCACAGCTGCAGCTCCAGTGGTTGCAGATCAGCTCGGCAGATGTCAACATTCCCATCCAGGAGCTTAAGTAAGTCCACCGACTTGCGCAGGCTTGAAGCATGAGGCTGCCGAGAAAGCATGCTGTTCGCAGCCCAGCAGCCCAGCAATGGGCCAGCGGACACGCGTGGCCGCGTGCATGCGCACACACATGCGTATGTGCACGCATACATGAGTGCGCATGTGTGTCTGTGGGTCTATGTATAAGTCTACTCATGTATATGTTTGCACATATATACATATATACATATATATATATATACGTATACACATAACATGTGTCTTTGGAACGCCGCAATCAGTCAGTGAGTGCCTCACTTAGGTCATCATGTCTACGGCAGTTGGCCCAAAGCTAGCATCATGCATAACATTTATATGATTAGATTGATTATTCTACGGACTGAAGCTGGTAAGTCCGCCGTTCGGTACAATGTGACATTTGTGACCTGCTGCCCGCTGAGCAACGACATTCGAGTATACTGGAGATGGAGAGCAAACCGTTCAGCAAATCACGACGAGTGCGATTGCTGGCCATGCATGGCAAGCGGAGCTCGTCAATGACTCGCCAAGGGCTGGCGGAGATGCTTATGAGCTCGCTGCTGCGATTTTTGGACCCTGTGCTGCTGCGATTGCATTGTAGTCGTGGGAAAGAATCCTCAGACATTCGATGTCTTGTTTTTCTCAATGCGGGGCCCTGGAAGACCCGACCCTTTCCCCGCAGCTGTTTTTTGCACCTCGAGTTTTTTGTTTGACGACCCTGGCGCCTGGCGAGGGCCCCCAAAGGCCAAAAACGTCCAACTAAAATCCCGTTGTGATTTCTCCACGACGCGAGCATGTCGTGGGAACGAATCTGGGTGGCGGTCACGCCACGGCGAAGACTGCCCCCCCAAGACGGAACAGCAAACAGCGCGAGAGACGCCGCGCCGCAATAGGCGGCCGCGGCGCAAGAGGGCCTTGCCCTCTGTCTGGTGTGGCCTCGGGAGCAGCTCGGGGCCGAGCCCCGCGCTGCAGCCCAGCTGCTCAGACAGGCTGGCGTCACGAACAAAAAGACACGACGGGAGGGTTTTGGCCGTTTTCGACCTCTGGGGGCTCTCGCGCCGCGTCGCGGTTCGAGGTTAGAGGTCTTCGGGCGTTCTCGCATATAGGTTCTCGGTGTTTTTGCAGCCTAGAGATGCTCTCCAGCAGCCGCGACTCCCTGAGGGCGTTCCCGGGGGTTCCCGGATCGCCTCGAACGGCCGCCGGAGAGCCGAGTTACAGCCCGATAGTTAGCCGACCCAGACCTGCTCGCGCCATGCAACAAAAGTCACGACGAGAGGTTTTTGGCTGTTCTCGGCCCCCGGGGGCCGTCGCTGCGCCGCAGGACCGCAAGAAAGACGGCTCGGGGTGAAAACCCTGCTGTGGGGAAAGGGTCGGGACTTCCGGGGACCCCGTGTTGAACACATCATCGCGACATCGCATGCCTGGCCAGCGTGTGCGGCTCAGGTGATCATCCCGTCGCCCACCTTCGCCATGTACGAGCAGGCCGGAGTGCCAGGGATGCCCGACACACTGCTTCGAGGAACAAATCGGCATACAGTGGAGGCCCATGCCAAGAAACGCCCTGCTTGCCTCCAGGGTGCCCTGGGTTTCTTGGGATTCGATCGTTTTGCTATGGAGTACGTGACGCTCCCACACCAAAAATCAGTGGACTTCCTGGGTCTCAGAGTTGGGTTTCTTGTAGAAGGTTTCTTGTGGTCGAGCTCCTACTGTATGAACACGAACTCTCGGAGCTCCGTGCGGATCTCATGGATCGGCGCTCGAGCCCCCTGCGCGCCTGCGCGCACGGGAGGGGGTCCAGCGCCGATCCAAGAATTCCCCGCGGAGCTCCCAAAGTTCAATGTTCCCTGAGATCCGATGGCGCGGAAAAACCCGATTGACCACCGGAAGTCCTAGACCCCATCGTTCTGCGCCATTTTTTTCGAGCCAGATCGATCTGTGATGGTCCCAGCTGGCGAAAGCGCCCAGCTCGAACAAAAATGAGACGCCAGGATGCAGCGCCGATCCAAGATTTCCTCGCGGAGCTCCAATAGCTTTTGGTTCTGCTTAGGTAGGGCATTTCCCCCTACAGGCAGATTCTTTGGAGGAGAAATCAAATATAGCAAAACAATATTCAAACATTGTCAAACAATCATGGGAAAATCGTCCCGGACAATTTTCAGACTAGTTCCCAACCCTCCTGTGTTGGGTTCTCGTTTTGCATAGAGCAGTTTGGTCTCCACCTTCTCCTCCTCCCCTCCACCTCCTCCTCCTCTCCTACTCGTAGTAGTAGTAGTAGTAGTCGTAGTCGTCGTCGTCGTCGTCGTCGTCGTCGTCGTCGTCGTCGTCGTAGTAGTAG
>CAUYUJ010000314.1:649143-659143 GCA_963575745.1 Prorocentrum cordatum
GTAGTAGTAGTAGTAGTAGTAGTAGTAGTAGTAGCAGTAGTCGTAGTAGTAGAAGTAAGTAGTAGTAGTAGTAGTAGTAGTAGTAGTAGTAGTAGTAGTAGTAGTAGTAGTAGTAGTAGTAGTAGTGGTAGTAGTAGTAGTAGTAGTAGTCGTCGTAGTCGTAGGGTTAGTAGTAGTAGTAGAAGTAGTCGTCGTAGTCGTAGGGTTAGTAGTAGTAGTAGTAGTAGTAGTAGTAGTAGTAGTAGTAGTAGTAGTAGTAGTAGTAATCGTAGTAGTAGTAGTAGTAGTAGTAGTAGTAGTAGTAGTAGTAGTAGTAGAATATGTACTCGTAGTAGTCGTAGTCGTAGTCACAGTTGTAGTCGCAGTCGTAGTCGCAGTCGTAGTCGTAGAAGATGTCATAGTCGTTACTCGAGTTCATTTTGTCTGTTTGCGAATTTATCCGTTGGAAGAGAGAAAAGGAGGGTTGTGGGGTTCCTCGGCGGCCGAGCCGCCGCATACGACAACCATGCGACTACCATAAGAACACCAAACCGCTACCATAAAAACGCCATGCCATTGCCATGAGAAGACCATGCCATTACCATAAGAAAACCATACCTGTACTATGAGCAAGCCATACCATTACCATAAGAAAACCATACCGTTATCACAAGAAAACCAAGACACCACCGTAAGAAAACCATACCATTACCACGAGCTTCCCGGGGCTTCCTCGGGCCTCCTGGAGCTTCCTGCGGTCTCCTGGAACCTCGTGGGACCTTCTCGGACTTCGTGGGGCCTCCTGGGTCCTCTTGGGGCCTCCTGGGGCCTACTCCTTCGCGCTCCTCTTTCGCGGCTTCTCCGTGCCTCTTCACCCCAACGGCGCGGACGGCCACGGGGGCGAGTGGGCCGGCCGGCCGGCCAGCGGGAAGGACGCTGCGGTCTGAGCGGCATGGATGCACGTGGACGATGACGACAACGACCACGACGACGACGACGATCACGACCACGACCACGACCACGATCACGACCACGACCACGACCATGACCACGACCACGACCACGGCCACGACCACGACCACGACCACGACGACAACGACGACGACGATGACTCTCTGATACTGACCATCCTACACCAGACCCCCCCCTCTTCATGTTCCATTTGCCACGAGTTGTTTTCCTCCTCCACCTCATTCCTCCTCCTCCCTCCTCCTCCTCCTCCTCCTCCTCCTCCTCCTCCTCCTCCTAGTCGAGGGCGCAAGAGACCGCGCCCCCCGGCGGCCCCCTCTCCAATATCGCGATGGCGCAGGCGGAGGTCGCCTTCTACGAGCAGCACTCCGCTCGGGGGTCAGATGGGGCATCCCAGAACCTCCTAGCGGCCCGCGAAAAGCTCAAGCGTCTCAGGGACGAGCAATTTGACACCCTTGCCGTCTCGGAGAAACACCGCATCACACAGGACAAGCTCGACAAGGCCAGCAACGGACTGGAGGAGGATCTCCAGGCTCTGAACGACATTGAGGTGCAGATCGACCAGTTGTGCGACTCCCACGACGTCAAAGCAGCAGCCAACCAAGCCAAGATCCTCGAGGTGCGCGGCCTCCGCGAGCAACTCGCGCAGATCACCGCCCAGATGCCGGCCCCCGCCGCCGCTGTCCCCAAGGAGCCGACGTCCGCAGAGACGCTGGGATTCCTTCAGAAACACCCGGACATCAAAATCCAAGAGAATAGTGCGGAGGAGCTCCAGAACCAGGTCGTCGCGTACCAGCGCCAGCTTCAGACCGAGGCAGCAGAGGCCGTTGCCCCCCTCTCTGAGGCCCGGGCGACTGGGCCCCAGGCGCCATTTGGCGCTAAGATGGCGAATTTGGTGGCCAACAGCCGGTGCGTGGACGAAGCCGTCGCGGACCTCGACCCTAATGCAGGCGCCCCCGACACCGCGGCGCCGCCAGACGGCGGGCGGCGCGGGCGGACAGGGTGGCGCCAGCAAGACCTCCCCAGACGGCGCAAAGGAGGACGGAACGGAGGTCCAAAGGGGCCGCGTAGCCGAGCCCGGAGCCCGCGATGACGAGCCGCGGGCGGCAGGGGGCGCCGCCGCTGACGCGGCCCACGCCGCGGCCGCCCCTGCAGCGCCGGGGGCGCCACCGTCGCCGGGGTAACGCAGGTGAAGCCAGTTGCGCTGACATGTTTTCAGCCCTTGTCATCCCGCGGAGTTCTGCGGCGATGCAGTTCCAGACATGCAACGGGGGCGCTTGGACATCGGTCCGCCCCCAGCTGGAACAAGGGAAACTTAGTGATACCAGGGTATTGTTTCTGCAGGAGACCTTGTTGGTAGACCGGCGCGATATCCAACTGGCGTCCGAGGCCTGCCTTCGCCTCGGATGGTGCCCGCTTTTTGCCCCTGCCGTCCGCTCGGAGGGCAACGGACCAACTGGGGGGGTTGCAATCTTGGTCAGGCGAGCGAAAGATGTGGGCATCTCCCCTCTTCCTGGTTCCCCTCCGCCTCCTCCCGAACCGTGGGCTTCTGGCGGTCAAACATGATCTGCCAGGTTTTGCGCTTGTGATTTTGGTTTCTATTTACTTGCATCCCGTGGTTCGACTAAGCCAGGCGAACCTTGCCCTCCTTGCCCACTTGGGGCTTCTACAGCACCGCTGCAAGTTCCCCCTGTTAGTGGGCGGCGATTTCAACCTCCCCCCTTCCATGCTCCAGCATATTGGTTTCCTTGATCGCAGCGAATGCTACGTAGTTGCGGCCGCGGACTCAATGTATTTTACAGGGAAGTCGAAGTCCAAACTCGATTTCTCCCCCATCTCCAAATCGCTCTTCCCGCTTGTGTCAGGCATCACAACTGATTTAGTTTTTCGGGTGAGAGAGGGTTTCAGGTCATCGCCCAGTCACCCTGCCGGTGTCCCTGGATTGCAATGTCCTCTTTGCCCATTTGTGCAGGCCCAAGAAGTATCCGACAACGCCGCCCTTCGGGCCAGTGCCGGAGCTCCAACCGTGGGCCAACCTTGAACAGGCAGTCGGCCTTCTCGGGCGCCAAATGCAATCGGACCTCCCGCATCCGACCAAGCAAAGGCTATTGGACATATTCTATGCAGGCTTAGTTTCTGCTTTGAGCAAGACATTGGATGCAATTATGTGTCTCCCCCTAGACCGGCCATGGTGTTGCCGCGGGCCTCGCATTGCTTGGGAATCTCCTGAGTCTCAGGTGCCGGTTTCCTGGGCCTCCCAATCAGAGCCCCTCCGGTGGGCTGTCCAGGCCCTGGCCAACGTGCATCGAGTCATTGCCACAACAGAGCCCCTAGAGCTAGCGATCTCTGGTCTGTCTCAGCCCCCCCTGGACCTATCCCCCCCCCTCCATCTGTTGCGCTCCTTGTGGGCCAGGCGGTGGAGGTATGTCGCCAATTCGCCCCTGGCGGAACGTGCTTCAGCACTTCCGCTGAGCAAGCTATTGCGCTACTCAACCCTGTCATGGCGGCGCTCGAAAACGCCTTGGTCACTGAGCTGAGGCAAGAAAAGGTAGATGGCATCCAGGCGTGGAAACATTGGGTCCCTCAGGCCAACTCCTTCTGTTCGCTGGTCCCACAAGCGGACCAAGGGCGCTCCAGCGTGGCTGCCAGCCCATGTCGAGGCTGGCGCGGCTTGGTCGGCAAGACCTTCCACAATGCTGGAAGGCGAAGCCGCGCGCGCCTCTCGCCTTTGGCAGTCGTCCTCTGCCCAGCTCAAGGCCTTCATCCCTGAAAGCCCCCCCCTCCCAAGGTTCGCGGCCGAAGAAATCAGAGCTGCGGCGGAGGCATTCCCTTCCAAGACGGCGCAGACTTACGACGGAATCCACCCGCGGCACTTTTCCCTCCTCACTGATGGCCACCTCGAGGTAATTAGTGCTTTCTTTTTCGGAGTGGGGGAACATTGTTCTTTTCCAACCGCGATCCTGGCCATTATGACAACGCTGCTGCAAATGGCAAAGCCCGAAGGCCCCGGCATGCCGGCTTTTCGGGGCATAGCCTTGATACCAGCACTTTATCGTGTCTGGGCCAAATGTCGACAGCCCCTTGCGCGAGCTTGGGAAGCGGATCATAGGCGCCATTTTATTTGACATCAACAGAACCGCTCGATTGAAGAAATTATTTTCTTGCAGGACGAATGATTATGAACACGTAGACCGCCCTCTCTGGGGGCGTGCGCGGCGGGAACGCGTCCCGATGAAGGTACTTTGCGTGGCACTCAACCAGTGCCGGGGGAGAGGCATCGTAACGATGCATGATTTAGCAGTCGACGTGGGGCACCCCTGCCGCGGCCTCGCTGCCGGCTGTGGTTTCGCGACCTTCGCGGTGCAAGTCTATGCTGTAGAGCCTCTTGACAACTGGTCCGCCCGCAATGAACAGCTTGCCTTTTCGGTTTTCATCGATGACCTTTTGCAGGGGATCACCGGACCCACCTTAGGCGAGGTTGTAAGCCACCTGGTGAAAGGCGTGGCTGATTTGCATGTGGTCATCAGGACCGAGCTCAAATGTACGATTGCCGTCGCCAAGTCCGCAACCATTGCCAACCGTGCAGGTCTGAAGGCGCGGCTCGCCAAGGCAGTGGGCAGACATGCTGACGCTCTAGCTTCCTCCGCCCGTATCCTTGGCATCGATTTCGCAGTAGGCAATCGCCGGCTTTTTCAGAAAAACCGGCCGATCCTGACAAGCCGGCTGACCAAACTGCGCGGCCGTGCCCGCCGACTTCTGGCACTCAGGAGGGCTGGCGCAGACCTCCGAAGAATTTGCATTTCGGGCTTAAGACCAATTCGGCATTTACGGGGTCTCGGTTACAGGAGTAGGCGAGTCGGAATCGTTTACTGCCCAATCATTCTTCTAGAAACTGGTGGGCGCCAGGGGTGATTCAAGGTCGCGCTCAGTATCCTTGGCTGTCCACAATGACCCCACTTGGCGACAAGGCCTCGCCCCTGCCTTGCTTTGGTCAAAGATAGTTTGGAAATCGGGCATTGGCCATGTCGCTTCCAACCCTCACCCCCTTCCTCGCCTCCTGTCCCTCGCCCGGCCCATCCCAACCCGCCCCCCTGGCGCGTGGGTCCAGGTCAGGGGCCCTCTCGGCGCAGCCATTCGATCCTTGGCTCGCATAGGGTGGTCGTTTCACACGCCGCTTGTACTGCGGGGCCCTGCGGGCAGGAGGTGGCCCCTCATATCCTTTTCTCCCAAGTTCATGGAACTCCAATTCCTAGAGTATTGGGCGCAGAGCCATTCCAGCGCCACTGCAGGCAAATTAGAACAGCCTGCGTCGACTACTTACGATTTCAGCGTGGCCCGGCGTTTAATCCAAGAATGCAGCCTGCAGAAGCACGAGCAAGGGCTGCTTCTGTCATTCGTCTGCCAGTCGCTGTGGACAGCACGTCAACTCAGGCAGGCAGGGTACGACGTCGACGCCACTTGCATGTGCGGGGCGCCTTCCGATAGCATCTCTCATCGCCTCCACTTCTGCCCCTGCGCCCGTGGCCTCAGGGGCGAGATGCTAACTGAGGGTGGCAGGGCCCTCATCTCTGATTCGGCCGGGAACTTCCCATCTGTGTGTGGGTTCCAGGAGCAGCCGGAGCCGGCGTCCACGCCGCCGCCAGGCACTGGCATTGCCAATCGTCGGTTCTGGTGTGCCGCCGAGGGCGCCGCCGCAGCGGAGGCCTTCATCGGCGATGTGTTCGCGGACGGTTCCTGCTTCAAGGATGGGCCCGTCGTTTTCCATGCCGCGGGGTGGGCGGTGGTGAAGCTGGCGCCAACGGGCAAGCTCTTCGCCGCTCTCTGGGGGGCCGTCGGCGCGGACTCTCCGCAGACCTCCCCAGCAGCTGAGCACATTGCCGTACTCGCGGTAATGAAATTGTGCCCGCGTGCCATTCTTCGTTACTCGGATTTCTTAGGGCTCGTCGAGCTCTCGGGGGCTCCGTGGCGGCAAGTGGCGGCCCGGCAGCGCGTGTGCGCTGGCCTCCATGTGCAGATTCGGGGATCACCGGCCTGGTCCCACGATTTCCGCAGTGTCAAAGTCCCAGCTCACGTGAACCCTCCTGATCTGCCAGCTGGATCGTTGGAGTGGTGTCGAGCCGTGGGCATCGACTCTGCTGACAGTTATGCAAAGAGAGGTGCACTCACTGCAGGGCAGCCGTCTGCGTCAGAAATATCGGCATGGATTGAAGAGAGCGCCTCCTTGAGGCGATATCTCATGTATGCAGCGCGGGCGTTACTTTTGCACCCGGGAGTCGCCCCTTCCAAAGCCGCGCGCTCCTCTTTCAACGCGCGGCGAAGGGCGCCAGGTCTCAAAACTGGCGTTGGGGCTGCCCGCCAGGCGCTCCCGCCCCCGCCGCCCCTGGCCCCGCCCCCGCCACCGCCGCCCCTCTCCCCGCCCGACGCGGCATCTTCGGCAGCTGCTCTGGCGAACGCAGAGGGGCATGCGTGGGCTTGGCGTCGCAACCGTTGGGCGTGTCAGCGCTGTTTGCGCTTTGTGGCGAGCGACCGCAAGCCCGCGCCACGCGTGGCGCCGCGCCCGGGGTAAAATGCAGCCTTCTCTGCTCTGGTCGCCAAACCAAGGGGGCGCCGACTGCGCGCGGCAAATTACCCCCACGGTGTCATCTTTATTTGCGGCAGTTGTGGCGCCTACTCTGAAACTGGCGCCGTGCGTTCTTTGGGGAAGGTATGCCCACCAGGACGCGCTTTCCCGTCCAATGGGGCAACGCAATCCTGGAATCGCTTTGCCGGGGGGCAGCGCCCCAATTCGAAAGTTGGCCCCGCTTATCGCCTTGGCGAGCGTCTCCCCGTCTCCGCCCTCTGTTCGCCCAAGTGCACTTTGAGTCCGTGGTCTGTGACAAAGTTGCTTCGCCTAACGCAGGCGCCATCGCGAAGTCTGCTGCTCGGTTTCTTCTGCGGGGTTGGGGGCCCGTTCCGACTGTGCTCTCCGCATGTCGAGATATGTTGCCCCAGACGCACGCCCTTCTGTGCCTCTCCTACATATCCCTCGCGTGCTGGAAGGCCCAGGGGGGGAATTACGTCCGCAAGGGCAGTTTTGTACGGAATTTCCCCCCCCCCCTCCCCCCCCCTTTCCATGCATTTCTTTATTGTGCGTGAACGCGTGCTGCGAACGGCCCTGCCGGGCACGGGGGGGCACGCTTGTTAACATCGCTCCGTCCTCTTTCCTTGGTCCCTGCCCTGAGAAGGGCCATGCGCGCCTCCGAAGCAATTCGCATCACTTGCGCGAAGCCCCTTCCCGCGCACTTGAGCAGCCCTTCCGGCTGTCGTGTCCGAGGATGGCCGAAACCAAGCCGAGGGGGTTCAGAAACCGTGGGGGGCGTACCGCGTCAGTGGCCACCTAGCCCATTCATAACATTCATCTCCCATGCGTTGAGACCCCCGGAAACCATTTAACTCAAAGGATTGTTTTCTGCTATCTTCGAGACTTTAAGGATGGGACCTCCTAGAGTCTTTGCAACTCCCTTTCTGCATGGGCATGCTGTTTTGGGCAGCGGGTGAGTGGGGGCGCGCAGTAACCTTGACCAGGGTTCTGATGGTCGCCTCATCCTTAAAGATAGGTTCTAAGTGCCCTCAAAGCCTATAGCGTGCCTGGCAGTCCTCCTCCTCGTCCTCCGTGGCAATTTTGGCTCAAGGTCGATCCCGAGTGAGTGTGGTCTCCATGGAGTTCTGTAGCCCTAGCCGCGGCAGGGCACGCATCAACGGCAGCAAGTCAGCCGCGGTTTCAGGATGGCGGCGCCGGCCATCGGGGCCTTCCAGTCGGCGAACGTCCACGCCGCGGGGGTGGTGGGCCAGAACTTCGTCGTCAATGGTGCCGGGGACGTTGAGTGCCTCGGGGCTAATGTGGGCCCTGCGGTGTAGGTCCTGGCCGAGGCTGGTTCGGTGGAGAACGGCGTGTGCAACCGTGCGCGCAGCCTCGCCCCGAAGCAGTGCGTTGCGCCTGGGGTTAAGCTCAACCTCGTGCGCAGCGAGCCGCCGCCGCGCCATCATAACCCGCGGGCCAAGGCCAACGCGGCCCCGAGCGTTCCCAAGGGCAAGGGCGGCGGCGAGAGGAAGCTGATTATGACCCAGTGCCGCGCCGAGCTCTGGAGGGGCGCCGCCCTCGACCAAGTCCAGGATGTCGACGGGTGGTTTCGCTTCGCGGCCGTCGAGGCGCTGGCGGGCGTGGCCCCCCCCTGCCGCGTGAGGTCGTCTCGATGGTCGCTGGCTTCCAGGGGGGGTCGTTGATGCTCATGACGGCGCTGGGCCTCCGGCTGCGCGGGGTCCTCTGGGAGGTGGCCCTTCGCGACTCGTTGACGGCGATGCTCATTGCGAGCCTGGGGCGCTCGGTGCGCGCCCGGGTGCCGGTCGCGGATGCGATGATCGGCGGCTTCGTCGACGCCGGCGCCTACTCTTGGTTCGCCAGAGTACCGGCTGTTCTACGGCGGGGCGGAGGCTGCCCAGCACATCTTCCGCGTGGCAAGCGCCATCTGGAACTGGGAGGTCGTGGCCGTGAGCCCAGCCTCTGGGGCGCAGGCGTTTCCGCTGGGCGCCGGCAACCGCGCCGAGCTCGCGGCCGCTCTCGAGCTCGACAGGGCCCGCGCCGCCGCGTTGTTCGCATGGGCCCTGGTCCAGCCGAAGGAGTTCTGGCACTTCGACGGGCTTAGCTGCCCGGCGAGGCGCCGATCGGGCATGCCGTCCCGGAGCAGCGTTGGCCGGAGCTGCTGTCGTCCGCGGAGTGACAGGCGGCGTGCCGCGTCGTCAGCGTGGACGTGCGCCGCGACGAGGTCCGCCGCGTCCGCCGCGACGCGCCGCTGGCCCGCCCGTGCCAAGGGGCGACGTCCAGAAGGCTGCGGCCTACTCGGCCGCCGTGGCGCGCGCCGAGGCCGTCATGGGCGGCCGCGGCCGCCGCGCGCGCAGGCGCGCGATGGAGAAGGACTCGCCGGACTTCCGCGCGTTCATCGCGCTGCTCTCGGTGCCCCTCGGCTGCGCGCTGACGGCGGGCGAGGCGCATGCGTGCGACCCCGGCGTCCTCGACAGCTGCAATTGGTGGGGCGAGTTTAGATTCCCAAGGGGAACCAGTGATCCTCAGGAATCCCGGAGAATCTTGAGATCCCGAGGAATCCCGAAGGAATCCTCGTCATTCCCAAGAATTTCATTTGAACTCCTCGGGTCTCCAAGAATCCGCTCTGACTACTTGGGCCCGCAGCAGCCCTTAGGGATTTCTCCGACCTTAGGAATCCTTAAGGAACCTTGGTGATTCTTTAGGAACCCTAATGGAGCCTTCGTCGGCTCCTCAGGAATCCCGAGGGAATCCTCGGGTCTTCAGGAATTCCAGCGGGCTTCTCGGTTCTTGAGGAATCCTTGCAGGGTCTTCGGATCCGCAGGAATCCCCGAGGAAGCCTCGCGCGCCCTCAGGAATCCCTAGGGAACGCCACATCATCAGGAATCCATGAAGAGTCCTCGGATCTTCGGGGAACGATCTGGAAGTCTGCTGAATTCGTAGGAATCCATTACGAATGCTCGGGAATCCATAGGGGGCACTCGGATCCTTAAAAGCCACATGGAATCCTTGGGAATCCCGATGGAACCCTCGGACTCCAGGATCACCAGGGAATCCCGAGGAATCCCTAGGGGATCCTCTGACCCCCAGAACCCCGACGGAATCCCCAGGGAATCCTCGGATCTTCGAAGGTCCGTAAGGGGCGCCTCGGATAGTCAGGAATTCTGGGGGAGTCCTCGGGCCTTCAGGAATCCCTAGGGGATCCTCTGGCCCTCAGGAACCACTCGGGAATCTTTAGGCATCCTCGGGATTTCAGGGAACTTGGAGGAATCTCACGGAATCCTCGGATCCTCACGATTCCGTAAGGACCCCTAACAGATCTTCGGATCCTTTGGAACCCTTCGGGGATATTCGGGTCCACGGGAACCCTTAGGGCATCCTTCGATCCGCAGGAATCCGTAAGGAACCCTCGGATCTTCAAAATTCCGGAGGAAATATTCGGGACCTCAGGAATCCTTGTGGGGTCCTCGGGCC
>CAUYUJ010000315.1:0-2500 GCA_963575745.1 Prorocentrum cordatum
CTTCCTCCTCCTCGTCCTCCTCCTCCTCCTCCTCCTCCTCCTCGCTCCTCGCTCCTCCTCGCTCCTCCTCGCTCCTCCCTCCTCGTCCCCCCCGCCTCGTCCCCCTCTCATCGTCCCCCTCCCCCCCCAGGAGCAGCGGGGGGCTGTCTGCGCGCAGCCCGCAGCCTCAGCAGGCCGAGAGGCCAGGCGCGCACTCGGAGCGGCTCCGGGCCTCGCAGGCGTTCGCTCCGGGCTTGCAGGTCGTGCAGGGGACCGGCGGGCAGCAGGGGCGGAGCAGGAGCCTCGAGAAGCCCCCTCCTCCTCCTCCTCTCCTCCTCCTCCTCCTGCTCCTCCTCCGCCTCCTCTCCGCCTCCTCCTCTCCTCCCCTCACTCCTCTCCCTCCTCCGCCTCCTCCTCCTCACTTGCCTCCTCCTCCTCCTCCTCCTCTTCCTCCTCCTCCTCCTCCTCCTCCTCCTCCTCCTCCTCCTCTCCATCCTCCTCCTCCCCCTCCCCCTCCTCCTCCTTCTCCGCCTCCTCCTCCTCTCCTCCTCCCTCCTCCTCCTCCTTCCTCCCCCTCCTCCCTCCTCCTCTTCCTCCCCTGCCTCCTCCTCCTCCTCCTCCTCCTTCTCCTGCTCCTGCTCCTCCTCCTCCTCTCTCCTTCTCCTCCGCCGCCCTCCTCCTCCTCCTCCTTCTCCTCCTCCTCGTCCTCGTCCTCGTCCTCTTTCCTCTCCCCTCGTCCTCGGCCTCCTCCTCCTCCTCCTCCGCCTCCTCCTCCTCCTGGTCCTCTCCTTCTCCTTCTTCTTCTCCTCCTTCCTCCTCCTCCTCCTCCTCCTCCTCAAAAAAACTCCTCCTCCTCCTCCTCCTCCCTCCCTCCCTCCCCTCCCTCCCTCCCTCCCTCCCTCCCTCCCTCCCTCCCTCCCTCCCTCCCTCCCTCCCTCCCTCCTCCCACCTCCCTCCTCGCTCTCTGCACGCCCAGACACGTCGGTAGGGCTGGCCAGGCGTTCCGCCCGAGATTCTCTCACAGCTTATGACCATGGAGCTTGACATTCTCAAAAACTCCACTGATGGAGGGCGGGTGGCTTTGGGAGTGTTGCGCCTGAGCGCCGTGCACCTTCGCCTTGAAAGCTTCCAACAACTACGCCGACGGAGGTGAAGTCACAATGGTGTCCGCGCTTGAGCGACATGCACAACATTCGCTTACTTTTCGAAATGTGGCAATCGCCTGGGTTCGCTTAAGCCTGAATGCCAGTTGTATGGCCATGAATAGCTATCTGCCGACCCCCGCTTGCCAGGGGCGACAGTGTGTGCGTGTGTGCATGTGTGCGTGTGTGTTTGCGTGTTTGCGTGTTTGTGCTGTGTGTGTTGTCTGTGTGTAAGTGTGCGTTAAACATTTGGTTGTGCCCTCCCCCCTTCCCCCTTCCCTGGTGTGCACAATTCAGCTTGGAGGGGGAGGCTCGTCAACGCAACTCCACTCCAAATCCACCCTCCGTGGCCAGCGGCCACTGGCCGCTAAGATGCACAGGCTGCCTTCTCAGAAGGCTCTAGTAGGGGGCCACGTGCGAACCCTACCCCTACCCCCCACGATTTCTGAGGGGGAGGGTGGGGTTCACTTCGCTCGGGAGCTTCCCACGGGGGCCCCAAGGGGACCTCCAAGAGGGCCTCAAGAGGCTAACAATGAGTTGTTGTGCAGTGCTTGCTTGATGTTCGCGTTCTTGCCGTTTCGAGCTTCTGGAAATACCAGACGCCTCGAAAAAAGGCACCCCCAAACGGGCCCTAGACGGCCCAAGTGGCCCCGAATAGGACCGGGGACGGCCCAAGAATGGCCCCAAGAGAAAAACAAATAATGCATCAAAAATGTCCCGAGGGGAGCCCCAGAGGGGAACGCGCAGAGACCCCAAGAGCCTCCCCCACAAGATGGCCTCAGAGACCGTCTAAATGCCCCCAGGAGGCTACTAAGAAGCACCCGAGGGCCACCAAAAGCCTCCATGAGCCCTGAAAAAAAGCTTTAGGAGGCCGCCCCCAAGGCCTCCACGAGGCCTCCAAGAAGCCCCGCAACAGACGCAGAAGATGACGAGGACAAATCGGCAACAACTACACGCAGGCAGCACGACAGGAAGGCAAGCAACACATATGACATGCACATGTCCTTTTGCGTGGGGGGTCGGCGAAATTGCGCAGGCCTCTTGAGCAAACTTGTGCAGCAGTTGCACAGGTGGAAGGCCACTCAGGCAAAACAAGGCTCTCGCTTAACACTTCCCTGACCTTTACAGCCCTGCAGCCTTGCACCTCTTGAAGCTGGACAGATGGAGGGCGCTCCTCGCTCCTCCTCCTCCTCCTCCTCCTCCTCCTCCTCCTCGTCCTCCTCCTCCTCCTCCTCCTCGTCCTCCTCCTCCTCCTCCTCCGCCTCCTGCGACTCCTGCTCCTCCTGCTCCTCCTGCTCCTCCTGCTCCTCTTGCTCCTCCTGCTCCTCCTGCTCCTCCTCCTCCTCCTCCTCCTTCTCGCTCTTCCTCGCTCCTCCTCG